>OY856409.1:872372613-872972613 GCA_963693085.1 Alisma plantago-aquatica
ATCTATAATGTATGAGAGTTTGCCTAAGTTTTAGGTTTGTTTTTTTATTTGCGGTGGGCTATCAAGTTTTGTTGTGGCATTTTAGTCCCTTTTTGTTGGACCATGGTAGTGAAGGGGTGAATGTATTCTCCAAAAGATGACATTAACTATGAATGAAAGCTAAAAAATAACATCATTTCATGACGGCCATATGAGTCACCCATTGGAAGTCAATTTCATGATACTTAAATGGATTACACCTTGCAGGTGACACACATGCAAGTCAATCACATTTTACTTGAGTGATTACTTTTATTAAGATAGATCCAGAATGTGCAATACACTTTAGATGAAAATCATACAAGTGACCTTGTTATAAGTTTTCTTTATAACTTAATATTTTCTCTAATGAAAATAAATAATAAGGGCATGATAGGTGATACTTAACTATATAGAATAAATATTCTATTTACTTCTAATAGTTACACTATAATATACAAAATAGTTGAAATTTCCATAAACTACATAATAAATTATAATTTATTACCCTATATTTTAGATGCAGATGATATTTATAATGGCTTGGTTTTACAATGTTTTGATCATCTAGAGATTAAAAAATAAAGTATATATTATAAATTTAAAAAGATTAGAATAAAATTTCAGATAGACCTCTACAAGATAGGTAGTAGTATGTTGACCTTTAACCTCATTAGTTATAGTTATAAGGTTAACATATCTCAGTTATTAGACTCTAGTCACATTGAATTACTAATATGTGATATTTGATTTATCATATATGAAACGTAACTTGTTTATCACAATCAAAACTCTGTAGCTTTCCTATACAAGAATATGAATTGTGTCATTGGAATGAACTTCTAAATAAATAAATTTTCTTTGAGACAAAGTCTAGCTTTTGATGTGATAATATATAGTACATTATGCTATATCAATTCCACATTGAATGAGAAACTATCTTAACTGTGAATAACTTGATCTTCCATGTTGATATATTCATATGCATATGTGCCTCCATGTGAAAGCTCAGATGATAAAGGTGGGAGTTTAAAAGGATAAAAGTTAAAATTTGAAATTTCTCTGAGTAAAATTGATGAACACCCACATTCTGATCATTGACATGGAGTTGGTATCATAGTGTCCAAGGCATACACTGCTATCTCACATCCTAACAACTCTTTTTAGTTCTAACCTCCTTCTACTTTCATCAGTGAAGAGGGCGATAATGAGGGAAAAGGTTGGTGGTGGATATGAAAGGAGATAAAGAGAGTGGTGATCAAAGTTAGATTGGGATGGTAAGGGGATCTAGAAAGAGTGGGGAGAATTTGAGAATAGTTGGGAAGGGCGGAAAAAGTGAAATATAGAAAGAGGAGTCATGTTGAGGGTGACTAAGATAATGGAAGAGAGATAAATGGCA
Source organism: Alisma plantago-aquatica (assembly GCA_963693085.1). NCBI lineage: Eukaryota > Viridiplantae > Streptophyta > Magnoliopsida > Alismatales > Alismataceae > Alisma > Alisma plantago-aquatica. The sequence goes on from OY856409.1 coordinate 872,374,031, forward strand.
TATAATTAGTTGGTTTTTGTGCTTGTATGGATAACAATAAAGGTAACTAGTGATGAGTGTTTCAGATGAGAAAGAGAAAATAAGGTTAAGAAGGAGAAAATAGTGATAAAATATAAGATGAGAGACAAATAAGAACTATAGAGAGGCTAATATTTTAAAAATGTTGCTATCTTATTATCTAAAAAAAAAGATAAAACGTCACAAATGAATGATTATAATTTATTTAAAAAGGATTCTTTTTATAGTTTTGAGTGGGTGTCCACACATATACACTGAGAGATAACTAGGTGAAGTGGAGAGGAATGAGATATAATTATATTGACATGAGAAGAATGTAAAAACTCTAATTTATTTTCTAACTTTTTAGAAATATAACACAAGAGTCTCTATATAATTGTTTGAACAGAGAAAGAAAATTTGCAATAATATGATGGAATAAAATTGGTCCTTTGGTCTCATCTTCCATGTCCTTTGACTTGGTACACTTTCCCATGGTCCTTTAGTCTCCTCTTCCACGATCTGTTGATCTCCTCTTCCACGCCCTTTGACTTGGTCTCCTCTTTCATGTACTTTACCTTCTCTTTTATGTCATCCCCCACATCCTTCAATGATTTATGTCCACTTCTCCCCAATCATGGTTAATGGTGATGGTCCATGTTGCATCCTTGTCATCTATATCCTTTCCCATGAGAAACACTCATATTAGTATCAGGATGTTTTGAAACCATCTTGTTCCTCTATAGCTGTCATAAATTCAATCAGTACATGTACCCACATCACTTGTCCTTTCAAGAGTCTCAACACATGTAGTGGAAAGCCCTTTTCTCCAACTAGTTTTCTAATCATTTTTAGTTGTACATATGTCCTTGTCAATTTCCTATTGTAGATATCCATAAGGTGTTGGAATGAAATGATGTTTGAGATGGATCAGTCACCGCTATTTGTTCTTACAAATGTTGGATGTGTGGCTTATGTCTTGCCACTCGGAATCTAAGGCTTACCCCCATCATGATTATGACGAATCTGATGCTATTAACACATTACTCTGTCATCCCGGTCAGGATCTAGTCGACATGATTGTTGGCTTGTCTGCACCCATCAAGTCTGGCTTTCAGGCTCTAATCCCTTATACCTTGATGGCCCATCAACATACTAAAACAACTCGACCTTCTATGAAATCTATTGAGCTCAATGCAAATCTTATTGGTTCTATCTTTTGTTTGAGTGTCCCTTACAACAAATAACATGGAACTTCTTTGTCACCTGTCATTTTGCGACACTATGTGTGCTACCTTACAACAAGTGGCTTCTTATCCTGGCTCCATTGATGTTTGGGTTTGTATTTTGCTTCTCCATGTATGCGTTCTCTACCGCTTTTCTCTTGATTCTATCCAAGAACGTTCAATACAAAAGAGCTCCTCACTCCATTGATGCTTGGATTTGTATTTTGCTTCTCTTTGTGTGCGTTCTCTACCACTTTTCTCTCAAGTCTATCTAAAAATGTTCCACATGAAAGTGGTCGTCACTCGAACATCTTATGATCCTTAAGGCCCTAAAAACATGGAATTCAGGACCTAACATTATCCAACAACTCCTTGCTTAAATCTTGACCCAAAATTGTCCTTTTGTGCATGCACAATATATCAAAGACAGAGTTTTTTGTGCCAAGATAAAGATCAAAGATGGACAATTTTATGCACCCATCCAAATTCTCTCCTCTTGCAGTATTGCCCCCTCTAACTCGGCTACTCGTTTGGAGCTTCAAGCAAAACACCCCTAAAGCCCCTCTCTTATAATGCAACTTGTGTTAGATATTTCTTGCTCTCCCTTTGTTGCTTCCCATGCTATAGTTGAAGAGGAAATCTTATCCTTCTAGAAAGGGACAACATGTGCACTTGACGGTCTTTGTGCATAATACCTTCTTGACACTATGTGTGGTGCAACAACGACCGTCAAAGATGACATTTTAAATGCAGTGTCAACTGTGATCAACATTTCACTTGTTAGTCATTGTCCTACCTCCTTAGCTCCCTATGTTGCTAGTGACCCTTTGATCTCTCTTTTCAAGCTAGACAATGACATTCGGCCTGTTGTTGTTGGGATGATTTAGCATTGTCTTGTTTGTAAGATTTCAATGAAGGGTGCCTTGTCTGATGTTGTCAATTATCTTACGGATCATCAATTTGGTGTTGGCATTCCTAGGGGTGCTGAAGTGTTTCTACATGTTGTCACACACCTTTTCCATGACCAACATCAAATTACCACTATTTTGATGGCCATTGTTGACTTTAGTAATGCTTTCAATATGGTTGATAGATCCATCATATTTAAGAATGTTCTTCTTCATCGCCCTAATATTTCACGTTGGATTGAATTTTGTTATAGCTCCCTAGCTCCTCTCTACATGGATCAGAGTGAGCCTCTTCTCTTGACAGTTGGGGTCCAACAACGTGACCCGTTGGGGTCACTTCTTTCTTATTTGGCTCCCCATCCTCTTATTTTGCAACTGAAATATAAATTTCATATCAACCTTTGTTCTTTGTTTCATGATGATGGAACCCTCATTGGTGACACTCCCGAAGTCTCCAAGGCGCTATGTATTATCCAAAAATGAGGCCCAGACTTTGATCTTCATATCAATATTAAGAAGATGAATATCTTTTGGCCTTCATATGATCCACGACAAGCCCAAAATTTGGTATGTTCCCTAGTCACATATCTCTACCTATGCATGTAGTGAAGATTATAGGGGGTATTAGTTTTACAGATCCAGGTTTTGGCTTAGAGTTTCTCAAAGAACATGTTGCTAAAACTCTTGACATGATGAATCACTTGGCTTTGCTTTAGGAACCATAATGTGAAATTATTCTTCTCTGATCATGTATTGGAATGTCCAAGTTGTTGTTTTCTCTTCGAATGACACCCTCAACATCTATCAGTTTAGCATTGGATGATTTTGATCATGAGTTTCGTCAATGTCTAGCACATATTGTGGTTGGTGATGGCCCAGACATCGATGATCTGTAGTGGCATTTTGGCCATGCTTTCTATGTACTTTAGAGGGTGTGGCATTAAATCTTCAAATGATGTCAGCAAGTTCATTTTTGTTTCCTATCAGATCCACATCCAAGAACTCTAAGACCACATCATGAGAGACGTTGGATCTGTGCCTATAGGGGCCTCATTTGTTACTGCACATGACATCATCCATAAGACCTTGCTGTCCTTTTGTTGGTCGTAGTTATCATATACGTATTCTATCACTCCAAAGACCCAATCTATATCGGAAGACACTTAGTATAACAGTGTTGTCCACCAATTCATTGCAAGTGGCATTTCTAACTGACAACTAGCTATCATCGCTTCTCTTCATGCCAGTCATGCAAAAGACTTCCTACTTGTCATTCTGGTTGATGAGTTTGGTTTACCAAATCACCTATTGAATATCGAGCTATCCTATATTATCGACTTATGATTCTCTTGTACCCAGGTGATCAACTTTGCTCGTTTTGCAACACTGTTGTCCTTCACGTCTTCGGTGACCATGTTGTTCATTGCCGCAAAAGACCTGGATATAAGTTTCAACATGACTTAGCTTGTGAAGTTCTTTTTGACCTTGTCTCTCGTGGGTTAAAGGTCCTAAAAGAGAACTAATGGTATCCACTCTCAATGTTATATCTTGTTATTTGATTGGACAGATAAGAAACACACATGTGCTGACCTCATTGGAGTCTCAGGTCTTCTTTCTAGTAACTTTAAAACATGTCAGGGAGCTGGTGATGCCGCTACACAAAAGGTACAAAAGCACGACACAACTATTATGATGAATCACCATCATTTTTTATCTTTTATTTTTGATATCTTTGGAATAATGTGATTGACTGGATGTTTATGAAAATGGTAGAAATCCCTGGTTTGTAAGCTGTGACATAAGTTCGTGTCTCTGTTTATTGCGGTACAGATAAAAAAACACAAGGACGTTCCAACTTTTGGACTCTTTGGGAGCACCAAATGGTGCAGGGTGGATACAGCTCGTGTCCGTCTCGGACTTTGCGGTATTATGTTCCGATACCCACAGCAGCTGGTCCTCACCCTAACCCTGGTGATGGCCCCCTGGTAGTGCTATGGAACTATCTTGATGAAAATTGAAAGCGTACAATGCCAATCAGGAAGGCAGTCGGTATTATTGACCTTTGATTGGTCAATCCGACACCAAACATATCCATCGATGGTGACCAGGGAAATGGGGGGGGGGTTGGGGGTGTAAACATGGAAACCATTGAATCCATGTGGATAGGAACCCAAATGGTGGTGGTGGTTGTAGCACGTGGCGCTGTGTTCTATGACCAGTTAGCCGGTTAGGTAGATGATGGTCCAGTCCTTTTGTAAACGAGACAGACTGGTAGGAGAGGAACGAGCGCAAGTAGTGCGATGCCCACCTCCTCATTACCTGCTACTAATTGTTTGCTTGATCATGGAGACAAAACCAGAGATTATGATATGCTATTTGGTATGCATGGATCATGTTGTATTCTCTTCCCTTCGCCGCTAATTCTTCTGTTTGTGCCATTTGGTAGCAAGTAGTGCGATGTCCGCCTCCTCATTACCTGCTACTAATTGTTTGCTTGATCATGGAGACAAAACCAGAGATTATTATATGCTATTTAGTATACATGGATCATGTTGTATTCTCTTCCCTTCGCCGCTAATTCCTCTGTTTGTGCCATTTTACCTAGCTAGCTAGCTATTCGATCCAATTGGTGTTTTTTTTTTCAGTTGTTTGTTGAGTGCCCAAGAGTCAAAATCCGTTAGGTGGTTGTGGGCTGCAAAGCAGCTAAGCACTGAGTTGCATCTGCCGGCTTTCATCAGTTATTGGAAACAATAACTTTCTAATTCGTCAACGCCATACCTATCCTTTTAATTAATAATAGAAGGCAGACGAATAAAGGAGGAGCACCGCGGGATGGGGCCAGCTTAAATTAAATGGTGCTTTAAACTGTTGCTTGCTAGATTGGAACCGTGTTCGTCTGTCGTGAACACCAGTACTCACACCTTTGCCGGCACCCGACGAGTGAATATATATACCGCCTTGCTGCTCCTACCCCTCACCTTAAAAGATGAATGTTAGTAATTATTGTAGCCAAAAAAATAATATATAGTATAATGTTGTAAGTTTTTTGCCCATAGTTTTTTTATAAGTATGGCTCAAAACGGTAAATTTCAGGCCTAATACGATCCATGCGGGAAGGATCATCCTCAGTAAGCCAATTCGTCCACAGAACAACAACAACACACTAAGTTCCAAATACTCATAAGCAATAACGAAAGGATTCCAAATACCAATTCAATATAACAATCTGATGCACCTTATTCTTTACTGCACACTTGATTAAAATTTCGAATGTCATGTATACATCGAACAATATATATAGGTAGTACAATTGAATATGTGAATATTTTATAAGAATAGATGTTGCACTTATAGAAGTTCTGGAGGAGTTACGACATAAACTACAAATCTATTATTTTACTCTATTAAACACGATCACTCACTCGTTTCCGTCCTCTGCACTTCCCTTAAATTTGTTGGACACTGTTGAGTCCTCTCTCTACTGCTTCCTTGATATTTCTTGGACTCTTTAGCATAAATACCATATTACCGTGTATGAGATAATAGTATCCTTTTCCGATAATATTGATACTCACCGTCTGGATCTAACTATGATAAAATAGAGAGGCCGCGTTAATAGCGATGGAGATAGAGGTGTCACAAACTCAGAAGATAATATCTTTGTACCAGTTCTGGTGAGGGGAAAATAAATAGCCTCCTAACACACCGCGGTCTTAGAATCAATAGACGAGTGTAGTATTTGCAGTGCGAGGAGCTGGTTACCATATATTCAACAAGCAATTGAAAAAGAAACAATAATACAGCATTGTCTTATTTGGTCACCCAATGCATGGTTCTCACTTTTTATATATGTTTTAAAAGATAACATACAAAAATAGAAAGAAACTAGGTGGAGGAACAAAAATATAAAACCAGAGTCTAGATTGTGATTTAAAAAGGCGGGACAAAACTGTATAGTTGAAGTTAAAATGAGAAACTATAGAAGACTATCAGTGTCAATATTTACATTCATCCATTGTGAAAGTCCTCTGAATCTACGGTTGCGCTCTCCTCAAATCCAATAAAGCACTAACAGAAAACAAATACGTGTCTTACTCTCTCTGATCTCTAAGAGGATAGGGTATGCGGTCTCTATACATACAATGCTATACGCAACTTTACAAACTTCTATGATATAGTCACATCGACTGAATAGAGGAATGCCATTCTCCTTATTATTGTCTCGATAATATACACATATCTATACTATACAAAAAAGTACGTGGAGGGTCTTCGTTGTAATTTTTTATATCATTCTACATAAAAGGCATTCGAGGGGTCATGTATAATTATTACATTCAATTTGTTGCCAGAAGCGTCGAGTGATAGTCGACTGTCGGTGTCTTTCCTAGACCGCCGACTTCACTAGGTACTAGACTTCTTCGTATGTGGCGGCGCTGGTGGAAAAAAATATAGGATTGTTCCAAAATTTTCCTAGATGAGTCGGAATGGAAACAAAAATGGCGGCGTCAGGAGCTAGGGATTCGTATGTGGAGGCGCATGTTGATGATAGTACACAAGGAGCCGAACCTAAACAACAACGATGGCGTCGGAAGTCTGTAGACACGCGCTTTATGTTCATATGCCAACATCATTCGTCATTGTTTCTTGTGCTCTCTTCAATTTAATTCCTTCTCAACTTGCACGATGAAGTTCATGGCTGCAATTTTTATTGTTTTTGTTATGAAACGAGTTGAGTAGTATGTATCGAGCCCCAGTGTCTTCACGCCACTTCTTTGCTGCTAGAGTTTTGACTGCAGAGGCCTTAGCTGAGAGATCACAAGAGTAGTTATTGCTTGAGAAGCTAAATCTGAAGTAGTAGCGGTGGATCGGGAGTCAGCATGTATAGTTCCTTTTGTTTTCATCTCATCGTCTTAAATTTTTTTATCTTCCTTTGTAATTCACTGGCAAGAAGGATACCATTACTGAAAACAAAGGCATAGATCGTCCCGAAGAGAAGCAGAATTGGTTGAAAAGGAATTCGCCAACCACAAACTATCTTTTACTACTTGGTCCAGCTGTGGGGGATTTTACGTTTTCTTCTTTGGAAATGTTTATGAAAGGAAAAAACTTTATAATTGACCAATTAATTTTTTTGCCAAACATTAGATTCACGTGTTGGATTTGATATGTGCAGTGTGTGATCTTACATTGAATTTTATATTCCCATACTTTCATTCTTGCCTCCTCTTTGTGTTAGGTATCACCATGACTTCTTTACCCATAATGTTCTACAATTGGTTTGCACTAATATGGTCCCTGATTATCGTAGTTATGCTGCTAACTGTCTAGAGGTTCTATAATAGCACTTATGGGGTTAATGGAGATTCTGGTGGTGGTAAAATTGAAGAGAGGGGGGGGGGGGTAAACCGTACAGTTGGTGGAAGTGTTGATGATAGTAAAAGTAGGGGAGCTTATGGAGATTCTACTGGCTATGGTCGTGGAGGTGATGATAGTTAGGGTAACACATTAAGGAATGGGTTGGTAATCACATTTTGATTTATACATGCTACATGTAGAAGACCTTTTATATATGATTGCCTATGGCAATACATTTCTCGACATCTGCTCAATATTTTCATACAAGAATGTATTTATTATGCCACAACAAAATATGCATTTTCAAAAGATACACATTGATTGCTACAAATATGAGCTCATCAAAATTGTACCTGATACATAATTAATACATGAATGGTCCGGGTTTGAGGTTTTTATTTACTTCAATGATAAATAAATAAAAGATTATGTTGGATACACTTTATTCAAACACAGTGGATTGTAAGGGCCAGTCTACGAGTTGCATTTTATTTGTATTTAATTATTTTTAGTATTGACCAATGATCACGCATTGTATTGATTTATAAATCGAGTATTTGAACTTTTGACTATCTTAATGTCCTTACAACAGGATATAAGAAAATGTGACATGAAGAAGAATATTTCCTCTATGGCTTTCACAACAAATTTTATCAGCTATATACAATCCCCAGGTCTGGGATAGAAAAGTGTTGTGTACTTCTCATATTATAGACTACACAACAAACCAGCTACACCCAACCACCATTGTATCGTTATCGTTATGTTGCAAGGATAATAATCTACATAGTCACTTTTTATCATTTTTTGATGTAAGAAAACACATGAAACCTTCTTGCATGAGAATTTTAAGTAATGTATTAATATATATTGTATATATTTGTCTTAGACATTTAATGTTCTAAGAGTTCACCTATTACTCCATCTCAAAGTTGGGGTTGTAGCTATCGATTCATTTTATTCACTGAGCATGTGTGTGTGTTGCTACCAAGCAGACCATTACTAGAATTCACAGTTGAATATATATGAAGCAAAATGTCACTTGGTACTCAAGACTTCTGACTGGCTCACTCAAATGTAGAAAATTGCGACAATTGGCAATCATAGAATGATGTGCGTTGGGACATTTTGAATTGCTAAAATTCTGGAGCTTTTTATTAGTATACATAAAACGATTGAGGTTGAATGCTAATTGGATGGATCTCATCTTATTAGTGTGAAAAGACATTAATATTTTAGTTTACTCCTAAGCCCGTGCAAAGCACAGGTTTATGCCTAGTATGGAATGGAAAGTCTGACCCGTATTATACACGTGATCATGATATATTGACTAACAAGTTAAAATTCTCCTAGCAATGACAATGCATCTTTTAGGAGCTCTCAATTTCTAGACCCATTCTGACTATTGGACATGTACTACCCTTATTTTGAAATATTCTAAAAGATCTATAAGTCTGTAAAGTTCCTTGCCACCTTAGTTTTAAAAAGCAATATGCCTTGTATTCACAGAAGTCATTGAATAGAGTATATGTGGTATGTGAGAGTATATGCGAAAGTATATAAGGTTATGTATTTTTTATTTTCTAATTATTATATCTATATAAATATATAATAATCATACACTTATATATTTAATTGTAGAATTAGATATTTTAGATACAATCATGTAAATATGCAATCAAACATAACTTATGTATATAGAAATAATAAACAATTAGCTAAATGTATGACAAATATAATGTATAAAAGGAGAAATGGAAGTAGAAGGTAGACTGAATGTACATGGTGGTTCTAGTTACATGAAGAATAGGGGGTGATGTTAAAAATTTGCCAGCTTAGCAGTTTGACCATTCAAAAAGAAAAATTATTCGGAGTACATCAATTCCATCAATATTCACACCCTCACCTTGGAAAGGCCCCCACTCCATTTTTAGCAATGTGCGATACAATTTTTTAGGCAAAAAATTGACTAGTGTGCCTGCTGCATGCATGTAATGCTGTAAAAATATGCTATTGAGCGTGTTGCATGCATGTAGTGGCTGCAATAAAGAAAACTTCATCGCCCAACCAACCACTATCTAACTAAGTGTATTTATTCTCCGTCCACAAACGAACAACTCATTTTACATTCAAAAATAAATAAATTCCTCATTTTCCCTCTACTTCTCTGTTGAATATAATGTCTCAACTTCCCACGGTCATATTTGTATACATTTAATTGCTAAGTGTAGAAGTAATACCTAATTGTGTTTTAGACAGTAATAAAATTTATCAACGAACACACTCAGAATAAACTAACACAATGCGTCCCATTCCAGACTAAATTATAAAAATGTTTTTCATCCACTTTACAACTGTATAACATGTCTGATTTAACCAAAATTATATATATTTTTTTACATTTTGATGCAAAATAAAAAACAAATATCTAAATATATTCAAATAAGTACTAAGAATATAATGACACGCTACCAAAAAATCTATAACACGATGTGAAGTATAATTTCTAAGTCATAAGTCTACTAATGAGGCTGCATACATGTAGTGACTGTAATAAAGAAAATTCTACCACCCAAGCACCCACTACCGAACCTAGTGCATTTATTCTCCTTCCACAAACAAACATCTCACTTTACATTCAAAATAATTAAAAAAATTCTTCATTTTCCCTCCACTTCTCTATTGAATATAATCTCCCACCCACCCAAAGTCATATTTGTATATAATTAATTGCTAAGTGTAAAAGTAATACTTAATTTTGTTCAAGACAACACTAAAATTTATCAACAAACAGACTCTGAATAAACTTACACAATGCATCTTTTTTCAGAAAAAATTATGAAAACACTTTTCATCCACTTTACAACAGTATAAAATGTATGATTTAATCAAAATTATGTTTATGTACATTTTGATGTTAAGTTAAAAGTTAATATTTAAATACATTCAAAGAAGTACTAAGAATATAATGATGCACTACTAACAAATCTGTAGCACAGTGCAACACAAATTTCTAAAACATAAGTCTGCTGGTGCGGCTGCATGGCTGCATGCATGTCACTGCTGTAACAAATCAATGTTGCCGCCCAACGATCCACCACCAACTTGCACCAACCAATTGCATTTAATTTTCCACCCACAAACAAAAGCAAGTCATTTTAAATTTTAATTTTTTTTGTTTTCCCTCGATTTGTCTTTTCAAACTCCATTGTTATTTTTACACATTTCACATCGAAGTCCAAATTTCATATTTAAATATGTTCAACACAGTACCAAAATCTATCATCCACCAAACCTAAAATAAGTTGACCGAGTATGTCACATTTTAGAAAAATATTTTTCATTCATTTTGATGCATTCTTTAATTATATATATATAGAGAGAGAGGTTAGGAAGTGTGTACCGAACGGTACATGTAACTTATGTGTACCTATCATTAAAATAAAATATGTAGAGTATGCTCACAAAATATAACTATATGGATTGATTCAACACTATATAGATTCTATGTGTTCAAAAAACCATCACCATATCTCATATGGATCATGAGATATATCAATATATCATCTAACAGTTTTTGTAATTTTTTCAACTTATCGTTGATTACTAAATACACATATTCTTTCATAGGATGATGTATGGATGTCGGATTGCGGTGATTTTTTACACACATCTTATCTAAGGTGTATGAATCAAATCTATAAGGTTAGATTTTGAATAAAATTTTACAACTATTATAAATGAAGATGGGTACATATAAGCTACATGTACTCAGGCACACAATTCTTTTAGCCATATATATATATATATATATAATATGTGTGCGTGTGTTTGTGTGTGTGTGTGGGTGATAAGTGACCATACTTGATCAAAATATGTGTGCTACATCTGTTCATATTCATCACAAATTCCACGTACCATACTAATTAATATTTATAGTATAATAAGAAAATATCAGCAATTATACTCAATATAAATCAAAAAGTGTTTATAGTCAGAGAAGTCCCATGATTAGAAAACTCTAATATAAGAGATAATGACTATCTATCATTTTTTCATACATTTATATTTTTTACACATAGTTTAAAATTATTATAAATGACACATACAAGCTCACATCTTTACATGGAAAGAAAAAAACTCATACAAGCTCACATTCTACAATTTTATCATGCATGTGACTATCTTTTATACATCAAAGTGACAAAACATCTGCATTATAATATTAATATCAATGGTTACATGCATGTGCGACCAACCAATTTCCATATTCCTCCTCTTCCTCTTCATGGTAGGATTCCAATAGGCACGATGACATCATGAGAAGCGATGGCGTGGTTGCCATAGTAGGTATAGGAGCCTTGTTGTGGGTGTGCCGACGATGTCAAGGGCACGAATGTGGCGGTAGCAAAGCACGAGTATTGTGTGAGGCCATAGGCGGCATACACGTGGCTACATGGGCTCGACGATGTGGGCACGGTGACATTTCAGTGTGGATGTGGCCTGTAAGTGACGATGGTCATGGCACAACAGAGGATGGGAGCAGCTTCAGCCTGGGCACGATGGTGGAGAAGGAGTAGCTTGGATGTGGCAACAGGCTGAGCACAACAGCAGGCTCAACGTGGCTTCAACCTAGCATAGTGGTAGACTGGAGGGAAGATGGCCTAGTCAAGGCTGCAACGTGCAGCAGCGGGCAGTGTGACGGTGGCTGGAAGGGGAGAAGCTTACCTTTAAAAAAGGGAGAGAGTGGGGTGGGTTGATTTTTATAGTCATGGTTGCCACTTCGGCTACTTGCACTATCCTTATTTTTATTCAACAGTGTGTGAGTGTGCCTCCTCAGTCAGCTAGATTTAATAGTTGTTGTAGATCTCGAGGCTGGGGTGGGAATAATGGTATTTGTTATGTGTTGTATACCAGTACTCTTCGGAAATCAGGGACTAATCGTCCTTTTATGTGACTATGTAGCCTTATATGTTTCCAAAGTCCATTTTAGCACCAATTTCCCATTAGGATTTGTTGTTCCTAGTTATATGAGGAGTAGGCTACTCCTAGCAACATCTTATGACATGTGGCTATCCGTTTTAATCTTAATCTTTATAAGGTAACTATCCCATTAAATGTACGTACACTAGAGAAGGGGTAGCCTGCACATGTTTATTTTAGGAGCAACAAATCCACGCTCTATGTGGTGTGGTCAAAGGTCTGAACTGCATATGTGGCCTAATGAACCATTTTTTGAAACACTCCCACCAAACGAAATGGTGTCTTCACTTTCATTCATAAAAAACAAGTGAATAAAATCTAGACTACTATTGATCTTCCTGAATATGAGCATACCATCTTAACAGAGTAAACATTCCTTTACCACCATTCACTATATATTTAATGAATAAAAAAAATCCTTGCACAAATACATCTATAAGGAACAACATATACATCCCTCGTATGACAGTGTATGAAATATAATAGTACTGAATGTATATGCGGCATCTTAACCTCTAGTCAGCACCCAATCACACCCTAAGGCCACACATGCCATAAAGTGAAAAGGAAACCAATGAATAAGAGTCGAACTAATCCTACTCAACATCATAAACCAAGAAGGCATGGAAAGTTCTAAATAAATAAATTCATGAAATTCACTAATGAGATTGATAGAAAGGCCCGTGATTTTGATATTACAATAGGTAATTGTGCATAGTTTGTTCGACAAACTTTAATAAGGTCACCAACCTTTTATAAAAATCATGTTCACATTAATAATATAAGCATCATATTCATACCATACAAGTCAAAATTTGAGTCGTGGACACAAGACATATAAGATATCCTACCCAAATCCATGTGTACATGGCCAACACTGGTACATCACTAAACTAAAATCACATCTTTAGCTCATTGTTTACCAGGTGAAGGAGAATCCTTGTTAAACACCTAAGGTAGGTGTTGAGAATCTCAAAAGTGTGAAAAAACTACTAGAGTGAGACGAAAGTCTCATCAAGAGATGAAGTACAAAAAAGTATCTTAAGTATGCAAGTTTATACATGTGAAACAACAAGCGCTAACCCATTATAATATACCACAACCACACATCATGTTCTAAACAGTTATAATTAGACCACAAGCACACAACATAGTCTAACCCATTGTAATGGACTCAAATTTTATACAATGGGCCAAAATATTGTAATATATGTGACATTATAATATGTATTAAACTATTGTTATTGATCACGATCATGAGGAAAGATCTGAAGGGTAAAATTATGTAATTTAAAAATAAGGAAGGCTAGACTGTAACTTGCTTAAAGATAATATAGAGGAAATATAAGGAAAATGTTAGACAAAATAAACAAAACCACAAGAGACTTGGGACATAGAGTGTTTTCTTAAAAATTTCAGTCAACTGCCTAGTTGTTCCCAACTAAGATTTTCAACCCGTATTTTATTCTTTTTCTTAACCAACACAAAACTATCAGTGTCTTTTTTGGATCAAGACAACCTTCCTTTTATAGACCAAGGAGAACTTTCACAATGGATTTGATCGCAATCAACCTCTCACATTGGTTGCAACCTTCTCATAAAAAGTAGCTCCAAAAATCTTACCTACAACCTTCTTGCAAGAAGTAGTTTGAAGGAATAAGAACATGCAAAAAGAACAAGAGAGGAAGAAGAAATTGCAACTCTAAAAGGATGTAAAATATGTATCTCTTTGTGAAAAAGTGTTGATCAACACTCCACAAAGAATAGGCAAGGCTATATTTGGTGGATTAGGACACATGTATTGAGCTATGGCTTAGATCTGGAGATAGCAATGCATAATTCTAAGCTTTGAGAAGGATATCATGTAATAGATTGCTCAAGTGTGTATTTTGAATGTTCATAGGCACTCTATATATAAGAAACATTTAGGAATGGTCAGTATAGATGATGGGAGTGTTTTGACCAAGAAACATGCTAAACTAGCCATTAGAGATCAAAAGACAAGTTTACAATAACTAGATAAATGAATGCATATTTTGAATGCGGACTTCATCTTGGTTGAAGTTTAGTTGGCTGAGAGGAAGTATATATGTCATGATTTTCTATGATTATATTTCTACAATGGCTCTTTGTCTGCAATTTCTTTTTTTGGGTCAAAGTATAGTTCGACCAATATGTTCCCTGACATTTCAATTTTCTTGGAAAACATATAAAATGACTTTTATAATGACATGTGACTATCCTAAAGACTTGATATAAGTGTGGAAAAGGGATTATGATAGGATTAGGCCGATCATAACTTTTCCTTATATCATTCCTATCAAAATATGCAAAGAGAACTTACACAAATCATATACATGGTACAACTTGACCTACAAGCATCCAAACACATATAATTGTATGTTCTTTATTGTTGGATCTTGTCTAAGTTTTTTTATCATGTAAAATACTAAACACACATATTAGTGACACAAATATGAAACATTTATGTCATCACAATATGAGTGTGGCATATTTTAAAAGCCAACAATCTCCCCTTTTGATGATGACAAAAAAAATTATATTATAATTTGGAAGTATAAAATTTAAAGTGTCATATCTTTAAACCTTTTAATTATTGTACAATATCAAAATTTATCTTTATGGATTTTTTTCTCCCTTTTTCAAAGTCAAAAATGGGTTATACTTACCAATGATCCCCCTTAAGGAGACACTACCCCTCAATAAGATAGTCATTTTGGAGAGGGAACATACCCAAATGAAAAACGAGGATATATCAATTGAAATGAGAAAAATGATATGAATGTACCAAATGAAAAAAGATACATTGTATAGACAAAACCCATATTTAATCAAAGAACAAAATATTGTCTAATTACCAATGAGAGGAATATTAAGTCCTTCATGTTAAAAAGATCTCATCAAGCACAACACAAAAAAAATATAATCCAAGCCGATGGTAAGAATGTTAGGTCCACAATTGATATAGAGATTTCCATAAAAACAAATTTAGATCAAGAAAGAATATCTAGACCTAATATAAGAGATGTCAATCCCATAACTGATATAGAGAAGACACTAATAACATAGTCTAACAAAGATGGAAAAATTTATCTCATGATTTGAGACCTCTCTTAATCTCATACTCATACAAATTGAACTCAAACACAGAAACTAACTATCAAATAACATATATAGCTACCAATTCAAAAACTAAACATTTAAGGATAAACCAATGAAAATGATGTCATAATAAAAAAATAATATACAATTAAGTGTTGACTTGAGAGTCATACATTGCCCATATTTTGATAATGACTTAACAGTTCCATTCCTATGTATCTAATTTGTTTGTTCAAGATTGATTTTAGGCTTTAGGTACATGAAAAGGATCAAATAATACAAGCCCTAGCTTTTTCAAGTTCAAGTCAAAAGCAATGCAAGTGTGCATTTTTAGAAAACACTCCAAATGACCTTAGACGATTTTTGTAATCACTTGTATTGATGATATGACTTGTAACTAAGATGAGAAAAAAATAAGGACACTTAATTCCAAGGTTTAATCACTCAAATGTCAATTTAGAAAATGTGTCACAGGTTGTTCATCGGTTGAGTTGGAAACTCGACCGATACTATGATGGATTTTCTAAAGATGACCCATCAGTCGAGTTGCACACTCACAGAACTCGCCCAACTAATCGATTCACTGAGAAAAACTGATTTTAGTTCATCGGTCAAGTTTCCCAGAACAAACTTGACCGATAGTTTGAAAATTGGCTTTGTCATTTAGTGGATCGGTCAAGTTACCTTTATTGAAACTCAACTGAATGTATTGTACGAAAAATAAAAAAAAAGTGATTATAACCATTGGTGAGTTGTTTCGAGTGAAAATAGATCTGTTGCATCTTGGAAAATGGCTATATTTCGACCCAAAGTGATGTTGGAATGTATGCCCTGAGAGCCAATCATGGGATGATTGGTGGGATACATTAAGATTGATTTGATAAACATCAAAGGAAAGCTTCCAATTCTTTCTGGTTCAGTCATATGAGATAATGATAGAACAGATTGAATGTCTAGAGAATGACAATACTCAATGACGTATGCTTTCTGGTTGAGGACCTGAACGATGAGATCATATGGATGCTAAGAGTTTGTACATTCTTATTATGTCCCTAGTCAGATGTCATTGTGGAAGGTAGATAGACAAAAATGACACACATGACTAGATTGTGGTGTTGGTTGATGACAGAATCTCATTAGTCATGATATGGAGATATCAAACCAAACACATAGGTACTTGTAAGAGAACAAGTTTATCAGACAGACCCACTGTGAGTTTGACACATGGAACCATGACATGGTAGTCACAATCAGTTCTCACAGTGATGGTGGTGAGTGTGATTCTTTGACCTGAAATCACTACACTCAACACATGTCATTGGGTACACTTTGACATCATCAAACGCAGTCCTAAAACATGGGTTGTTATAAAGGTGATGATTGGGTGGCTTTGACACCTGGGGCTTTTGAGGGGTGAGTGATAGATATGGGATTTGTCTCTCCTGAGGGATTTTGATATCCATGACCACTTGATGAGTAGGATTGAGATAGGCGTGTGCACACATGTGTGAATTAGTATGTGATATTGATTTCATACATATCTCCTCCAGTCTAATCTGAGATCAAGAAAGTGAATGAACGTTAAAAGGATGACTGTTCCATGCCTTGAGTTCATTCGGAATATCAGTGACAAAGGAATTATACATTCACTGTAACACCATTTATGGATTGTAGGATTGAAAGTTGTTCTCCAACTTTCCTTTTCACTTGGGTAGCACTGATGTGCGACTAGGCACCACTCTCTGCTTGTGAAGTCATAAGTGTTATGGACTTTCACTGCTAATGTGAAATGGGCCTACAGGGTCACACACATAGGATTTAACCTGGAAGAGGACTTTATCCACAAACGATGTTTAGATTGATTACTAAAGGAGTTTAGTAGTTCAATTAAACACTCAGTTGATTGATAGCTCAAAATCATAGTGTTCAAGGTGTTGGACCAAATGATTAAGAGTATCGGATTGATTGGAACTACAATTGACTGATTTGCATAGTCTACCGCCCCAACTGATCGGCTCACAGGGTTGAACCGATCAGCTCAAGTTGATGAACCGATCGGCCCAAGTGGTGAGTCGATCGGCTCATGTGTCAATGAAACGATCGGCTCAATTGTTGAACTAGTCGATTTGTGTGACCAACCAAGATCGTTTGGAAAGTCAAAAGACTCTTTTTGTAAATACTTATTTGTTTCACTTGTACAAATTTGATTTGGATAAAGACTAATATTTGATTAGTTGGAAACAAACATGAAAGTCAATTCGAGTTGGACCAGGACCACGAATTGATCAGCTCATGCTTGAACCAATCAGCTCAGGTGTCCCAACCGACTGCTTCAGGTGTGAAACGATCGGCTCAGGTCCCCAACCGATCAGTTCATGCTTGAAATGATCGGTTCAGCTGGCGCAGTTGGTTGTTTTGTAGAAAATCTCAAACCCTTCTACTCCTGCATTAATCCTGCATTGCCCGGGGTAGAGAACCTTGTCCCATGACCCTCCAATATATAGGGGGTATTGGGGGATTCTCAAAAACAACAACTCAGAACACCATTTTCTCTGTAAAGTTGTCGTTCTCTCTGGTTGTGGTAACTGAGAGAGCCCGAGCAAGTGCTACCCGATAAGGGAGGCACAATAAGGGAAAGACAACTGTAGAAAGGCAACTGGTTGCAGGAGAGTTTGTTGGTGACTAGTACGCTGACAGGTGGGTGTGACTCCTTCTGATTCCTTATAGTACAAGGAGATCAGAGTTCCAGGTGGTCCGTGTGGACTACTTTAGAGGCGGGAGACTTCTGCCGCTCGGAGGACAACTGTCAATCCCGACAGTCCCGGTGAGACTAGGAGCTGCACAGACACCGTCCAAGACTAGAGGTGAAGACCGCGTAAGCCACGAGGTAATGTCACCGAGAAAGCCTCAGGACAAGGTACGCCTCTAAAAACCATCCTTTCTATTGTGTAGACATTGATGCGATTCCTTTATACTAGGTTCGGGGAGAAGAAAATTTTTGTTTTCCCTACCTTCTCTGTCTCTCCTATAACCCTACAGTGGTATCAGAGCCACGTCAACTTCTCTATACTTTAGGATTGTCGATGTGATCGATTTTGGTTTGTCGGCTTTATTTATTACATACGATGCGAATAAAATTAGCTTTATGCATGTCCAATCCTAAATCCACAAATCCCAATATACATATATGATATGTAATATGAATGCACTCGATACGCGTCACCCTTAAACGAGTTTTGTGGTGGATGTATAGTGTGGTTATGGCCAATAAACCCTATGTATGTGTGCTTGGTTGAATGTGGTTGCTTGCATCTCAGTCTGCGCACCGATTCCCTACCTTCTTTTCTTGATGTAACTTGAGATAACTCCATATTTCTTTCCTACCTTTGCTCCCCCCAAATGTAACTTGGGGTTTCTCAAATAAAATGTAAATAGGATAGAACTTTATTTCCTGTTATGTCAAAGAATGGCGGACAACCTGACGACAACTGAGACGATCAGTTCAAGACATGAACCGATCGATTGGCAATCCAAACGATCGAATCGAGGAGCGAGATGAGCGGGTGGCGACCTAAGGAGATGTACGACGACCAGGCAAATCGATCGGTTAGAGGGGTCAACCAATCAGCTGGTGACACCCAGATGACCGACCAGACCGAGCAGGTCATTCATGATATGAGTTGATCAACTCGGATGGCTATAATACTTCATCATGGACATGTTGCATGTGATGTAGACCTAGATGATTGTGATTCCTCTTGGCTCAAGGAATCACATTAGGATTGCCATAATCATCGCTTTTATCATTTCACATGTTTTTTGTGGGATATAGCATGTATATGATACATACTATGTATTGTGGTGATTGGATATGTATATGTACCTATAAAACCAAATCCCTCATTAAATATTAACATTTTAGATGCCTTTCAAATGCAACACACATGAAAAGCTTAATCGGCCAAGTGTGGGCACTCCCTAGCATGGTGCACCATCTATCTCATGGAAGCGTGAAGGATGGATATGTGGGTCTGCCCTAGCATGGTGCATATTCATCGTGTTGGCTTTGGGTCAGACTTAACAAGGTGACCTAGATAGGATCTAGCACCTTAAGGCATGGAGGTGATCATGGCAAGGAGTTGCATATGACATCTTTCAAGAGTTGCATATGATGCAATTGGCAAAAGTTGCCTACCTGGAAGATCTAAGTTGTGGGTCACAACCCTAGCTAGTCCATGACTTAGAGGATTTCATAATCTTGACCCACTAGAAGATTGTACATTGCAATCTTCTGAATTGATTGTGAGGGCTATCAATTTGAAAAAAAATAGTGGGAGCGATAATTAATTAAAGTCCTAACTATATCGTTAACCTTTCAAATCAATCGAATAAGTCAAAATTGAGTTTTGGACTAAATTTCATATATTTCCTTTTGTAGTGCAAATGACAACAAACAACAATCACTTTTCATTGTGATTGGTCCTTTAAAAGGACAAGCTGAATGGGACTAACTTCCACGACTGGTTTAGGACATTGAGAATTGTTCTCACTCAAGAGCAAAAGCTGTATGTCCTGGATACTCTAGCTCCAGAGGAACCTGCTCCTGCCGCACCAATGGCAGAAATGGATGCTTATAAGAAGCATTCTGAAGATGCCATTGATGCAAAGTGCTTGATGTTGTGCTCCATGAACCACGAGTTGTAGAGACAACATGAGAACATTGGTGTCATTGAGATGATTCAGCATCTCAAGAACATGTATGAAGATCAAGCACGACAAGAGAGATATGATGTCTCCAGGGCGTTGTTCAAGTGTGTCATGATAGAAGGAGATCCAGTTGGTCCTCACATGCTCAAAATGATTGGGTATGTGGAGAACCTGACGAGACTGGGATTTCCCCTAAACTAAGAGTTGGCTACTGACGTGATACTACAATCGTTGCCAGAATCCTACAGTCAGTTTGTGATGAACTACAACATGAACAACTTTGACAAGTCGTGGATAGAGTTGTTGGGCATGTTGAGGATAGATGAGACACATATGAAGAAGGACAAGACTAAGTCTTTGATGATGATCAACAAAAAGAAAGGCAAGTCCAAGCATAAGGGCAAGGGCAAGGCTAAGAAAGGCTCTGATGCTAGCCAGCAACCCAAGTCGTCTTCAACTCTCAAGGCCAAGGGAGGTGTGACCAAGAGAGGCAATTGCCACCATTGTAAAAAGTCAGGGCATTGGAAAAGGAATTGTCCACTCTATCTGGAAGAACTAAAGAAGAAGGAGACGACGGACGCCTCCACCTGAAGGTGTCATGAAATAAAATTATAACATTTTTGAGGTATATGATACCAAGATATAAAATGTAAAGCACCCAATTAATGGGGCAAGTGTTGCCGCCATAGATAGGAGTACTTTAGTTTATTTTCAGCCTTGAAGGCCTGTAATAGAGTTATGAACTGCTATTTCATATTTTTCAATGGATATAAACACCTCAATTTTTGCATATTGTATGACAATGATGGCAATTAATAAAGTTGATGTTTCAATCTTTGTGGCAATGCCTTGTTTATCTTGTGGTACTTGGTATGCATAAGATAAAATGATACCTAAAAGTTACTGATAACTCAAACAACGAATTAGCATTTTCATAAGAAATTCATCTCTAGTTTCCATATGATGGATAAATCTAGACTCTTTTGGTTAGAGAACCAGTAAGAGACATGAATCTCTTATACATGATTAATCAATCTTCACTAGTGGTAGTGGGAGATTGATTATACTATTAGGTATAATACATGTGATGTATTTACATACCTATTGGAGCAAATGCTAATACTTCAAACGGTGTTTAGAGAAATATCCACTACAGCAAACATACTCATTAGTGGCCTTTCAGAAATGCCACTAAAAAAAATCCAGTAAACAGGTTTAGAGGCATTTGTTGACATTTAAAAAATGCCTCTAGCGCCAATGCTACTAGGAAGATAGTGGCTTAAGTTGTAAAAGACACTAAAGGTTTGTCTTTAGTGGCTTCGAATAAATGCCACATAAAGGCCACTAAACCATCACTTGGCATTTATAGAAAAGCCACTATCCATCATTTGGCTTTTATACAAATGCCACTGTTTTGTATAATGTTGTTGTATAAAACGGTTTTGATTGAATGTAGTGGCTTATGAAAAAAGCCACTAATGACATACTAGTTCTGCATTACTAATTTTTTATGGATTTTAGTCAGTCAATTTGTAGTTCATGATCAAGTTTTCTAATCGAATGCCAATTGAAGTCGAACACATTCCAGAAGTATTGAACTTTTTTATTTATAATCAAATGACAATTACATGGGGAGGACATTTTACCATGCCCCTTGTATTGAATACAACAACATCACATATGACTATATATGGTACATATTATAGACATGAACACTAACTGGATAACAACTCATTTTGCACTTGGAGACCCCCCCAAAGGAATACAAACTCATTTTCTTACAAAAACATACAACTCCATTCTAGAATTCCAAGTAGTTGTGAGCTTCTACAGGAGTAGACCAGCTACACTGCAATGAAGGTTCATCCTTCTTCTCAACTGCAGTGATAGCATTACAGCCATATGGTCATCAGATTCCTCAGTAGGTTCTTCCTTCTTCTCTTCCACCTTGGCAGCAGATCAGTAGGTGCAGCTGCATAGCCTGAAGCAGCAACAGGGGCAGCAACAAATGCAAACTTGCTAGGATCCTGCAATGAAGTGAGAAAAATGTTGAGCACTTGCATGCAAATGTAAGACAAAAACACTTACAGCACTAGCATGCTGTTAAGATAGTATCAGGGAAGATAGCACCATTGCCAAATTTATCAATAAGGTCATCTTCAGTAAGGTGAAGGACCTCAGGGCTGAATACAGATCCACTGTCATAAACTGACAGTACAATCTGTCCATATGAGAAGGGTCTGATGTTGAGCTTGGCAAGAAGGGCAGCCTCAGAAGAACCCACCTTCTCACCTTTCCTAATAAGTTCAACAATGGTGATAATTTCAACTGTACCATTCACATTATGTCAGCTGAATAGAGTTTGCCGTGCAGCAAAGCTGTAGACATTTAGCTAAGCACACAACTAAGCACATGATAGAAAGGGTGCAAAGCTGACAATCTTGACAATTATGTAAAAAACAAAAGATGGTTATCAAATTCAATGTCGTCTAGGGTTCTCATAAAACTATAGTCTATACATAATAAGTTGAAAGATTTTTAGTAAGGTAAGAAATCATATAATGATTAATAAGAGCAGTATCTGGTGAAGGCCTTGATGGTGTTATAGATAGATCTCCCTTCACCAACGTCAATAACTATTGTACTGAAGTTATCATCAACAAGAACCATATCTGAAGCCTCCTTAGTAACCTAGACTGACACATAAAAAGAGAAGAAATAATCATTATCGATAATAATTACTAAAAGACTAGAAGATAGATATACAAATTGACATATATAGAATATACTTACCTCAGTTTCAACAATTCCCATGGCAATACCAATGTCTTCCATTTTTAGAGTAGATGCATCATTGACACCATCACTAGTCATGGCAACCACCACATGTAATAAACAACTAACAACAAAACATGCAAGTTGACTATGTAGATCAACATGAGGCTTGAGGTCTTCAAATCTATACTAACATGGCCACCAGGAATAGATTCACTATCCCCTGATAAGTAAGAAGAGTTTCCAGAACAGATTCACTATCCCCTTCAACTGAAAAAAAGCAAAGTGAAGTAGTGAAATATACCTTATCCATGAATCCTTAAAACAACCCAAAGAAAAACTGGAAACCAATGTTAGTTAGGCTGCAATACATCAAGAACGTGTAAGCATGCACCATTTTGTTGGATTGCATGTAAGACCAGTTTTAGGGTGAGGAATTCCATCTTTGAGTCCTAACAGCAACTCTATTCTTGGAGATTAAAGGCCATTCACAAGAGTTGAGCAGAAGCCTTTCACAAGAGATGAGCTCACAACCTTAGCTCTCGAGAATGGCCTCTGATCTCCAAAAACTGGCCTTTTACACAGTGACATGTTGTTTGTTGTGGAAGGCACAAAATGCACAATTCTTCAGAGAAATATTGACTTAGTAAGCTATCATGCAACATGTGATCAAGTTATGAAAGAAAAATTTATAGAGAACTATTGACTTAGGAAGCAAAAAAAGACATTCACATTCAGCATGTCAAAACAAAATATGTTGTGTAAATGTCACACACAAGAAGGTAAGACATTGCTCAGAGCTAAAAGCAAAATAGGATTGTCATTTGGCAACATTGTCTACAATAATGGACACGAAACAATAGTATCTGGATCGTTATGTACTAATAAAAAAGTGGACCAAAGAAACACAACTATAGCTTTCAGCTTCTCAGGATTTATGGTTCTTGCCCCAGATATCAGAAGGTGATGGTCCAAGTCCATAACCATGAACATATCCTCGTCTCTCTTCTCCCATAACTTGCCTATAAATTTCAGCTGAGCAACATCAGGTTGGTTTCTTCGCAGCTCGTCACCTACCTCAGAAAATTTTTCCTACACACAACAGAACATAGGAGATGAATTTTATACCAAACATATAAATGTTTCCATGTAGTAAATGTAACATAATACTATAGGATAGGAATCCTTGTACCAAAATTTTGTGGGATTCAATATCAACTATGCTCCCATCTTTTTTACGATGAGTTTTCTAAAAAAACTCAATGGGATCAACTTCCCCTCCTGTTTCCTTCTCCAAATGTATCATTCAAACAAGGTTATTGCTAACATCATTTAAATGGATGTATCCAAATTGTCTAATTGGATCACAATATTGACTAACTTACATCATGTTTCAGACAAGCAAATGACTTGGTTCCTATTGTGTGGCTAACCTTTTGAAATTTTCTGCTTGTCTTGTTACTTATACACTTCCTCTGTGAAAAAAAGTTGTAGTATTAGTGAAGAGGAGTGTCAGTGAAGAGGATTGTCAACATATCAGTAACAACAGAGCTAGCAGTAGTGTTAGTGAAGAGGATTGCATAAAAATGAAACTCTGATTACATACACCTACATTAAGGCAAGGCAAAAGGTGATCATCATTGTTAATAAGTTGGACATCATAATTTAAGCAGAACATACTACTTTAGATACTACTTTTAGATACCACTTTGGCTAGGCTGCAATACATCAAAGGACCTGATCAAACAACCTTCACTCTCAAGAATATGCAAGATAATCCAACACACATAGAAGCATGCGACTAAAATATGTCAGATACATTTCAGACAGTGGAAACTTCATGCCAACGAAACAGGCATATATAAGTCAAATAATAACGACAAACTAAAATAAACATTGGTTGCTACTTTGTAATTTTCTCATTCAAAACTGTCATCCTCATCACTTTGATATACACTTCTGTCATCCTGTTGAATTTGGGATTGGTCTTTCTCAATTGTTGAACTATCAATAGTAATTCCTTCCATATCCAATCTAACTATGTCATAGTCTGCATTTTCATCCTCTGTTGTCATTGATGGCCCATCTCTAGGTTCACCTTGCACATAAGCTTTGATAGTGTCACTACAAGATGGATCTTCCATGTTGAACGTATCTCGTGGGGGAATCTTTACAGCAAAATACCACCCTTTTGCAGTGAAATGTTCTACATAAAACAATTGTCCAACTTTAGATGCCACTACATACGGTTCTCCAGTTGATTGAAGTCATCTCAAATTAACAAGAGTCAACCCATGTTCATCATGCTTGCTTGTCCTCTTGGAGTAGATGTCCACCCAATCACACTTAAATAATGTCACCTTAAAGTGTTCATAATAATTGAGCACAATAACATCCTTCAAAACACCACAGTAGGTAACATCTCTAGTAATTGGATTGCGGTCAGTGGTTTTAGCATAACAATCAATCCTAACTACCAAAAAGACTCCACTATTTTGTGTTGTTAGACGTCGATCTTTTGCTTTGGTATGGAATCTGTGACCATTGACAATGTAGCCCTTGTACTTAACGGCCATTTGATGTGGACCTTGAGAAAGAAACTTGATTTTATCATCCACCATCTCTATTCTTAGGAGTGTCTCAATCTAACACAAGAAAAGTTTTTTTGTATTTAATCATAAAGCGTAACAAATTTAATTATGACAAATTAACTTACATGTTCCTTAAACCATCCATCAAATGAGTTACTATGTATTCTCTGTACCTCCTTTAAGGACTTATGAGGATGTTTTAGCCTAATGATATCATAGTGCTTCCTGAAAACAAAATATGTGCAATATGTAATTGGAATATGTAATAATATTTTAATAATAGAAGACAATTGTCACTAACTTACTCAATGTAGGGTTCAACTGCATCACAATTGAATAGTACATGCTTGTGGGCTTGTTGCAATGTATGTTCGTCCAAGACACATGCTATCGTTTTACTAACACCACGACCTACTATTGAGAAAATCGACCAATCATCACTGTCATGTGTTGCCTCGTTTTCCAAATTTATTTCATCAGTATCGATTCTATTTGGCTGATTTAATTTTGTTTCAACTCCATCCAAGTATCTTGAACAAAAAGTAAGACACTCTTCAGCTATATATCCTTCTGTTATTGATCATTTTGGATATCTTTTATTACGAACATATCCTTTTAGGGTCTGCAGATACCTGATAACAAAGTTGGCAAAAATATTATGACAAATTAAATTCCAATAGGTGAAGTCATCACGACGTATGAAAAGTTACCTTTTAATTGGATACATCCAACGATACTGAACAAGACTGGCTATCTTAGCTTCAAAAACGAGATGGACTGATAGATGCACCATTATGTCAAAAAAACATGGAGGGAAAATCTTCTCCATCTCACAAAGTGTCACAGCTATTGAATTTTCCAATGTAGCAAAATCATTTGGATCTATGACATTAGTGCACAACCTCTGAAAATAGTGACAAAGATTACTAATACATGACATAGAATTCTTACTGGGCAAAGACACAGTGACAGCTAATGGTAGAAGTTGTTGCATCAATACGTGATAATTGTGACTTTTCATTGGTAGCATCTTCTGATCCGTCGGCCGTGCACATCTAGATATATTAGATGCATACCCATCTGGAACTTTGAAAGATTTTAGGAGGTTGCAAAATGATATTTTTTCTTCTTTTCTCATCGTATAGCAAGCTGGAGGTAGTATGGAATGTGTGCCAACAGTTTGTGGATGAAGCAGAAATCTAATTCCCATATCCTCCAAATCCTTCCTTGCATTCAAGTTGTCCTTTCTTTTATCCTTCATACCTAGCAATGTTCCAATAATACTCTCACATATATTCTTCTCAATGTGCATGACATCTAGATTGTGCCTTACAATGTTAGATTTCCAATATGGTAGCTTGAAGAATATGCTTTTCCTATCCCAATTGTGTGTTGAATCGTTACCTCTCGGCCATTTCTTACCAATTATAGTGCTTCTGACATCCAATTGTGATAATATTTCAGCTCCAGAAGGAGGTTTAGGTGGACTCCTAAATTCTTGCTCACCGTCAAATGCCCTAGCTTCTTTTCAGAATGTGTGGCCAGTTGGCAAAAACCTACGGTGTCCTCTGTAACAAACTTTACGGCTATGTGGCAACCAATGTGAGACAGTATCTTTATTACAATAAGGACATGCTTTGTAGCCTTTAGTACTCCAACCAGATAGATGTGCATAACCTGGAAAATCACTAATAGTCCATAATAAAGAAGCACGAATCTAAAAGAATTCCTTAGCTCTAGCGTCATATGTTTGTACACCAGTACTCCATAGTTCTTTCAGCTCATCAATCAATGGACGCAAGTAATCATCTATATTCTGTGGCGAAGATGGTCCAAAAATTAGTAGGGACAACATAAAGTATTGTTGCTTCATGCACAACCAAGGAGGTAAATTATATGGAATAATTACAATAGGTCATGTACTATGAGAATTACTCATTGTCCCAAAAGGATTAAATTCATCAATGGCAAGTCCCAATCGAATATTTCTAGCGTCTGCAGCAAATTTTGGATGCATAACATCAAATTTTTTCATTGCAGGTGAATCTACCGGGCGTCTTAAATTGTTATCTTTTTAATATTCTTCTGCATGCCACTTCATTAAGGGAGAGGTTTTTGATGAAATGGACAACCTCCTCAGTCGTGGTATAAGTGGAAAGTGTCTGAGCACTTTGGCAGGTGTTCTTCTGGGTTTGTTTACTAGCTCCTCCTCCTCCTCATCTGGTGTGGAAGTCGTTAGCCATCTTGATTCTCCACATGTATCACAAACGTCTTTATCAGTAGACTCCTTCCAAAACAGCATGCAACCATTTCAACAAACATGAATCTTCACATAATGTAATCCCAACTTCTTTATTGTCTTCTTCAATTCATAAAAGGAATTAGGTAATTATTCTCCTTCTGGTAGCATTTTTGTAAAGAACTTAAGAAACATATATGATGCTTTCTTACTCAAGGCATTAAGACAAACTAGGTGATAGAATTCTAGGATGCAAGCAAGTTTGGTAAGTTTCTTACACCCTGGATATAATTATGTCTCAAAATTCTTTAACAAGATATAAAATTTGTCAGCATTTAAATGTTGATCAGTAGCCGACTATACTCCTTCCATATTTTCATTTTCACTGAAACTCATAAAAACATCATGCAACATATCTTGTAAATTTTCATCATCTAGACAATCACCCTGATCAGTTGGAGCATCCCTTTCAACATCGACATCTTCTCCATGAAAAGCCCAAGAAATATAGCTTTGTAAGAAGCCATTCCACAATAGATGACTCAATGCAGTCTGTCTGGTGACCTGGTATACATTAGTGCACTTTCTAAAAGGGCATACAATCTTATCTCCAATCGCTGAATGTTGAAAATAGAAATCCAAAAAGTTGGATACTCCACATAGGTATTTACTACTCATTCGGCCATCCTCTTCTATCCAAGACTTATCCATTCTACAAAAATAGTAAAAAAATATAACATCAATAATTGTGACACCCGTTTGACTGGTGAATTGTGACAAATATTGTAAAAAATACATTTATTTGTGATTTCCTTATTTAAAAGTAACAAATTTTCATTCTATAAAAATAGTAAAAAATACATTTATTGGTGATTTCCTTATTTAAAAGTAACAAAATTTCATCAAGAATTGAGACACTCATTTGACTGGTGCTTGGCCGTTTTGTTGATGATGTTGTGTCCCGGAGGGAGTCACTCATAGACGTATCCAATTAGCATGTTCGGAAGCCAGACCTGGTCCTCTCGACCAATTAGCATGTTCTGAATCCACGCAAGCCAACTGGTTGTGGATACCTTAAAGTGCATTCTCCATCATATTGAACGTCGATTATAGTTGTTGAGGTTCCTGACTTTAAAGTCACTTGACCAGCCGTGTAGCATCTTCCGTTCAAATGACGCCACTGTCTAGTAATGGTGAGTTGTGCTAGTATACAATGGTCTAAGGTGATGTCCAGCTATTATGTTTCAGGGAAAAGGACAGGGGGGGTTGAGGCCCAGGCCATAGTGATTGTTGTGCGTGGAAAGAGACTGCAAAATATTAGTACTAACAATTGTTAGTATATATAATGATGTTATATATTTTCAATAAGTATATATAATGATGTTACATATTTTCAGAAACAACTTGAGAAATACAAATCAAACTTAGAAGGAAAGTAAGATGAGTGCCATTATAGAAACAATTATCGTAGTCTACATTATGAATTATTATGTCTGTTTTAAAGAGATCACTTATGAATTATTATGTCTACATTATGCTTTTCAATTATACTGATCGCTACATTTCACATCACCTGGTTTCTCAAACGATTTTGTGGGAAGACCATGTAAACATCGAATAGAAAATACCAATCCACCATCTTAATAGGGAACTGATTAATTACATGTGATGTTTACATGAACTCTATAAGTCATGTTCTGTTAACATCTTTGAAGTGCTATAGTTTCTTCATTCTTGTCTTTCTTTAAAATTATAACACTACAGATAAATAGGACTAATAATGTATGTAGAACAGAAGTCAGACCCAAGGCAAATAACTTTTAAGTATTGTCAATTGAAATGGTTGGAAACAAGAGTGGACTACTATTGGTAAACAAGTTATTAGTCGGAATATGTTTTTTTATTCTGCTACAAGGTTTCCCATTAATAGTTATTGATGATTTAGGATAACCTCCAGATGAACAACATATTACAAGTGGCATGGCATTCGATACCTACAGATTTTTCATCCAACCATGAGAATTGTTGACACTTTACATGCCTATTAGACACCGGTCACGAAAGAGACCTTGAAGGAGGTATGTAAGCTACATCTTAGTTAACAGAATAGGGTGCGGAGATGGTTACCTGAAGAGGATTGATCAGAGTCCCTCACTCAAGCTCGCCGATGTCGGAGGGGCAGATTGAGTCTGCGATAGTGCTTCGACTGGGCTCGGTCCGCCAAGGTGGATGAGGAAGAAAGAACGGTGCCTGAGTATGCTTCGGTTGGGCTCGGTTCAAATAGGCAGAGGAGGAAGAACTAACGCTCGCAATCATAGGCAAGGTGTCACTGTGACACCGGAAACTTGGAACTCCATAGCCAGCAACTATTGGCACCACGGACGGCAACTAGCGAACAGTAGGCGCCACTAGTCTCTCCCAATCTGCAGACAATCGTGAGCCACCAACGGACCTAGGGCATGATGGGCCACGGAGCGAGGAAGTCACGTAGGGAGAGCGGGGGAGATCGAAAACGTCGGGCTGAATGAGCGGAGAGTGCAGCGCGAAGGGAAAATTTAATTTGGAGCGGGAAGTCAAAATATTTCCTAATTTGGTATGGCAATTTAAGATTGCCACTAATTAGAAATAAAAACGCCTTTAATGCTATGTCCTTTTCAGAAATCCTATAATAGGTGGTTCAACGGAATTTTAATTTAAAAAGCATGTATATTAGAAAGATAGTGGCTTTTTTTTATAAATGTCACTTAAATAAATTCCACTAATGGTTAGTTTTGCTGTAGTGACCAATATGAATATCTTGAAGTGTTCAAGAATATCATAGATGAAGTACGAATTTGGTAAAGTGTTAATTCTTGATGAGATCAATGAATGAAATACTTGAACCAAATGTTTGAGATCCTTATGAGTGATTATGATAGTGTATCATAGTGAGCTCGTGATTAAGGCATGATGATGTCTAAATCCAAAGGAGTCATACTCTAAGGAGTTAGAGGATGATTATCAAATAACTAATTTCTTCTTAAATAAAGAATACCCTACACTAATAAAGTATATTAAGAATCACAAAGTGTTGTGAGTTATCAAATTCCTTGATAGATACGCCTCGATTATCTATGTGATGAGTTTGTCATGTGATGAATCAATTATCTAGATGAATATGAGGAACTGGATTTTGAGTTATGGTTTATGACCATTACATCCTAAATGACTTCCATGTGAACCATAAGGCTTGACCTTGATGGTAGAACCCATGAAATCCATAAGTGTGAATGAGTCTTAAGTGTTAAGACACATGGATAACATTTTGAGAAGGATGATTCTTGTTGATTGCAACTTAATGACTAAAATATTTGGCATACAGATACTAAAACCACATTCCTATGAGGAATACAACAAGGATGTGTACGTGACACAACCTATAAGGTTTATGAATCCATTAATGCAAATGAAGTCTATAAGTTACAATGGACTAATCAATGTGATTGATTAAGTACAAGCAACTCAAAGTTGGATCTTTACTTTGATGATATAGTCAAAGGGTTTGACTGATATGACAAAGATAAAGAAGGGATCTGTGATTTGGTGGGAGCGTATTTGCATTCCACATGTTGATGAGGAATGAGATGTTCTAGAATGGAAATCCAAAGTGGAAATTATCTTTAGGAATGAGAGAGACATTTTCTATGTGATAGGAATAGATATCTATAGAGATAGTTCTCGAAAACCTCTTGACCTAAAAAGAGAAAGCATACATTGGCAATCTATACTGAAGGGTTCAGTGGGCATAGATTCAGTGGGAGAAAACTTATCCATGTTACACAGAGTTAGTATACCAAAGGCCAAGTGTCCAATTCTTATGAAGAATGGGAACACTAAGAATATATATGGATCTATCATGTATGTAATCATCCCATTATCTTGCATGTAGGACATGGCAGGAATAAAAATCATTCATCTTGTATGTAGGACATGACAATATGATATGCTCATCCTGATAAATCATATGTGGGACATGACGAGTGGATGTCTATCTAGTTCCAGTAAGGGTTACTGGAATACCAATAGAACTTGATAAGTACTTGAGAAGTACTAGTTATATGGAAATAAGGAAGGGTTCACTGTAAAGAGTTACACTGATGTGAACTTCCGAAAAGGACAGAAAATTAATTGCAATATATATATGGGATATATAAAAGTGAATGTTTGTTGATAAATGGAAACGTTTCAATAAAGCCGTTTAAAAGGAAAAGCTGAGTATCCGTGTATTAGTGAACATTAGTGGATACTATATGGATCTGGAAGTTCATGAGATGAACTTATAGAGATTTTGGTCATTAATGACAAATAAGGAGTACTTGGTCATGCAATGTGGCTAAAGGTTAGCAAAGGAATACTAGATCGCATATTATGGAAACTCCATCTCATATGTATGATGTACATTGAAGAGATGATAGACATGTAGTTAATACCGACTTTGGCAAGGTGTTGCCATAACTCACTGCTTAAGAACTGGAGCATAGTAACATGTGGGACATGTTTGAAGATCACTATGAATATGATTCAAGGGTGATTGGCTCACAGTGCAAGAGGGAGTCTGTTGGAATGTATGCCCTAAGAGCCAATCATGTGATGATTGGTGGGATACATTACGATTGATATGATAAACATCAAAGGCAAGATTCCAATTCTTTCTTGTTCAGTCATATGAGATAATGATAGAACATATTGAATGTCTAGAGAATGACAATACTCAATGACATATGCTTTCAGGTTGAGGACCTGAACGATGAGATCATACAGATGCTAAGAGTTTGTACATTCTTATTATGTCCCTAGTCATATGTCACTGTGGAAGGTAGATAGACAACAATGACACATAAGACTAGATTGTGGTGTTGGTTGATGATAGAATCTCGTTAGTCATGATATGGAGATATCAAACCAAACACATAGGTACTTGTTAGAGAACATGTTTACCAGACAGACCCACCCTAAGTTTGATACATGGAACCATGACATGGTAGTCACAGTCAGTTCTCATAGTGATGGTGGTGAGTGTGATTCTTTGACCTAAAATCACTACACTCAACACATGTCATTGGGTACACTTTGACATCATCAAACGCAGTCCTGAAACATGGGTTGTTATAAAGATGATGATTGGGTGGCTTTGACACATGGGCTTTTGAGGGGTGAGTGATAGATATGGGATTTGTCCCTCCTAAGGGAGTTTGATATCCATGGCCACTTGATGAGTAGGATTGAGATAGGTGTGTGCACGCATGTGTGAATCAGTATGTGATATTGATGGCATACATATCTCCTCCAGTCTACTCTGAGTTTAAGAAAGTGAATGAACATTGAAAGGATGACTGTTCCATGCCTTGAGCTCATTCAGGATATTAGTGATAAAGGAGTTATACATTCACTATAACACCATTCACGGATTGTAGGATTAAAAGTTGTTCTCTAACTTTCCTTTTCACTTGGGTGGCACAGATGTGCGACTAAGCACCGCTCTCTGCTTGTGAAGTCATAAGTGTTATGGACTTTCACTGCCAACGTGAAATGGGCCTGTAGGGTCAGACACATAGGATTTAACCTGGAAGAGGAGTTTATCCACAAATGATGTTTAGATTGATTACTAAAGGAGTTTAGTAGTTCAATAAAACACTCAATTGATTGATAGCTCAAAATCATAGTGTTCAAGGTGTTGGACCAGATGATTAAGAGTATTAGATTGATTGGAACTGCAATTGACATATTTTCACAGTCTACTTCCCCAACTGATCAGCTCATAGGGTTGAACCGATCGGCTCAGGTTGATGAACTGATCGACTCAAGTGGTGATTCAATCAACTCATGTATCAATGAAATGATCAGCTCAAATGTTGAACTGGTCGATTCATGTGACCAACCGAGATCGTTTGGAAAGTCAGAAGAATCTTTTGCCAAATACTTATTTGTTTCACTTGTACAAATTTGATTTGGAAAAGGACTAATATTTGATTAGTTGGAAACAAACATGAAAGTCAATTCGAGTTGGACAAGGACCACGAACCGATCAGCTCATGCTTGAACTGATGTGGCGGTGGATGTGGCTCAGCATCTGCATCTCGGTTGTTCTCAGACATATCGACCTCTCGGTGTAGGTTATGGTGAGCTTGACGCCTCCTACCAATCTCGGGGCCATATACCACCAAGTCGGTGCAAGTAGAACACATGCTATGCATGCACAACTGTCACCTGCGCAAGGCACAAACAAACAACAAGAAACCAAGTTAGCAAACCAAGATGCAAAAGGACAACAAAGAATAAATAATAACAATGGTGAGGGCAAAAGGAAAGGCTAGGCTATACTATCTAACTAGGCCGAGCGCCTCTATCCCCGACAATGGCGCCAGAAAGCATGGTGCGTCCCCGCTAGTGGTGCTTTTACACCCCACAAGGTCGGAGCGCATGGGATATGGGATCTTATGCTTTCGAAATTTGTAAGACCTACACTAACTACCTACGTCTACTAAGACACTACACCCGCAAGTGCACGGGGTCGTGTCATAGTATAGGTGAGACGGCAAGTACAGGGTCGATCCAGGGAGATAGAGGGGGCACTAGAGTTAGATGATGCACGCTACATTCCTTTTGCAGAGCTTAGAGTTTTAGGGTTTCTGAAAGGTTTGATTGTTGATTAAGCTAATTGAGCAAGTAAGAAATGCAAGATGGAAACTAAGTTATGGAAGAGCAAGCAAATTAGTAAACTAAGTTATCAAACTAACTAAGCAAGAGCAAGAAGATCTACACTACTCTAGCAAGGCAAGAAGCAAGAGCCTAAGTTAACACTAAAGAGCAAAACTAAGCAATTAACTAGATTAAGTAAAAGTGACTAAACTAGACTAGCATGAACAAGCAAGTAGAGCAAGATGGGTTTTAAGCAGTTGATTAGGGTAGGTGGGCCGTTTGGGGGATGTAACTTTGATATTAGTTGGGGGAGATCATTAAACATGCAAGGTTCTCATTTCATATCTAGATTACCAAACCAAACAACAAGGACAATGCCATTAGAATATACCCTATACTACTAGTAGAAGACTAGGGTTAGGTGTAATTCTAATGGGATTAGCCAAATCTAGGTTTCTAGGGTAAGTGATAGTGAGAAATTGAGGGTTGAGGGTAGAGATGGGAGTAGAGATGAGGGTATTTGACCTCATGCCACTAGCCACTCTAGCCTTTAGAAGGCCCTAGGCAATTACATCACTCTCACTTACACTAGCCACTTAAATCTCACACTCACTTGTAGGAGGGAGGATGTGTATGTAGGAACAAAGGGGGATAGCTAGGGATCCACTAATTGGACCTAGGAGCCAATCCTAAGATTGCCACATACACTCCAATCCCTCCTAGAAGCTAAGTGTCATCAAGCATCTCAAAGCAAGCAATCCATGTTATAAGCACAAACCACATGTAATAAAATGGGAAATGAGATAGAAGCAAGAGGCAATCATTATAGATATGAATTAAGTTCATTACAAGCAACTTCCCCCCAACATGGTATCAAAGTCACATTTTAACCCCAAACAGCCCACCACTAGGGGCTTAGCTACACATAGTCAAAGAAACTATAAAAGAGAGGGGAAGTAAAGGAAGAAACTTCATGAAGCTTGATGAAGTGGCCTTCTTCTTCACCTTCAAGCTACTGTAGATGACCTCCCTCCTCCAAGGGTGCAGGGGAGCATGGAAATGTGGGGGTTTATGGATGGAAACCTAGGAAACTTGGATTCCATGGTGGAATGAGGGTAGAAATGGTGGATGGTGAGCCAAAATGCAAAGGGTTTGCACTCAAAGCTCAAGGAAGGGAAATGGAGCTTGGAGCAGCTGTAGGGGCATCTTAGTCTTCATCAGCCACAGTCGTGGCGATCTGGGGGTGACAACCTGTAACTCTGGCCAAATAGATGAAATAATTCCCTCGACCGTGGCAGGGTGCCACAACCGTTCTCTCTTCTACTGACCACGACCATGATGATGGCCACGACTGTGGTGTCTTCAATGTCCACGGTCGTGGCAGGTGGCCACGACCGTGGGACTCTGTGGAATTTCCCTATTGAACTTGGCACTTCATTGCTAATAAACGCACGACCGTGGCATAGTGCCCACGGCCGTGGTGAGGTTGGCCTCACTTAATTACACTTCAATCTTTGTCATTCTCAGATGTCTTTGCTTGGGGACGATTCTTGACCATTGGAGGTAGGTTGAGGGAGACTTTTGGGCCTTTTTTGGGTCCCTCCATGAGTGGGGGAACCCTAGAACTCCTTCTTTCTCTCTCTTCCATCTAAGCATGGGTCAAGTACCTGAAAAATAGTGCAAAGAACATCCATAAGCATATTTACAATGATAAGCATATTAGGGGTAAAAAGCTTGTAATCTACATGTTTAGATGTGACTTAAGTACAAAATGGCACCGGATGGAGCCCTAGAATAGGGATACATCACCACCCCAAACTTAAAACATACTTGTCCTCAAGTATGCTCTAACTCAATCTCTCTACAAAACTTCCACAAACAAGAAATGAAAAATGTAATGTAAAAGATGATTATTGCTGAATGGTATCAAAGATGACTGAGTGCATGCATTTCACCTCTGTCCTCTCCTACTTTCTCAATCCAATCATGAAAAGAGCACAAAGCACATGAACTTCAAATATAGCGCATAGAATATACAAGTTATCCATATCTCTTTCATTAAGTTCTGGGTAAACTATTTCATGATAGTGTTAATCGAGGATGACTAGGAGTGTTGTTTCACATTCATGCATTCAGTCGTATATTTCAAATCATACCAGATGACCCACATGGCTGCAGAAAAAGGCAAAATGAGCTAAGTTTGATGCTTCTGAGCTCAACGGGTATGAAAGTGGAAGAAAGGGTTGCGGTAAGATTTT
This sequence comes from Alisma plantago-aquatica, assembly GCA_963693085.1. Classification (NCBI taxonomy): domain Eukaryota; kingdom Viridiplantae; phylum Streptophyta; class Magnoliopsida; order Alismatales; family Alismataceae; genus Alisma; species Alisma plantago-aquatica. The sequence continues at coordinate 872,410,874 of OY856409.1, forward strand.
TGGAGTGTTTTTACACACTCATCTTTTCTTTATTTGAATGCTCTTAAACAAGAGCATCCTTTTATTTTTTTTTGCCTTTCTTTTTCTTTTCTTTTCTTTCTTGCCCTTGGTGTAGATAGGGAAAATGGTGGATAGAGTGAAGCAAGGAGATAAAGATATGGCCACCCCAAACTTTTGGAGGTGGCCAAGGCTGATTATGTGCACTAGGGCATCTTTTTATGAGGCGGAGGGGTATGAAGATGGTGGAAGAAGAGTCGGGTCAAAGAGGGGTCATTGGTACGATTTTCCACATAAGACACCCTGCATGAAAGTTAATCCAAAACTTCACCCTAGATATCACACCACATGAATGAACAAGATGAAATTGATATATCAAACAAGTAATTCCACAAACACTAAGCATTCAAAGCTTGCTCATGTTCACAATTCAACCAAATCAATCACAATCACAAGAGAGGTGATGCACATGTACAAAGTCAAACATTGATACCACTTAGCAATAAAGCATGGCATTTCACTTGCACTAGTCAAAGGTCGTCATTTTTACTCAAAACAGAAGAGATTGGGTCAAACATACTTTTTAGACAAGAAATCTCAAATTTGGGAAAAATTGGCCAAAATGGTTCCAATTTGCAGTAAATCACATCTAAACTTACTTTAGGGGAATTTAAAGCATAAAGTAGCAAATCCTAGTTAAAAAGTACAAAAAACTACAAAAACTACATGAAGATGCAATGTATGATATGGAAAAGCAAAAAGAGCAATTTTTTTTGAAAAATTACTCAAAATGTAAGAAATTAAACTACATGAATGTGTGAATGCAAGAAGGCACACAAGGTTAGGATAGACAAATATGAAGGTTAGTCAAACTATTTGATCATCTTGCAAAATGTATCACAAGGCACATAGAGAAAAATGCGGCGAAAGAAGGCTTACCACACTACCACCCCAAACTTTTAAATCATGATGTCCTCATCATGAAATAGAAGTTTAGACTAGTAGGGTAAAAGGTGTGGGGTTGCGAAAGGCAACTGACGAGAGCTGGAGTGGTCAATGTAACTTTAGGTGAGTAGGACAGGGCCACCACGGCCGTGCTGAGCAGCACGGCCGTTCTGGCCTTCTTCCTGTAGCTCCTCCATTGATTTGCAATCTATTCTTCCACTTTGACCTCTGCCTTGGCTAAACCCTTTAGCATCATCTTTTCTTTCTTGTGCCTATGCTAAAATGATTCACAAATAGAAAAACTATCAAGTATAGTGTGTATATGTGTTTCTTGGAAACCAAAAGAAAGTATGGTAAAACAAGGTTTGAGAATCTCAAACCACGTGGGTTGCCTCCCACTAGTACTAAATTTATAGCCTTCAGCCAGGCTTATTGCTCTTTTCGCTATGTATTGACACCCACGCTGCCCTCCTTCTCTTCCATGGTGATCTTATCAAGCGTTTTGACGACATGTGCTTTGTCCCAAGGAGTGTACATGGAATGGAAGTATGGGCTCGATCTCCACAGCTCCAGAGGGTCACGATAGCACAAACTCTCGCGGAAGTCTTCATTGGCAAGCTTGTCCCTCTCTTTGTCGGTGAACATGAAGAAGTCAAACTTTTTCCTCTTATAAGTAACCGTTCGCGTGCCCATACAGATTTTGGTTTCAGCTCCCACGGTGGATAGGAAAGTTCTACCCAATATGAGGTACTCTTCTCCATCAATAGGTGCGATATCCACTATTAGGAAATCGGTCACATAGGCAATGTTCACCCTTTCATCCATCGACACTGTTGTGTTCCACATTATTCCCAAGGGCTTCCTCTTGGTTCCATCACCTAAGATAATGGCACACTGCACATGTTTCATTTTGTTTAGGCCAAGCCGTAGATACATGCTCCATGGCATGAGGCTTGTCCCTGCACCTAAGTCAATGAGAGTGTGCTTGATGGGTTGTGTACCGATGTAACAGGAAATCAGTGGCACTCCCGGATCACCTCTCTTTTCTGGGAAGCCAATGTTGTAGATGAAGTTCATGGAATTTGAGGCAACAAGCTCCATGGTTGGTATTAGTACTAACTCTTTCCTCCCCATGCACACATCCTTCACCAAATAAAATAGTGATGTGATGCCCATCGTCCCTCGCTTCAGATTTCCCAAGAGATTCATGATATTTCCGCCCTTTTCTTGGAGAGTCGAACCTTCATGGAATTGCTTCCTGTCTTCATCAAACATCTCTGTTCTACTCGTTGGAACTTGAGGAGGGGTGATGGTGATACTCGTCTCATGTAAAGGTTTTGACTCTCAAAAAGGTATGGCCTCAAGCGCTGATGTGTCAATGGTATGTGAAACAATGGACATGACCATATCACCAACAGCTGGATGAACCATATCTATTACAATTTTAGTGACCCCGAGAGACGGTGAGATGAGTGAGGGTGCCCTTACATTTGCACTGGGCACAGCAGAAATTTGGATGCACTTAGCATTCTTTGGTAGTGCTTGAGCGGAAAATTCTTTGGAGCATTCGTTATCTTTGCTAGATCTCCCTGGTATCGGGATTTTATCTCCAACCTCAGTCATATTCTTTTCCCTTTCTCCAAAATCTTGAGCAGCTTCTTCTCCCCATATGATAGAGACCATACTCACTTGTTCGTGGGAAGAAGTAGGGGCTTGTGAAGGTGATTGTGGTTGTTGAGGTGGTGGAGGTCTTTGATGAGGTGAATTGGGATTTTGGAGAATGAATTGGGGTTGCGGTTGTTGTTGTGGTGGGGGTGGTATTGCGGAGGTGGTTGTTGGTAGGTGTGAGGGGGAGGTGGATCATATTGATAGTTGAGTGGCGCTTGAGGAGGTGGAGGAGCATAGGGGTTTGGTGGGGCTTGGTATGATGGTTGAACATAAGCACTTGAAGTGTTCCCTAGAAAAGCCCCATCATTGTTCAGATTTGGCATTGGTTGAGATTGAAGTCTACCTTCTTCCCTTCTAGCCAAAGAGAGAGAAATCTGATCCAACCTCTGCTCAAGACGGTTAATAGACTGCCCATGTGCATTGACATCTTTTTTTACTTCATCCAGGCTTCTTAGCCTTCCTAGCACTTCCTCCTCAAACTTGGAGCTGTAGCGTGGCTTTTGTTGCCCCTGTCCTTGCCCATCCTCATTCTATTGTTTCCAGGAGAAGTTCGGGTGGTTCCTCCACTCAGGAGTGTAGAAGTTGGACATTGGGCCCTGGTTGTTGCGGCCACCAAAGGAATGTAGAGCATTGACTTCCTCGTCTACAGTATCAACCACCATTGTGGGCTGGCTGGAAGAGCAACCCACTTGATTTTTCATCATCTGCATCATATTGGCCATCATCTTCATCATATTGGGGTCGTTGGTATTGCGACTCAGAGCTGCGGAAGAAGGTGGAGGAGCGTAGCTTCAATCACAATGCCCCCCTTTTGTGTAAGCACGGTGGTGGGAATTTTCTGTGAGATGCTCAAACAACGGCCATGATTCCTCAGGCAGCTTTGCCATGAAAGTGCCCCCGGAGGAAGAGTCTATGTTGTTCTGGCTTTGCTCTTGAAGTCCGGTGTAGAAGGCTTGAACGAGCTGCCACAGAGGAACCTCATGATGAGGGCAATCACGAAGTATCTTTTGGAATCTCTCCCACGCCTCGTGGAAGGGCTCGTTCTCTTTCTGGGAAAACGATGTGATGCACCTTCTCATATAAGATAACTTAGCGATGGGGAAGAACTTCTTGAGAAACTCATTCTTCACCTCATTCCACGTGACCAACTCTGGCTTTGTCACATACCACTCCTTGGCTTTCTCCTTGAGGGAGAAAGGAAAGAGTGTCCTCCTGATTGAGTCGTCAGTGGCGGCTGGAGTGCAGAAGGTGGAGCACGTTTCAAGGAACGCGTCTATGTGGTGGTAGGGGTTCTCATTCTCCATACCGAAGTATGTAGGGAGAAGTCCCAGGAGTGTCGGCGAGATGGAAAACTGTTGACCTGCTATTTGGTCAACCAGAGTGGCAACGGGGGAGTTGTAGTTCCCCGGCGTAAAGTACTCGTGAAATGGGCGATGTGGCGATGGATGTGGTTGAGCATCTGCATCTCGGTTGTTCTCGGCCATCTCGGCCTCTCAGTGTAGGTTGTGGCGAGCTTGACGCCTCCTTCTACCAATCTTAGGGTCGTATACCACCAAGTCGGTGCAAGTAGAACGCGTGCTATGCATGCACAACTGTCACCTGCGCAAGGCACAAACAAACAACAAGAAACCAAGTTAGCAAACCAAGATGCAAAAGGACAACAAAGAATAAATAATAGCAATGGTGAGGACAAAAGGAAAGGCTAAGATACACTATCTAACTAGGCCGAGCGCCTCTATCCCTGACAACGAAGCCAGAAAGCTTGGTGCATCCCCGCTAGTGGTGCTTTTACACCCCACAAGGTCGGAGCGCACAGGATATGTGATCTTATGCTTTCAAAATTGTTAAGACCTACACTAACTACCTATGTCTACTAAGACACTACGCCCGCAAGCGCACGGGGTCATGTCGTAGTATAGGTGAGGCGGTAAGTACAGGGTTGATCCACGGAGATAGAGGGGGCACTAGAGTTTGATGATGCACGCTACATTCCTTTTGTGGAGCTTAGGGTTTTAGGGTTTTTGAAAGGTTTGATTATTGATTAAGCTAATTGAGTAAGTAAGAAATGCAAGATGGAAACTAAGTTATGGAAGAGCAAGCAAATTAGTAAACTAAATTATCAAACTAACTAAGAAAGAGCAAGAAGATCTACACTACTTTAGCAAGGCAAGAAGCAAGAGCCTAAGTTAACAATAAAGAGCAAAACTAAGCAATTAACTAGATTAAGCAAAAGTGACGAAACTAGATTAGAATGAACAAGCAAGCAGAGCAAGATGGGTTTTAAGTAGTTGATTAGGGTAGGTGGGCCGTTTGGGGGATGTAACTTTGATATTAGTTGGGGGAGATCATTAAACATGCAAGGTTCTCATTTCATATCTAGATTACCAAACCAAACAACAAGGACAATGTCATTAGAATATACCCTATACTACTAGTAGAAGACTAGGGTTAGGTGTAATTCTAATGGGATTAGCCAAATCTAGGTTTCTAGGGTAAGTGATAGTGAGAAATTGAGGGTTGAGGGTAGAGATGGGAGTAGAGATGAGGGTATTTGACCTCATGCCACTAGCCACTCTAGCCTTTAGAAGGCCCTAGGCAATTGCATCACTCTCACTTACACTAGCCACTTAAATCTCACACTCACTTGTAGGAGGGAGGATGTGTATGTAGGAACAAAGGGGGCTAGCTAGGGATCCACTAATTGGACCTAGGAGACAATCCTAAGATTTCCACATACACTCCAATCCCTCCAAGAAGCTAAGTGTCATCAAGCATCTCAAAGCAAGCAATACATGTTATAAGCACAAACCACATGCAATAAAATGGGAAATGAGATAGAAGCAAGAGGCAATCATTATAGATATGAATTAAGTTCATTACAAGCAACTTTCCCCCAAAATGGTATCAAAGTCACATTTTAACCCAAAACAGCCCACCACTAGGGGCTTAGCTACACATGGTCAAAGAAACTACAAAAGAGAGGAGAAGAAAAGGAAGAAACTCCATGAAGCATGATGAAGTGGCCTTCTTCTTCACCTCCAAACTGCTGCAGATGACCTCCCTCCTCCAAGGGTGTAGGGGAGCATGGAAATGTGGGGGTTTATGGATGCAAACCTAGGAAACAAGGATTCCATGGTGGAATGAGGGTGGAAATGGTGGATGGTGAGCCAAAATGCAAAGGGTTTGCAATCAAAGCTCAAGGAAGGGGAATGGAGCTTGGAGAAGCTGTAGGGGCATCTTAGTCTTCATCGGCCATAGTCGTGGTGATCTGGGGGTGACAACATGTAACTCTGGCCACATAGATGTGATAATTCCCACAACCGTGGCAGGGTGCCACGACCGTTCTCTCTTCTATTGACCACGACCGTACTGATGGCCACGGCCGTGGTGTCTTCAATGGCCACGGTCGTGGCAGGTGGCCACGACCGTGGGACTCTGTAGAATTTCCCTGTTGAACTTGGCACTTCATTGCTAATAAACGCATGACCGTGGCATAGTGCCCACGGCCGTGGTGAGGTTGGCATCACTTAATTACACTTCAATCTTCATCATTCTTGGATGTCTTTGCTTGGGGATGATTCTTGACCATTGGAGGTAGGTTGAGGGAGACTTTGGGGCCTTCTTTTGATCCCTCCATGAGTGAGGGAACCCTAGAACTCCTTCTTTCTCTCTCTTCCATCTAAGCATGGGTCAAGTACCTGAAAAACAGTGCAAGCAACATCCATAAGAATATTTGCAATGATAAGCATATTAGGGGTAAAATGCTTGTAATCTACATGTTTAGATGTGACTTAAGTACAAAATGGCATAGGATGGAGCCCTAAAATAGGGCTACATCAGTCATCATCAATGGGCTGGCTGCATTGGGCACCACTTTGTATAGAGGTGTAATCAAGTCCAAGATCTTGAGGACTGTACCAAAGAGATGGGAGTCAAAGGTCACCTCCATTGAAGAAGTGAGGAGCCTTGGTGACATCCCTGCTGAAGATCTCATTGGCAACCTCCAAGCCCATGAGCCAAGGCTTGACAAAGAAGAAGAAGAAGCCAAGGAAGAAGAGAAGGAAGCCAACAAGTTAAAAGATAGTGCTTTCAAAGAGCAAGTGGAGGCGGTCATACTTCAACAACAACTTCCTTGCCAGAGTTCTCCTTCCTCCTCTAGTGAAGATGATGGCCCAAGTGAGCATGAAGCAAATTACATCAAGGGAAAACACTTCTCGGGAAAGTAAGCCTCCTCCTCCTCTACTCCTAGATGCTACAAGTATGGACAAAAGGGACACTACAAGTGTGATTTTCCCAAGTTAAGAAAGTCATTCCACAAGGGCAACTGAAAGAAGGAAGAGGAGTACAAGAAGGAGAGTAAGTACAAGAGGAAGTACAAGAAGGAGAAAAGGCACAAGAATGCAGCTCATGCATCTTGGGAAGCTTCATCTTCTAACAGCTCAAGCTCCAAAGAAGATGGAGAGTGCCACCTTGCATTTTGGCTTCTACTAGTGAAGAAATTGGTGAGGTAAGTGAGGTGAGTTTGCATGAGTTATCTAAGGAAGCTATTATTGACATGGTTATCTCTACATGTTCATCTTTTGCTAAATGTAAATCTAAAAGAAAATGGTTAGGAAAAATCATTGATGATCTATATGCTAAACTTGAAATCCTTGAGCTGAATGAGAAAACTAATCTTGAGAGTATTGATAATTTACAAGGGAAATACCTTGAACTTGAGTTCCAATATAATGGAGTTGAAGTTGAGAATGGTATCTATCCTAAGAACATTGAAAATATTAATGTAGAAAACCAAAATTTCCTAAAAGAGATTGAAATGATTAAAACTAAAAATGTTGAATTTAAGCTTCTTATTAATGCTCATAGAGATGAAGAGATGTCTATCTCAAAGAAATCTGAATGCTTAAACCATAAAATGCTATGTTTCTTGGTCAAGTTAATGATCTATCTTCTAGACCTTTATTGCCTAGTAGTAATGTTGCTTCCATTTCCCTTGAGAAGGATTCTTATTTAACTAAAGTCCTATGTATTGAGGTCGATATTGTACATGCTATGGATGAAATAGCTAGCTTATGTTCTACCATTATTTCTCTAAATGATAATAACCATAGATTGAGAGCTTCCCTATAGAAATTCCTCAAAGGGAAGAACTCCCTAAATGAAATCCTTGAACATTATACCAAACAAAGTGGTACTAGTGGTTTGGTATTTGTAGGGGGAGAACTAAAGGGCAAGACCAAAGCCAAAGGTAACAAAAAGAGCAAGGAGACCTCCTTCTTTATAGGAGAGTCTTCCGACACTAAGAATCATATGGTTTGTTCTTATTGCAAATGTGATGATCATTACTCTACTTATTGTCCTTACAAGCCTAAGGGGACCAACCCATGGATGAAATGGGTCCCCAACCTAACTCCGGATCCCAACGTTTGAGTTGGGAACCAAAATTATCCTTTCTTGTAGGGAAAAGGAAGATGGATTATTGATAGTGACTGCACTAAGCATATGATAGGTTATATAAGCCATTTCAACAACTTCACCAAAAAGAAAGGAGGTTCGGTCACCTTTGGGGACAATAAGAAAGGTAAAATCAAAGGTGAGGGTGATCTAGATGAATCCTTGTGTATCAAGAATATTCTCTTTGTAGATGGATTGCATCACAATTTAATTAGTGTTAGTCAATTATGTGACAATGGTTACCTTGTTTTGTTTTCTTCCTTTGAATGCTTGATTCTAGATTCCCTCACCTACCAAGTTATATATAAGGGAATTAGAAGTGGTAATATTTATGTTATTGTTCTTGACTCTATTAATCTTGTTGTTGGTAGATGCCTAGCAGTCAACTCGAATGATATTTCTCTTTGGCACTGCTAACTTGGTCATGTAAATATGCATCGGTTGAAGAAGTTGAGCAAAAAGGACTTGGTTAAGGGACTTCCCAAATTGGATTTTGAAAAGGATGAGGAATGCCAACATTGTACCCAAGGAAAGAAAAACAAGTCCTCCTTCAAATCCAAAGGAGTCTTTAGTACCAAGAGAGCTCTTGAGCTTCATCACATTGATCTATTTGGACCAATGAGAACTCAATTGCTTCATGGTTCCAAGTATTCCCTTGTTATTGTCGATGATTTCTCTAGATATACTTGGAACTTCTTTCTCATTTCTAAAAGTGATATGCTTGATGTTTTCTTGAGCTTTTACAAATGAGTTGAGAATGAAGCTTCTTGTCGCATCGTTTCCATCCCTAGTGATCATGGGGGAGAATTTGAAAATGAGTTTTTTGAACGTTTTTGTCAAGAATCTAGTTATGCACATAAATTTTTTTCACTGTGATCACCTCAACAAATGGGGTTGTAGAGAGGAAGCATAGGTCTTTATAGGATATGTCTAGGACCATGCTTCTAGAGTATGATTCTCTAAAGAAGTTTTGGGCTGAAGCTGTTAGTACATCATGTTTTGTGCAAAATTGGGTTTTTACTCATCCTTCTTTAATGAAAACCCCCTATGAGCTATGGCGTGGTAGGAAGCCTTCTATCAAGTATTTTCATATTTTCAGATGTCCTTTTTTGTTTTAAATATGAAAGATTCTCTCAACAAGTTTGATCTAAAATCTTACAAGGCTTTCTTTCTTGGCTATAGCACTACTAGAAAGGCATATATAGTATTTAATGTTGATATTTCTAAAGTAGAAGAATCCATAAATGTTAAGTTTATTGAGACTAACCCCTCTATTCTCGAATATGTTGTTCCGATGATGATGTTGTAGGTGAAGTAAATCCTATACTAAAAGAGATCAACATCACCCAAAAGGGAAAAGAGGTGGTCACTCAAAAAGAAGAAAAAGATGAAGAGAAGAAGGACCCAACCCCTCAGTTTGTAAAGAATCATCCAAAGGAGATGATTTTAGTTGATCCATTTGAAAGAGTGAAGACGTGGGCTGCATTCAACAAAGAACAAGCCAACATCGCCTTCATCTCACAACTCAAGCCAAAGAACATCAAGGAAGCCCATAGGGATGATGAGTGGATCCTAGCTATGCAAGAAGAGTTGGAGCAATTTGCAAAGATCAAAGTATGGACCCTAGTGCCAAGACCAAGTGATAGAAAGATCATTGGCACCATATGGGTCTACCATAACAAGCTTGATGAAAGTGGCAAAGTGGTAAGTAAAAAAGCAAGGTTAGTGGCTCAAGGCTACAATCAACATGAAGGTATAGATTTTGATGAAACATATGCACCTGTAGCTAGACTTGAGTCCATTCATATGTTGCTTGCCTTTGCTAGTTATAATTTTTTTTCTGTATTAAATGGATGTTAAAAGTGTGTTTTTGAATGGTACAATTGAGGAGGAAGTGTATGTTGCACAACCTTTGGGCTTTGAACATGATAGTTCAACTAACCATGTTTATTCGTTGCAAAAAGCTCTCGATGGACTCAAACAAGAACCTAGAGCTTGGTATGAAAAATTAAAGAACTTTTTGTTAGATCATGGGTATATCATGGAAAAAGTGGATTCTACATTATTTCTAAAGCACACTTCTAACCATTTTCTTATCATACAAATATATGTTGATGATATCATTTTTGGAGGAACTAACCTTGATCTTTCCAAAGAATTTACTGATTAAATTCGAGATAAGTATGATGAGTGAGTTGACGTTCTTCCTCAGCTTTCAAATCAAGCAAATAAAATATGGAAACTTCATGAACCAAGGCAAGTATACAAGTGCACTACTCAAATGCTTGGTATGGAGAATACCAAGCCGATGGACACACCTATGTCAAACACTACCAAACTTGACAAAGAAGAAGAAGGTGAGAAGGTAGATGAGAAGCTCTATAGAGGTTTGATTGGAAGTTTACTTTACTTAACTACCTCTAGACCTCATATAATGTTTAATGTTGGACTGTGTGCCCATTTTTAATCAAATCCTAAGAAATCACATCTTATAGTTGTTAAGAGGATTTTAAGGTACTTAGCCAAAACCCAAAATATTAGACTATGGTTTCTTAAGTCAAGGGACTTTACTCTTACTGCTTATATTGATGCGGATTATGTAAGGTGCTTGGTTGATAGAAAGTGCACAAGTGGCACTTGTTTCCTCCGAGGACTATGCTTGGTGTCTTGGTCCTCCAAGAAATAGAGCACATTGGCATTATCAACCACCGAGGCTGAATACATTATAGTCGGGAGTTGTTGTGCCCAAGTCCTATGGATGAAGCAAATGATTCAAGACTTTAACATTCATTTTGATGCTTCTCCTATCTATTGTGATAATACTAGTGCAATTAACTTGTCATATAATCCTATCTTTCATAGTAGAGCTAATATATAGAGGTTCGTCATGATTTTCTCCATGACCACATTGCCAAGAAGGATATCTATATCACGCATGTGGACACAGAAAATCAGTTGGCAGACATTTTCACTAAACCTCTAACTAGAGAGCAATTTAACTTTATTAGATCAAAACTACTCATAACTACTTTTAATGAATCTCATATGCCTTCTAGGTAGTTGTCATCTATCCTATATGTTTTGCCTCTATTTTGATCACCATTGCTTGCTAATATACTAAAAATCCATTTTTCATGTTCATTTTGCCCTTTTTCCTCTTATTTTTAGGAATTTTTCACAAACACATGTTTTACCATAAAATAGTACCCAATGATGAGTTATATGTGCCTAAGTATGTTCAAAATACATAATGGACTTGAAAAATAAATTTAATTAGCATCCTAATGGCTAGAAACTAGGCTTGTCACGTTTAGGTCAGGTTGACCATTGTTCAAGTTGCCAACTCGACCGATCGAAGGACGAGAGATTTTTTAAAGAGCCGATCAGTCGAGTTTTTGAGTTCACAAAACTCGACCGATGGCTGGGCTGGAGCAAATTAAGATGTGTTCAGCCAACTATTCTCCATCTCAACTAGAGAAAAGTCGACCGATCTGACCTCCAACTCCGCTAAGCTCTCTACCCTAGCCCTAACCTTCCTCTCCCTAGCCATAGCTCGACCTATCTTGACCTCCCTTGACCTTCCCCCTTGCTAACCTAGGTCTGTGGATGAGTTTTGGTGGTGAGTCTTTATCTTTTGCTCTCTCCTTCCTCTCCTTTTCATCTTAATGGCATCCAATAGGAGGAAGAAGGCTGTCCTAGCTAATGTGCCTTCATCTTCATCCAACTCCCGCTTGATTCCATTTGATGACACTCTCTTTGTCTCAAATGAGGCTGTAAATAGGTATAAGGAGCTCCTTCCCCGGAACCCTTTCCCTGTTAGTGCCCTTTTTGAGCCTAGAACACAAAAACAAGAGGTCATAGATAAGTAACAGAGTTTCTTTATGATCACCATCTCTCTGCCTTGGGTGTTGAACGCGCGTGCTATAATAATTCCATTACTAGGACGAAAACGGTTCATGAATTCTATGCTAACTTGCATTGGAATTATTACATCCTCGTACCCCCACATGATGCTCAAGTAGTCCTCACATCCATGATTTTTGGGAAGAAATTCCAAATCTCTAAGGATACCCTGAACATCTTCTTTTCAGGAACCAAAGTGATTGACACCTGGCGTAAGGACTACCCAGAGTACTTTGACCTAGTTGAACCTGAGGCCTTCTAAAAGCAATATGCTCTTACTCTCCCTGATATTCATAAGTTCTTAAAGAAGCCCCAATTCCCATATAGGAAGAATTAAACCCTTTCCTCCTCTGCCTTGGACCTCAAGAGATGCATCCTTGCCCTAGTTGTTAACAAAAATATCCACCCGAAGAAGAATCAAACTGAGATTGTAGAAAACACTACGGTGATCATGTATTGTCTTTTGAAGAACATCAGAGTCAAGTGGTCAAGATATATTCTCCATCATATGACCTACTTTGACTCATGCAAGAACACCTGTGGCACCCACCCACCTTACCAAAACCTGATATGTGGTCTTTTCCAACTTTCCACTAGCAAAACTATTTTCTACGACTTTCATTACAAAGGTGCCCGAAAAGGAGTTTTCATCAGTGAGACCACTCTTTAGAAGTTTGTGCCTATCCTCTACTCCACCAAACTTGGTGCCTCTACCTCAGCCTCTACTTGAGCACCTCCACCACCTCAACCTTCCTGACCTTCATGTGCCTCGTTCCATGTATCTAATGAAACCCTTATGGGCTACATGATGCATCAACAGACATACAACCTTCAGGTTCAGGAGCACCTACATCAGGACCTTTGTTCCATCATGTACAACATGAACATGTCCTGTACACATACCTATCCAGCCTACCAGCCCTACCCAGGAGGTGATTATGTATCCTATGCATATAATCACTTTTACCCTACCCCTCCACCTGCACCTTCCACTGTTGCACCCTCTGCTGCTAGTGGTTCAACCCCTACTGTGTTGCCTCTGCCAGCTGGTCCCTAGGCCACTATGCTTTCCAGTCTCGGTAGTTCTGCTCCTTCCTTCTCACATTCTAATGAGCTCCATGCTCTTGGTATGTCGTGGGATGAGAAAAATGCTCATTGGCCTGGTCGAGGTTTCAGTTCTCTTACTAATGAGGAGATGCCAGACCAGGCTGATGAGGAGACTGTTGTTGTTGATGAGGTGGCTGATGAGGATGATGGTGATGCTTCTGATGATGGTTCTGATGGCTTCGTTGGTGACTCTGGTGATGAAGGTGATGATGTTGCACCTTCAGACAGAGGTGATGACTACAAACCCGATGCCTCTAATGATGATGATGTTAAGGATGATGTAGATATAGATGACCTAGATGTTTAGTCGTTCTAGTTTTTAGTCTAGTTGCTAAACATATATATCTTTCTAGGCTATTTTGTATTAGACATATCTGGGCACATATTTTGAGATGTACTATTTTATCATCTAGCTTTCATTATTTTGTCTTGTAGCTACTTTCTGAGAACTTACTTTCTAGTTTGTAATCTTAATTCTGTGCACACTTACTCTTTGGTTTATTACATCTCATGAGTTGGTGCCATGTATTACCATATTTTGATTATGGCTTAGATTGTTTGTTTCTCTCATCTCTATTTGATGTATGCTTTGAGATTGCATGTTATGGATGTATGCTTGGTTGTGCTTAGAGAAGACCTAATTTTATGCTCTTCTACCCCCCTTCCTTTTTGATAATGTCAAAATGGGGAGAGAACAGTTCAATGTATTGAAGCTCAACCACATTGTTTTTATTTGTCTATGTGATCCTTTTCTTATTCATTATATGCTTTATCATATGACTTGCTAAAGGACCATATAGTACATATGTTGCTTTGTGTAGATAGACTAACTATGTAGGTTAGAGTAAGCATAGATTGAGGGGGAGCAATTCACATTGTTCAAATCTTGAATCCCCTTACAATTCACAAGGCAAACGTATAACTTAAATATCCTTTTCAATATGATTGAGGAATGGTTTGTCATTATAAAAAATGGGGAGAATGTTGACTTGGGAGTTATACATTATCCATATTTTGATAATGACTTAGCCATTTCATTCCTATGTATCTAATATGTTTGTTCAAGATTGATTTTAGGCTTTAGGTACATGAAAAGGATCAAATTACACAAGCCCTAGCTTGTTCAAGTTCAAGTCAAAAGCAATGCAAGTGTGCATTTTTGGAAAACACTCCAAATGACCTTCAATGATTTTTATAATCACTTGTTTGATGACATGAATTGTAACTAAGATGAGATAAAACCATGGACACTTAATTCCAAGGTTTAATCACTCAAATATCATTTTTACAAAAATTCACAGGCTGTTCATTGGTCGAGTTGGAAACTCGACCGATCCTATGATGAATTTTCTGAAGATGACCCATCGGTTGAGTTGCACACTCACAAAACTTAACCAACCAAATCACTGAGCGAAATTGATTTTAGCTCATTGATCAAGTTTCCCATAACAAACTCGATCGATAGTTTGAAAATTGGCTTTGTCATTTAGTGGATCGGTTGAATTACCTTTATTGAAACTCGACCAAATGTACTGTATGGAAAATATAGAAAAAGTTATTATAACCATTAGTGAGTTGTTTTGGGAAAAAATAGATCTGTTGCATCTTCGAAAATGTCTATATTTTGACCCTAAGTGATCCTACACTCAAGGGAACACCCCCAGCTATAAATTGGACCCCTTGGAGTTCATTCCAAGTTTTCTCATTCATGCTATTCTAAGTCCTTTCTATAGTTGAGTGTGTTGCAACTCTTTGAGCCCCTTTTATCTCTTTAGTTTACACTTCATTTCGTTATTATGAGTGAAATAGGCCTACTGTAAGAGAGCTACTTCCTTGTGCTTGTAAAGCTCTCATCTACTCCCTCTTCCCTAGTCCTTTCCTCCATGAAGCAAAGGTGAAGCAAGCTACTCCAAGTGATGGTGAAGTTGTTGTTGTTCTTCTTCACGGTTGAAGAAGAGGTGAAGATCTTCTCCAGGTGAAGGAGAAGGCAAAGGCTGAAGATTCAAGAAGAGTAGAAAAGTCCTTGAAGGCGGAAGACTTGTGCAAGAGTGGGTAAGACCTTGGAGAATGCTGAAGACTCTTAGAATAGTGGGTAAGTTCTTGGTAAGGTGGAAGACTCTTGGTGATTGGATGGATAAGTCCTTTGGTGGTCTCATGTTGTAACTCTTATTGGTTAATATATAGAGAAAAGCACTTGCAAAGTCCTAGAGGTTGTCCTCTCTATGTAGTGGATTGACTCTCTCCTAGTTTGGAGAGTGGAACCACTTTACATGACCTTATCAAGTGCTTTCTATCAATTCCTCTCATCTTTTCTATGCTTGTTAGTTAGGACTTCACATTTCTCCCAATATTTTGGTTTTAATTTGATATAACTTGAAGGTCTAATCTATCTTTTGAGAATTTTTGAAGTTCTATTCACCCCGCCTCTAGAGACCTTGATCCAACATGAAACCCATGATCATATAGTTGATCTAGAGAGAGGTTCTTGGTATCCAAATTATACTTTTGTCACTTTTTCTCTTGAAAGGGCATGAGAAAGCATAGTGACTAAATATCCCACAACCATTAAGTAACAAGATTACTAGGAATCTAAGAAGTAGATTTTGGTTTCACAAAAATATGTCCTTTCTTTTTCTTTCTTTTCACATCTCTTGGAATATAACCAAGCCCATGGTTTCAACCTGATTATTTTGAGAAAGGAAAATATTTTTCAGACTAATGTTTGAAAATTTATCGAAATATCTCTTAAGATTTTTATTTTCCTTGGAAAGCATCAAAAACTATTTAGTAGTAGAAATTAAACATTTTTTAGTACTAGCAATGTTCCCTTCTGGGATATCAATTTTATCATTAACTCATCATTTATTTCAAGGATAAGATCATAGTCAAAATGTGGGAAACAAATTGGTTGTATCTCCATATTACTCAACTTATCTAAAAATATAAACTTGAGTTTGCAAGAATTTTTTTTCAAAAACAAGCTCACTTATAATTTTCCTGGCACTAGAATATTGATAATTTATCTCATTAAGTTATCTTTTTAAAAAAATCCACAAAATTTGACAATTTGTTCTTGTTTTTGATATTCTTTTCAACTTTCTTTTTTATGTAAAAGGCGTGCTTCTCTTTCTCATTACTATGTAAATATGTACAGGTGAAGTAACAAAACTGAGCAGGTCTAATTGGTTGAACATATCAACATCATAAGAAGAACTAACAACATAAGCAAAACTATCTGGATAAGCATGATTATCATTATATGCATCTCTAGTTAGAAAGGCATGGCTAGCAATATTGAACATAGCTATCAGAACCATCTTAACCATCTGTGTCAGTATATTTGACAACATAAGTATGTTTACAACATGAGCATAACTACATCATAAGCATATATATTATAACTTATTGTACTATACATGATCTCAGTGAAAATAAAGCAAACAAGGGTTTTCATCCAATATGAAGCATTGCGTATAACCCTATACATATATGCTACACGACTATCTTACATCTTTTATTATGCCCTGAGGAAAATGAGGATGCCACTACATAGGCTACTCATATCCGTATGGCATCTCAACCAGATAGCATCACGATTACTCACAGAGCCACTGACGATCCTCAAATTTCTTTCATACTTTTCAACTTTATCTGAAGTAAGTTCAAAAAGTTCTTCTTTAGAAAAAATTGAGAGAGATACCTCATCAACATTGACTTCTTACTCTTGTTCATCATTGTATTCATGTTTGACAATAAATAATTCAATTGCATGATGACATATTTCTTGACTTGCCTCTGAGAATGATGAATCATCCCAAGTAGCATGCTATGCTCTCTTCTTCTTCTTCTTCTTGAGTTTCGGGCATTCATCCATCCAATGTCCTTTCTCACCACATATGTGACATCTGATAGAATGAGTTCTAATATATTTTTTTAGTAGAAGAATGTATATATTTCTTACCTTTATGATGTACTTCTTCACAACTAGATGGGCTACTAGAATAAGATGACTTTTAAACTCTTTCTTTGAATGCCACACCCTTTTTCTCAGCAAGATTTTCATCTTATTCTTCTATTTTGGCCTCTTCTTGAAGCTTCACTTCATCTGTCTCCAAGTTCCCAATAAGTTGCTCCATTGATAACTGTGAAAGATCTCTAGATTCTTCCATAACAGTTACCTTATATTTGAAAATAGGAGACAACAATTTGATATCTTAGAGACTTTCTCTTCCTAAGTTATTTGATTTTCCTAAGGCACTCTAACAATTACTTGGAATTGAAAATCTAGCATACCTTTCAAAAATAGTTTCAATTTTAGTCATGCATAATAATTCAAAATTTATGTTAAACATATTAATCTTATTACTCCTAACTTGTTAAGTTCCTTCATGTATGAGCGATAGTTTTCTTCGTATATCATTTGCAGTTTCACAAGAAGAAATTCTATTAAATTCACTATAAGATAGATATGAGTATAACATCTTACAACTCTGGCATCTAGAGTTTCCTTTCTTACCTTATTTGGATCACATTTCTCCATATTTTTTCTCAGAGGTTCATATGGTAAGGCAGTCATCTTCCAAAAATTGTAGTTGATGACTTGGAAGTGGAATTACGTCCTTCTCTTCCAATATGTGTAGCTTGCCCCATCAAACATTGGTGGTCAACTTACATATGATCCTTTAGGTTGATATGGTTTTGCACATCTATCCCCATCCTTTAATACATGTTTAGGATCCTTGACGACTTGCTTTGGTACTAATTGAAAGATCTAGAGGGGGATGAACAGAGCTAAGGAAAAACTTATGAAATTTAAAACATAAGGAAGACTAGATTGTAACTTGGTTAAAAGATAATGCATTAGAAATATAAAGCAAGTGTTAGACAAATTTAACTCAACCATAAGAGACACATGATATAGATTGGTTCCATCCACTACTATCTATTTGCAACCAATATTTTCAACTATATTGTATTCCTTGTTTTAGCCAATACAAAATACACAAAGCAATTAGTGTCATTTTTGAATCAAAACAACCCTCCTTTTGTGGATCAAGGAGAACTTACAAAATAGAGTAGATGACAGTCGTCTTCCTACCTTATTTGCAGCCTTCTCACAAAAGTAGCTCCAAGAAGCTTCTCTACAACCTTCTCGTAAGAAGTAGTTGGAAGCAAAAAGAATAAGTAAAGAGAACAAGATAGGAAGAAGAAATTACAACTCTTAAAATATGTGAAATATGTTAGCTCTCTATGAACATATGATGATGAACTCTCTACAAGGAATAGGCAAGTCTATATTTGGTGGAGTAGGATACTAGTATTGAGCTATGGTTTAGATATGAAGATACAATGTAGAATTCTAAGCTTGGAGAAAGATAGCATGTAATAGAGTGCTCAAGTGTGTATTCTATGCACTCCTATGTATAAGAAACACATAGGAATGATCAATATATCTATTGCGAGTGTTTTGATAAAGATAAATGCTAAACTAGACATTAGAGAGTAAAAGACAAGTTTACAATGACTAGAAAAATGAATGCAAAGTTCAGACTTACTTCGACCAGGCTCCATATGTTGAAGCATAGTTTCAGCGAGAGGTAGTATCTTTCAGGATTTTCAATGGCTATATATTTACAGAGGCTCTTTCTCTACAATGACTCTTTCTCAGTCAATGGATAGTTCGACTGAAATATTCCGTAACATTACTATTTTCTTAGAAAACATATCAAATGATTTTTCTAATGACACTTAACTATCCTAAAGAGTTGATATGAGTGTGGAAAAGAGTTTAGGATAGGATTAGTATGATCATCACTTGTTCTTACAACATTCCTATCAAGATATACAAAAAGTACTTGTACAAACTATATACATGGTACAACTTGACCTACAAGCATCAAACACATAGAATTACATGTTCTTTATTGTTGGATCTTGTCTAAGTTCCTTGATCATATGAAAAACAATGTGCACATGTTATCAACACAAATGATGAATATTTGTATGATCAAAGTATGAGTGTGGTTATCCAAAAATCCAACACATCAACATGTTATAACTACTTGTAGTATACCATAATCACAACATGTAATACCCGTTATAATATTTTTTTATTGGAAAATCTATTTTCTTTTATTAAACCTACTCAGATATGATTAAATAAAAGTGTTTACATATTACAAGCAAAAGGAGTCATAAGACCTACAAACATATTACAATAAATAACTAAAAGAAGACCATGTTAACCTATTATGAAAGCACAATCAATTCAGATTTTATTAGCTTAGACTTCATGAATTGACATTAATCTTTATATGTCTGGAACATCTAAATTTTCAAATGATTAATGTTCTGTATAATATTCTATGTGCCTTGGGTACTAACTATGGGTGAAGTAGGGGGGAGTTTTCAACTTTACATAACTCGTTCTCACCTCCCATCCCATCTTTCTAGTGGTTGAGGTTTAAGACTACAAGTCCAAAGTGATAGGGAAAGGAGAATGATCCAAATAAGAAGTTGTACATTCATTTGATACTAGTATATCACAAAATTGTGTTACATGTTTTGTGTCATGAAAAATGACCTCGCCAGCTTCAAAATTCACAGTTGTATGATTCTTTTTCCTGGATCAAATAAGTGTGAAACATTATTGATAACCAAACTATTGGTACATGGGAACAAAAGCATCATGCACCCCGTACATTATTCCACCCCTTTGCATAAAAATGGTACATGCATCCCTCGTAGAAAATATTAATTATAACTCTAAAAGAAAGCAATGGAACATAGGCCAGTAGAACTAACTAAAGAAGAAAATAATGATACATAGGAAGGACAAGGACAAACTCCATGAGAACAAGATCCTCAACCAAAATAGGAACTATCATTGAAAAAACCAGAATGCATAGCCTAAGGAAATCTTCAATCCACCAAATTATTTGGGTTTATTCTTATTAGGTTCTAAATTCCCTCCCTAATCTTCATAGATTATCCATGGCTGTAAGACAGTCTTATCTCCACATCATAACCTTCATCATACTTCAAATCATGTAACCTAGCATCAAAAGGATGTCTGGAAGAGCTACTTCTTTTCCATAATTTCCCTGTGGTCCAATTACTATTACTAGTCACATGTGGCACCGTAACTGCATCTACCATAAGAGAGACTTTCCCATGAGAGATTATCCTATTGCCCGAGTCATTTACAAAATCCCTTGAACTAGGATTAGAGTTCAACCCATAGTCTTGGACAATGATCATGCCTAATTCATAGCCTTGGGCCATCTCCTTACTACTACATGTACCATCCTCTACCACTTCAGTATTTCAATAGAATTATCACAAGAATTGTACAATCATCCTTCATAATAGGTGAATTCCATTTCAATCAAGTCAAACTCTCATCATCATTCCTTCGAACACTTGGCCTCAACTTGCCCACATGGATCTAAAAGTTGTATTTCTCACTAGAATTGGAATTCTTTTGAGGGAAAGACACTAGCCTATTATTAAACATCTTAGAACCTACACATAGATTTCTTTTGGCAACAACATATAGATTTAGGGTGGCTGAAACACCATTGAGGATGACTTTTGCAACTTAAGGGAAGGTTTCCATGCAAGCTTTGGAATATCCAAGACATCTTACAGTCAGGTCACAGTCCTTAAAATCTAGGGAATAACGATTGTACTTTCCACATGCAATATTTTCATCCATCCATGGCATGCCCATATTTTTTATCTTAAACTAGACAGGAGAAGAAGAAAATGATAGGGGGATAGAAGAGGACCAAGCTCCACTTGTGAACAACAAGTAGAAGGATGTCCATCATCCATGGTGCAGCTCCCAAGATCCTCTCTTTGTCATTGATAATAAGAAATTTAACAATAATTCCCTCCTATTCCTCTACAACTAGCTGAAACTTTCCGCCTGAATACCATTGCCTTGAAATCAAGTCAGATAGAATATGACATAGGGGTTTCCTTATAGAGAAATGAATCAAAAGATGATCATCCCATGATGGAAACACTGCCTTGGACTTCACAATCTCTGTACACTTAATATTGTTGTTCACCACTAGATCCGTGAGAGGGATAGAGGCAAAGATGATTTCTACATGATCAAGCCTTGAGTCCCTAACCCAATCACCACCCTACATCGAGCAAGCATATTTATGGATAGGGGTTCTGTTATCCTGCTCTTAAGGCACCAGTGAGGGAATCAATTGAATATTGGATCTTGTCCTATCTCCCTTCCCAGATGATAATGTATTCATCTTCTCCTGTAGAAGTTGTTCCCCATTTGTAGTGGAGACATCGGGTTGGTTGTTGTATACTCCACTCACTCAAGATCCCTTGGAATGGAAGGAGTCACCTCGCCTGGCTTGTGTAGACCATCACAATCCCCTTTGCACCTTCTACCTCTAGGAAATACCCCCTATCACCTTCTCTGTCGCCCTTTCCCCCGTCTCTTTCCACCCATCAGATATCTCCCCTTTTTTCACATCCCTTTCTCTTACAGTTGTATAGTTCTCATTTAATTTACTAATATTCTGACAAGAGTCAGGCTATCAATTTGAACCCCAACTTTAGATTGATCTTCATGAAAAGATCTAGAGGGGAGGTAAATAGAGCTTTTGATTAATTTGTAAGAAAATTAAATACTTAGCTCATAGAAATTTGAGAGAAGCAAGCAACCAAAAGTGGACACAAATATTTAGAGTGGTTACATCAAAATACGTCAGTCCACTACTTAGTTGTTTCCAACCCGGATGTCTAAATCATATATTTTATTCCTTTTATATATTGATACACAATACACAAAATTTATCGATGTCTTTTGTGGAGTAAGACTAACCCTCCTTTTTAGCTCAAGGAGAAACTACACCTTCTTTGACGGGTTGTGGAAGGTCACCCTCTTCACCACTTCTTTGAAAGATGCCAAAAAGCACAATTTCTTCACCTCTTCTTTGACAGACACAGAAAAGAACCATTTCTTCACCTCTTTCTTAATGGACAGTGGAAGAGCACCAAGTTGAGAATACTCCTTCTCACAGGTTCTTGGAAAACCCTCACACCAAGATGTATCCCAAGAATAATACAACAAAGAAGAAATAGAATGGAGAAAGAAAGAAACAAAATAAGCTCACAAGATATACAAATAATCTCTAATGGACAGGTGATGATGATCCACTCCAAAAGGTTTATGCAATGTAGTATTAGGTGTAGAGGATAATATAGTTGAGATGACGGCTTAGGCTTAGAATGAGAGCAACTTGAAGTACTGAACCTAAGCTTTTTGAGAAATATGGAAAGTACGCTCTAGTATGTAATAAATGTTGTTGAAATGTAATGTGCAAATTTGTGTACAAATTTGATGTCTAGGTGCCCTAAGACCACTCCTATTAATAGGAAATGTCTACAAGTGGTTACGGTACCTATGAGTAGTGTCTAGAGTGTTCTTAGTGGTCAATTAGTCATTTGGTCAAAATTAATTGGGTTGTAATGGCTAATTTGATTGTTAATCAAAAGAGATTCCAGAACCTTTCTCGGTCCACAATATTGTCGACCACAAAGATTCTTGATCCACAATATTGTTGACTAGATGTAGTCCAGGTCAAATTTCTCTAACGGCTATGTGTAGGTCCATCTGTTAGGTCTAATGGCTCTATTTCGGTCAAAATTTTCTTTGACCAAATTTCTCGAGTCGATAAAATCCGGTCAAAAATATTGCTGATCGAGATTGACTCAAAACTCTAGATATTCAAGGCTATTTCTTAGTGATCTTAGTCTTCAACTGAGTTTGTCTCAGTCCAAAAAATTGTCGACTGGGAAATACTCTGTGCTAAGATTTGCAATGTATGTGAGGTCCTATTAGTGACGCATATGAAACTTATCAACCCTAAAGACTTCATGTGAGTGTAGGATAGGGTTTTGGTAGGTTTTGGAGGATCATCACTTGTCCTTAGATCATGTCTATCAAGTTATACAAAAACACACATGTACAAACGTATACATAAATATTGTAAAACTTGATTTGAAAGTATCCAAACATATGATTGCAAGGCCTTTGTAGTTGGATCTTGACTCAGTTCCTTGACCACCTGAAACACTTAATACACATGTTAGTAATTCAATTTGGGAAATATTTTCATCATCAAAATATGAGTGTGTGGCATATCCAAAAACCCAACAACCTCCACCTTTTTTATTATGACAAATATTTCCATAAGATAAATTGAAAGTGGCATATAGAATATCATACCTTTGAGTTGATTTATTGATAGTCAATTTATCTCATGGGTTATCCTCCCCCTTTTTTCGAAGTCAAAAAGTGTCAATACTTACGAATGCTCCCCCTCAAGGTGACACTCGCCCTCAACAAGATAGTTGTTTAGACAGGGAAAACTAATACCCAATGTACTAAATTAAAAAAATATGAATTGATGGGAAAACATTAGGGCATAGCCAAAAATCCATGTAAGATAGTCATTAGTCAGATTAGTGCATAACCAAAAAGCCATATTAGACCAAGGAACATCACAAAATTATCTAATTACCAATGAAAGGAATGTTAAGTCCTTCATGATAAAAAGATCCCATAAAGCACAAATATTAAAAACATACTGTAAACCAATGGTAGGGAATGTTAGTCCACTATGATATAGAGATGCCATGAAAATCAAAATTTAAAGTTTGAAATTTATTTCTCAATCATTTTCAAGGGATGTTAAGCACAAAAAGGATTCGAGAATCCATTAAGAACAAAAATGAGGTCAACAAAAATATCTCTAGACCAAACATAAGGGATGTTAAGCCCATATTGATATAGAGAACAAAATAAGCATACAATGAGGTCAAGAAAGTAACACTAGACCAAGTATAAGGGATGTTAAGCCCATATTGGTATAGATATGTCATTAAGTACCATAGTAATAGCTTTAAAAGAATCGCTAAACCAAATGTTAAAGGTTGTTAAGCCTACATTGATATAGAGAATCAATTAAGAGCAGAAAGATATGCAAATTCTATACAAAGACACTTTGATCTTCCCCTTAATCTTATACCAAGTAAATAGAGCTCAAACCAAAAAAAAGATTCACCAAAGAAAAGATAGCCATTTAAGATCCCAACTTTCATGATAAATCATTCATGGAAGATGTAGAAACTAAAGAATCAAGTAAAATTTTGAATCTGAAGACTAAGTTTCAAAATGTCCAAATAAATTCTATTAAACATAAATGAAAGAATTTTCATTTTGAATAACGTATCCTCCTTTTTCATCTCAAAACATAGAAAGTATATAGACAATATGACTCATCCTTAGTGGGATACTCCACCTAAATATGATACCTAAATTAAAGTAGGTAAATCTGATGGCACATATTAAGACAAAAAATGATTTGCAAATAAAGTTTCATGATCTTTTTACTTATTATCATGTTTAAAAATAAGTCAATGAGTACCGTCATGATTATGATATTGCAATCCATATCAACTATTAGAAATTTTATCCAAAGATAAGTTTAGTTTTTTTTTTTACTTTCTTTAGTATGACTAGTAGGATTGTCTAGTAAGATCTTATTTAATCACAACAGTTCTATCATCACAATGTTCTTGAAGTTTTATGATTGAAATAAGTACAAAGTGAGGTAAGAAAAATTTTCCTTTAATGCAATGATATAATTTTGAAAAGAAACATAAAATCATTCAATTTCTTTAAGTAAAGTATACTAGAAAATGTGTTCCCTATTTTTGACTTTATTACAACAAGTTATATATGAATAGTTTGATCGAGTAGAAAAAGATATTGTAAGGCCCCTAAACTTGTTTAATGAGTTGAATAAGCTTAATTTTCATGATTGAATTCTTATAACCCTAATATAACATTGTGATATGCTTTGAAATCATAATATAAGCTTAAGTTTCATAATTGGTCCAATTTGGACACTATTTGAGCAAGTTATGCAATTTTATGCACATTTTGGACTTTTCTGCAATTTACCCAATTGAGTGGTTTTATTTGCAATTTATCACTTGCATTATGTTCCTTGGATATTATATCATCATTCTTGATCTGTTTGAGCCATGGGGATCCAAATTAAACCTTGGTTTGAAGGTGTTTTCTCAAGGGTATTTTAGTGTTTACCCCTTCATGGATGAGCTACCTTTAGTAGCTATCGACTAATGAATTATTTGATTGGATTGGAAATTAGAAAAAGGAGAGATAAGAAGGTCTATATGGATGGTGGGGGAGCTGCTTGTGTGTGCTTGTATATTCTTAATAGTTTAAGGCCATGTACACTTGGAAAGATACTAGAACTTTTACTTTTTCTTTTTCTTTATCTGAAATTTTCATATACTTATCCCTAAACACCCAAATGAGCCATTTTCTATCCACAACATCCCTCCTTTTAAAAACCTCATTCTACCTCTGTGCTTCTAGGAACATCCTGTCCAAGGATGAAGAAAGAGGAGATCTTCTTGGAAAAAGAATCTAGGGTTGCAATTGACTTCCTTTTTTAAAAAGCTTCCTTCTAGTGATCTTAACCTAAAAGAGTAAGAATCCCCTTCTTTACTCCATTTATTTCTTTTTTATCCTTCCTATTACCTTTATCTAGGTTGGAACCTTGTTTTTCCATGGAAGAAATTTCTCTAAAGCTCTAAAACCCACCTTTCTTTCTCCTTATGCTTAAAGTTTTCTCATTTGATGAAGAAAGGTGCTAGATGGACGAGTTCACAGCTTATGCTTGGATATTCTACCCTACCTTCTCGTGTTTTCTTATATTTGGGAGTTCATCTTCTAATTAGAGGCAAGTTTTATAGCTTGCTCCATGTTTATTGCTTACTGTAACATCCAAGGATTTGAGGCCTCAGATAAAACACTCTTAAAAGGAATGATTGGACTACCTATATCACCAAGGTGCACCTCCTTTTCTGGGAGCCCATCACTAAAGAACTCCATAGTTAAGCGTGCTCATCTTGGAGTAGTACTAGGATGGGTGACCAGTCGAGAATTTGACCCCATCTTGTGCATGAGTGAGGATAAAGTGCGCAGTTAAGGCTAGTGGTGGTCTGTAGGGCCACTCGTCATTCCTGAAACTCTACTAGAGCCTTGGGCAATGGGCCCAGGCGTTACAAATGGTATTAGAGCCAATTCCCCTCCAGTAGGTGGGCCCACATGGGCATGGCATGCCAGTCTTGAGCCGTGCGGTCCAGGCATGTAGGAAATGGCTGTCCATGGTTGACGTAGCCACCCTTGCGCTGGTATTCCGTGATCGGGAGCTCGGTGTCCATTGACCATTGTAGGTCTGCACTGAAATGGGGAAGAGATTATGGGCCTTATAGTTGAGCCTTGATGAGGACATCAAGAATATAAGTGAGGGAGATTGTAACATCCTAGGATTTGCGGCCTCAGATAAAACACTCTTAAAAGGAATGATTTGACTACCCATATCACCAAGGTGCACCTCCTTTTTCGGTAGCCCATCATTAAAGAACTCCATAGTTAAGTGTGCTCAGCTTGGAGTAGTACTAGGATGGGTGACCAGTCAGGAAGTTGACCCCGGCTTGCGCATGAGTGAGGATAAAGCACGCAGTTAAGTCTAGTGGTGGTCTGTGGGGCCAGTCGTCATTCCTGAAACTCTCTTAAAAGGTTGTCCACGGTTGATGTAGCCACCCTTGCGCTGGTATTCCGTGATCGGGAGCTGGGTGTCCATGGGCCATTGTGGGTCTGCACTGAAATGGGGAAGATATTATGAGGCCTTATAGTTGAGCGTTGACGAAGACGTCAAGAATATAAGTGAGGGAGATTGTAACATCCTAGGAATTGAGGCCTCAGATAAAACACTCTTAAAAGGAATGATTGGACTACCCATATCACCAAGGTGCACCTCCTTTTCCGGGATCCCATCACTAAAGAACTCCATAGTTAAGCGTGATCAGCTTGGAGTAGTACTAGGATGGGTGACCAGTCGGGAAGTTGACCCTGACTTGTGCATGAGTGAGGATAAAGCACGCAGTTAAGGCTAGTGGTGGTCTGTGGGGCCAATTGTCATTCCTAAAACTCTACTAGATCCTTGGGAAGTGGGCCCATGTGTTACACTTACCATACGCTTGCTAGGTCATGTTCTTGCTTTTTAATGATGATCCATGCACTAAAAAAGCAATGCTTGACTTGGATTTTGATTTTTATAATATTCCCTATTCTGATTTCAGTTCTAGATGAACCTGTGATCATGTGTACATTATTCCTAAGGTATAATATGACTTGGACCAAGTTGTTTGGACAACCTATGGTGCTAAGCACCTATCATCCAATGGTCAATTTTTGGGTTTTTAACTGATTTCTTCTATAAACCCATGACCCGATGATGGTACCATTACAACAACCCTATGGTGTTGTCTCCATGACAACTGATGGTCGGGATCAAAGGTGTCATATGATTGTGACAACCTATGGTCACCCCCTTAGGTTAGGTTTTGGATCAATTAGAAGTTTAATGATCAACCATGAAGTACCCTACTGATGTTATCAATCAATGATGACATTAGCTTAATATTTGATGTTAATTAATGAATATAGTGCTGATCTAACAACCTATGGTGACTTAATGGTCACTAATGATGGTGGATCAGGTCTCCACAACCTATCGTGTAATCATATAGTTGTAGCATCAATTAAGCCTTAGACCAATAGTTTCTTGGGTCACTTGATGCAATGGTCGGACCTAAAATGTAATTGATGGTTTTAACATATGAACTTGACCCAATGATCAAGATCTAATGTTTATTCCTCTAATAAAGTAGAATGATGGCTAACGTAATATGTTGTTCTTAATAATGTGATTCAGATGGTTTCCTTTATATTATCAACTTAAGGAGCTTACTTATTGACAATGGATGGCTTGTTTTAAATGAACAGTCGGTTGTGGGTTTTTCCCTACTTTCAACATAACCCTTATTGTTGTTAATCAAAGGATGTCTAGGGTTAAATGGTGACTTGTATAGATCACAACTCAATAACTTCATAGATGATTCTTTCAAGGTGTTTACTTACGTAAATGAACAATGACTTCACCTTTTCAACATTTAATGGTTAGAAGTTGATGCCTTAATATACCCATTGTTTTGGGTGAAGCATGTAGTGTAATGTTATGATTTTGATGATGAGAATTTGATGGTTCCATAACTTAAAGTTGTAGTCTTACCCTTGCCCTCATAGTATTATGATTTATAATCACCAGAATGAATTAATGGGTAACCTTAATGAGGTATAGCTTGTTATACCTAGCTTTAATATAACTAAATGATGGTAATTGGTATGAATAGCCCTGAATGACTAATACAATCATGGTGTACTCTATTACTGTTGTTGAAACCCTAACATGCTATAACCCGATGGTTACACCTTGATTTATGTGTGGGTTCATACTTGAGAATAGTATGGAATGTGATCGTGATGCTTCATCTTATGCATCCATGCTCTAATGGGGATGCCATGAGTTAGGGTTTGGGTATGAGTGTTGATTAGTAACATTAATATAATTTATCTTGTTGAACCTAACTCTAATACAAATAGATGAATATTAGTATTCATGTTTAACCTTCTTATATAATGGTATGATGGTTAAATAACATCCTTAATATGATTATAATCTTAATGTGTTAATTGGTGGTTAACACAGCCACATGGTTGATACTTTCTTATGCTAAACATGTGTATTATGAATATGATGAGGGTTAATCATATCTAGATTCCTTGCATGTTAATGTAATAAAGGAATGTTCTTAATGTTAATATTACCCTACTATGATTGTTTATGAATATCTCCTAGCTCATTAGTGCAATATTGTGCTGATCCGGTGTATTATATGTAAGTGATGTTGTTGAGCCTTGTTATAAGACATGCAAAGATAATGATGATCTTGCAGGGAATAGTGTGATGGTCTTAATGACCTTTGGGCATGGTTGAGCCCTGAATGAGGCATAATCCTCTTGTGTTGATAAGGGTTGATACCCTGTGATATTGTGAAAATGATTTATATCTTGTGATAGTCTGATGACTAGTGTGGTCTCATGAATGACAAGTGAATAGTACCATGTGATGATGGGATGAGAAATAATGTTCCACACATTTTATATCTTTTAAAAGCTGTGATATTTATTTGCTTGCTAAAAGTGAATTGGGGTTTTCATGTCCACTTGTTTGATGCAGCCTTAATTAACCCAATTGGCATAACTAATCAAGTGCAACTCTAATCATGTAGTGCCCCGTGTCGTAGAGACATCTTCAGTGTCAAAACTTAATGGATGGTGAAATGAGTATTCCTAAGGGAAACTCAGAGCGCATACTATTGAGTATGTGGGGTGGGAAGTTGAGGATATATCCTTATCATCCACAATACAGGTTGTAGAGGATGGCTATGGTCATGCCTCATACATCTGATGTGATTGGGGACAACTGCGGTTGTACCTTGGATGAGAGGGTTTTGTATACCCTAGTTTCTAGTGTTGTGACTTGTACCAAGGGAAGACTAGTGGTTAGAAACTTGACTATATGTCACTATGGTGGCAACTTTGACTGATATGTCACTACCTTTTTACTCATACTGACCGAGGGGAAGAGATCTTAGGATACTGACACTCCTAGATCTTGTACGGAACCAAATAGCCCTTCGCATGGGTCGGTTGGACTTTAGATGGTATGATTCAAATTCCCCAGGGCATAATAAAAGATGTAATACAATCGTGTAACATATCTATTTAGGGTTATACACAATTATTCATATTGGATGATAACCCTTGTTTGCTTTCTTTTCATTGAGATCATGTATAGTACAGTAAGAGATAATAGATATGCTTATGATGTAGTTATGCTCATGTTGTAAACATGCTTATGTTGTCAAATATACTGACACTGATGGTTAAGATGTTGCTACTAGCTATGTTTAATATTTCTAGCCATGCCTATGTAATTAGAAATGCTTAAACTACTAATCATGCCTATGTAGTTCATTGTGTTATGTTGTTAGTTCTACTTATGATATAGATTTGTTCCCTTTATTTGAGATGCCAATATTAATAGCCATGTTATGTTACTAGACATATTCATGATGTTGGGGATGCTTATGCTACTAGATTGCTTGTGTTGTTAGCAAGGAATATGATGATAGTCAGATTAATGATAATGATTGTTATTAGATGCAATTTGATGATATTTGTGTAGATATATATACAAAGAAATGGATTTATTTGTTATCTATATATGCATTGATGATCATACTTGTTGCTAAGATTAATTGCTTAAACTGTTTAACATACTTGAACTGTTCAATCTGTTCAATTGATTATTGAATACTCCAACTACTTAGTTATCTACTATTTAAAATGTTGTAATCAATAAGCATTGTTAGAGGTTATATCTCTTACTGGGACATGGGTCTCACCCTTGTGGTTTGCCACATCTTTTTATGTAATTGGAAGTGATGAAAACAAACATGTGGTAGCAAAGCGGAGCTATAGTAATAAATCTTTAAGAAAGTTGATTAGATGTCTAGTGTCTCCTAGAGTCATCCTTGTACTCTCAGGTACAGGATGGAAAAGTTTGTATATGGTGTTTGATACGAATCCATAATGCTTGTTTTTGTGACATATATGAATATTGTTCTCCAGTGTACTACTACAGAAATGGCTTATGAAGTCACATTTACAGGCATCAGTTGCATACAAGAAATTGACACCTAATGCATACAATGTCGGTTTATAAAAAAAACTGACATCTATCTGAGAAGAGCGACCAGACATGGGTATCACTTTTTATTTAGCGTCTGTTTCGTAATAACCAACCGACGCCTAAAATCGACCGCCAAATCCAAAATTTCCAGCGAAAAAATTTTCTATCTCGTGCATAAACATTAGTCATCAGTTGCATAGACAAAAACCGACATCGGTTTTTGGATTTGGCGGTCAATTTATC
The DNA here is from genome assembly GCA_963693085.1 of Alisma plantago-aquatica. Taxonomy (NCBI): domain Eukaryota; kingdom Viridiplantae; phylum Streptophyta; class Magnoliopsida; order Alismatales; family Alismataceae; genus Alisma; species Alisma plantago-aquatica. The sequence continues at coordinate 872,441,926 of OY856409.1, forward strand.
ATACGACGTCGGTTTTTGTCTATGCAACCGATGACTAATGTTTATGCATGAGATAGAAAATTGGGCCCATATTTATCGATGATTTTCATGAAATAATCGATGCCAATGTGTTTTCGCGCGTTGTCCCTGTGAAAATTTTCAGCCCCTTTGGACGTCGGTTTTTTACTACAGCCGATGCTGATTATTTTAAGTGTCAGCTATTTTCAATAATCGAAACCTATTGTTAACTTAATACACCTGTGTCGAGCCAGGATCTTCCCCCTTTCTCTGTTTCATCGCCTCCTCGCTTAGGTCTGGTGATCGTTTCTTCTCCGGCTGCCGCTCACTGCTCCAGCCACCGTCGTTTGTTGCTCCAGCCGCTGCCGCCTGCTTCTGCTCTTCCACATTCTCCTCTGCTCTGGCCGACACCTTCTCATCTGCCTCACCGCCACTTCTGCTCCGGACAGCCTGCTCCTCTGCTCCGGACGGCCTACTTCTGCTCTCCGTTGGCCGTCTGCTGCTGCTCACCGCCGGCCACATTCTCCTCTTTTCCTCCGTCGTTGTCGAGGTACCCTTCTTCCTCCTCTTCTTCCTCTAGTGTATTCCTACATATGGCTACTGGTTCTTTGTTTTTTTCCCTTTGTTGATGCTCCCCTCTCACTCGATGAGTGATGGTCGAGTTTTTTGTGGGCTTGTTTCTTGGCTGGTTCTTTATCAGGTTACATGACTATTTGTTTCTTTGAAAAGGGAGTGTTATTCTTTACCTTTCCAATATTAATATAGATACTCCAGATCTAACATATCAATCATTTTTTGTTAAACCCTTGATGAAAACTTCAGATAGGTGCTTTATATGTTTTAACCCTAATTAACACCAAAAGTGGATTAACGCGACCTCAACATATATGTTAATGCTTAATGTGATGCAGTAAGACATTGAATGATAGGTAGTGATGGTGAAATTCATTCCAGCCTGTGTTACTTTCATATGATAATTTAGTTCAACCCTTTTATTAATCACGACTTTAGAACAATCAATATTTAATTCAACCCTTTTATTAATCACAGAATCATCAATCAATCCAGCTTTTGTCTTAAATATTAGTTAAATAATCACAACCTTAGAAACATATCAGTTTGTCCCCTAGTAAAATCACATCCAGACTTGCACAAAGATTAGACCAAGATTTTAAACCATCACTCATCCACGAGTTTCGTCCACTACATATGTTGTTATGAATAACCTTAATGTTGCTTTTGTTATAACAATCTGGAAAAATGTTGCTTTTGTTATATATTGGGCATGCTACTTAATTTTCTATGTTATATATACCACAAGTTTTGTTACAAATATCTATATATCAGGCTAAGGACATGTTTCTATTGTGACATGTTGAGTTTTTTTTCTATGTTATACCCACCACGATTTGTGTTATAAAATAATACATTGATTAATTTAGGAAGCATTGATATGTTGTTATGGCTGTCCACAAGTGTTTTTATAAGAAAATTGTGTGTTGAATGAGGTTGTGAACAAGGGACTGGTGTTATATTATGTTGGCCTAGAAACCCATCCAAGATTTACTCATTAGGAGTAAATCTTGGATAGTCCCCAGTTTGGGACGGTTCTTGAACACCTAATCTCACTTAGGATGTAAGTGTATAATGTGTATTTGGTTTTCAAGAAAATTCCGATAGCATTTCCCCGTTTGTTCTCTAAGTACATATGTACTTGGAGAACAGTGGGGAAATGCTGCCAAAATTTTCTTGAAAACCCAATACACATTATACACTTACTAGTGAGATTAGGTGTTCAAGAATGGGATAGGTGGTACACATTTATTATATATAAGAATGACATCACATGTATAAACCCTAAAGTTGTAACCAAAAACTCTAATATGTTTACCCTAGACCCTAATCTTGTTGTAATATATACTTATTTTCTCTTTGATCATAGAATGGATAGATCATGGATGTCTATTCGCAATCGCTGCACCCCAAAGTTTATTTCTGGTCTTGATCAGTTTATTAGATTTGTCGAGGAACATAGGAAACAACTTGGAGATAGGTTCTACTATCCATGTAGGCATTGCGGTAACAACTTGAAAGTCAGTACTGGTGATGAAATCAGAAGTCATGTCATGTGCAATGGGATTGTACAAGGCTATACATAATGGCACTAGCATGGAGAGATTTCAAACCCAAAACCAGTGGATGTCGATAGCAGTGCTTGTGTGGAAGAAGAAATTGCCTTTGATGATGTAAATGTGAACGAATCAGTTCCAGTAGACATTGTTGATGCGATGCTGGATAGTTGTGGGGTAGAGCACACCAAAACTGATCCACCTCCCATGTCTAGAAACATTGTGCATGATGTTGAGATACCGTTATACACGGGTTGTAAGTTTACGAAGCTTAGAGTTGTGTTGAGATTGTATAAACTGAAAGCTAATAATCGATGGAGCGACAAAAGCTTCACGTCATTGTTGTCTTTGTTGAAAGAAATTCTTCCTGAAGGAAACAAGTTGTCGATCTCAACATACGGGTTAAAGAAATTGTTGTTCCCAATGGGAATGGAGGCCAAGAAGATACACGCATGCAAGAATGATTGTGTATTATTTCAAAAGGACTATGTGGATTTGAAAGATTGTCCGAAATGTGGTGCATCAAGGTATAAATTGACGACTTCGGGGGAGTCCAAAACTGGTTCTCCCGCCAAGGTGATGTGGTATCTACCTATAATACCACAATTTCAACGCTTGTTTGCCAATCCTATAGATGCGAAGAATTTGAGGTGGCATGCAGATGTTAAGAAAAATAATGATGGGATCCTACGACATGTGTCTGATTCCCCACAGTGGAAGAAGATTGATTTATTGTACCCTGAATTCGGTGAAGAGGGTAGGAATCTAAGACTTGGGCTTTGTACAGATGGGATGAATTTGTACGGGACATTAAGCAGCCAACATAGCACTTGGCCAGTTATGCTTGTTATATACAATCTTCCTCCCTGGTTGTGTATGAAAAATAAGTATGTTATGCTGTCGTCTTTGATATCGGGCCCTAAACAACCTGGAAATGATATCGACGTTTATCTTGAACCTATGATTGATGACTTGAAGAAGTTATGGGGTGAAGGTGTGATGACCTATGACGCTTCACGAAGAGAGACATTTTGTTTGCACGCTATGTTGTTTTGCACTGTGAATGACTTTCCAGCATATGGGAATTTGTCTGGATATAGTGTCAAAGGATCTAAAGCGTGTCCTATATGTGAAGAGAACACTGATTCAATTTGACTAAAACACGGTGGCAAGACTGTATATCTTTCTCATCGAAGGTTTCTTCCAAAATATCATCCGTATTGTAGGTTGCGCAAAGCATTCAATGGACAGAATGAGGAATGTAGTGCATCTAAACCTATATCTGGGGAGGATGTTTATGAAAGAGTGAAAGACATAGCCAATGAATTTGGTAAGCGATCACAATGTACGATGTCCACAAGGAGTGACAAGTCTTGATTCAAGAAGAAGTTGATATTTTGGGATCTTCCTTATTGGAGTTCTTTGACAGTCAGGCATTGTATCGATGTCATGCACGTTGAGAAAAATGTATGTGATAGCGTCATCGGTACTCTGTTGAATATACCAGGTAAGACTAAAGATGGGATAAAATCCAGAATGGACCTACGTGAAATGGGATAAGGACAGAATTAACATAAGTAGTTAGTAGTGATCGGAGAACATACTTACCTCTCGCTTGTTACACGTTCTCTAGAAAGGAGAAGAAAGCATTTTGTGAATGCTTGGTAAATGTTAAGGTGCCACAGGGTTACTCATCCAACATTAGTACATTGGTATCAATGAAATATCTAAAGTTGATAGGTTTTAAATCTCATGATTGTCACACTCTAATGCAACAAATATTGCATGTGGCAATTAGATCTATATTTTTGAAACATGTAAGGTTTGCAATCACCAGACTTTGTTTCTTTTTCAACACTCTGTGCAACAAAGTTATTGACCCTGATACTCTCGATAATTTGCAAAGAGAAGTGGTTGTTACCCTATGTCAGCTTGAGATGTATTTTCCTCCATCGTTCTTTGATATCATGGTACATCTTATTGTCCACTTGACTAGGGAAGTGAAAATGTTGGGACCAATTTTCTTGCATTGGATGTATCCCTTTGAACGATACATGAGCATTTTTAAAGGTGATGTTCGAAACTGTTATCGGCCTGAAGGGAGTATTATTGAGGGTTATGTGGCGAGAGAGGTTATGGATTTTCGCAACGACTTTCTGAGTGGTAATCACACTCCCGTGAATGACAAGAATATTGAGGAGCATTTTGGCAAAGGAGTTTTGGGATCATGGGTGAAAGTAATCAACCATGAGCAGTTGGAGCAAGGTCACTTGTATATTTTACACAACATCGAGGAAGTGAGTGTTTATACCGAGGAACATACCAATTTCATCAAGAGACAATATCCTCGATCCAATTCAATGTGGCTTGCTAGAGAGCATAACAAGACATTTATTAAGTAGTTTGAAGATAAAGTCTTACATCAACTATCTTAAACACCAGATAATCTTACTGAAACCATCAAATGCCTCGCCTTCAAACCAAAATTGAATGTTATATCTTATGAAGGGTTTGACATAAATCATTTTTCATATTACACAAAGCGTCAAGATGATAAGAGTGTCGTCCAAAACAGCGGGGTCACCCTTCAAGAATCTTCTTTGTTTTTTGCAAGTGCAAAGGATAAAAGTCCATGTGAAGCTAAAATGTCATATTATAGTGTCATTGAAGACGTATGGGAGTTTGACTATGTAGATTTCAGAATTCCGCTCTTTAAATGTTATTGGGTTGTCAACAACAAAGGAGTTATAGTGGATGAATTGGGTTTCATGTTAGTGAACTTTGAAAAGATTGGCGAGAAGGGTGAACCATTCATATTGGCATCACAGGCGAAACAAGTATTTTATATCGATGCTCCTGCAAATGATAAATGGTCGGTTGTTCTTCATGGTAAAAGACAGTTCATTGAAGATTCTATAGATGAAGAAGAGTACTATGATAAGTATGATGACTCCAGTCCATTCCCAGTTGGGTTGCCTACACCACCAAACATTGAAGCTGGGGATCACAATGACTTGTATGTTTGCGGGGATCATAATGAAGGATTGTTAATTGATAAAAGATCACAATATTAGAGGCATGGATGTTTATATTTTTATTATGTTTTATTTTTATGAATGTGAACTTTACAATGTGAATTTGGACTTTACAATGCGAATTACTTGACAATGTGAATGTGAACTTTACAATGTGAATTACTTTACAATGTGAATGTTTACTTTACAATGTGAACTTTACAATTAGTGTTACTTTACAATGTGAAATTTATAATTTGAATGTGAACTTTCAGATGGTTGAGCATTCCCATGATGACTGTGCTGATGATCACTATGAGGGTGATGACGTGATTGCGCTGCCTGACAATGTTAGTTAATTTTAATTATGAATATATCCTTGAGGTTTTTATCTATATGTTCATTTATAATTATATCATGTAAGTGTGTTTTTTTTATCAAATTTTAGGCTGGTGATGTACGGCCTGAAGTTGTTACAGCACTTGATGAGCAACAAAAGAAAATTGAGAAAGTAAGGGGCATCACAATGATGAACAAGTTAATACATCAAAGGGGCAATGGACCCAAATAGGCTGTGGATTTCGATCAGGTAAGAAATCCATATGGAGTGGACCGCAACTCATTTATTTCATATCTTGGGATTCTTACTCGCAGCCATCGCAGTCCTATCCTAGATTCATGGCATAAAGTTCCTAAGGGGAAGAAAGACCACATATGGAAGGAACTATGCGTGAGTTATTATTATTTGTAATTCTATTTGTGTAGATTACTAATTTTTAGGATACTAGTTAATAGCAATTCTATTTAATTTGCAGAGCATATTTGATCCGGATGAAAAGCTGCATCGCAAATGTGTGATGCAATAATGTGGGAGGGTCCTAAGGAACTATAGGACCAATCTCACCCGAGATTACATACGCGATGCTGAGAATAGGTTCTTGATTGATTCCAATTCTAGACATTGATCAGTATTTCACTAACTCTACACTAATAATTTTTGTTTGTATTCTCTTTGAAAAATAAATATAGGAAGAAGGAAGCCACACATCAATGGAACTACTTGGACCCCAAAGAATGGGAGGAGTTTGTTACCCAAAGAAATACAGATGAATTCACGGTATTAAGCGCCACTCCCAATTTAATTAATATACATTTTTATGTATTCACCTATTCAAGATTAACCTTTAGTGTTACTAACCAAATCAATGTGATAACTAACTAGTCTATCAACGATGTTCAACGGGCAAGGCGTGCACTGAATGTGCACAAACACATAATGGGTCCAAGAGGATATGCAAGTGTTCGCCAAAGGATACAAGCTGAGTCTACTCAGCCTACTGCTACTCAAGAGACTGTAGAGTCCTCTACTGCTGCTCCCGCACCTCTGCCTCATCATGTTATGTGGATATCTAGGAGGCAAAATAAAAAGGGAGAGATACCGAAGCCCACAACCGCTGAGGCGGCTGCAAAAATGGTAAAAATCAACTCTTAGAGCAATCTATTGATATTGATTATTGTTATGTTTACTTACAAATTTTTGTTGATGGTGATTAACGGGAGCTTCACGAGAAGAGGAAGGAAGGCAAGTTCATCCCTCAGGGCACAAGGGATGAACTGACAGTTGCTCTGGGTAACCCAGAGCATCCTAGACGTGTAAGGGGTGCAGGAGCTGGTGTGGGCATCAAAGCATTCTTTGGACCATCCCAGTGCAAACATGTCCCAAAAGCGGGACTTTCACAAGATGAGGTAACTTATTCTTAATTTAGAATGTTATTGCGAAAGGGAATTCAATTATCAGAAACTAGCATTTCTTTTATCCGTGTATAGGTGGATTCCTTAATTGATAGGAGAGTCGAGGAAGTACTTGATAAAAGACTCCATGAAGCAATTAACAAGTGGCAGGCGTCTCAGACTGCCACTTAGATAGTACATGTGGTGGACCTCTCTTCTCCTACTGCTCGTACTGCAGAGGTTGGGAGTAATCCTATAGACCCACAACCTAGCACGCCCTCTGTAAGTATTTTTATGGCATATATAATATCTAGTCTATTCAAGATGATATGTTTGTGTATATATGCATATAACATTCTTTACGTAAATTTGTAGGGGTTGAAGCCATACCGACTAAAAAGTGAAGGATATATCGTTGCAGAGGCATCGACTTACCCACCCCTTAAAGGGTGCATGTTTCATGGGAGTCCAGTACCAGATGGCATGGTACGTGTGAGCCCGATACATATACTCTTTGGCTGGACGAATCTTGCACTACCTCATACACACCCAGATGCTGAAACACTTGGTGAGGCAGTAGGCACAGTGATATTGTGGCCCGAAGCGGATGCCCTCTATACTTATATTGTATAATAAATTTTCATTACTTTAATTTGTTAGTGTGTATATATATATGAGTCGATTGATATGAAATTATATATACAGGTCAAAAAGATAAGACCTGCTATATCTCGGCCTCCACCTCCTCAACTACCAAGTTGGCTTCTAGGGGACCTACATGCCTCGATAGGTCCTAATTGTAGGAGTGTGGCAGTATGGATCGGCGAACATAATCCAAATTTCCCTATAAATGTTACTATTTTGGAGAATGTTGTAGGTAAATCATATGATAACAATATATTTATATAAGTTTAGCATACATATTAATGCATACGTAATAGAAGTTCTAGATACGTATTAATGCAAGTCAAATATTCGAAAACAATATATTTATACAAGATATTTTGGAGTTGTTTAGTTATGAATGGTTGAACACATCTATGATAGAGTTGTGGATATGGTGAGACTAATGCATACGGCAATCTGGTTTATACATCCATATACCTTGTTTCATATACGACAATCTGGTTTCTTATATATTAATGTATACATAATACATGTTTTGCAGCCACTTACACAAGACAGGTACAGATTTTGGGTTTTCCCATGTGGGATTTTTAGTTCCATCTTTGATTAGTCTTGTAGATACAGACCCGTATTCAGTTACTTCATACTGTTGTGATGCTTTTGAATATTTTGGTAAAAATAATAAGACGGTGATAATAGCTCCATTCAATGTCAAGTAAGTTTACTTTGCTTGTAATTTGGACTTAAGAAAATTACATTTTTATTGCGGATATTGAGTTATTAATTTTCTACTTCCTTACCTATAGTGCTAAGCATTGGGAGTTATTAGTTATTGTCCCCAAGACATTCACCATCTATTATCTAGATCCTGCAGGGAGTGAGTTGGATGTATTATATGGACATGCAATTAAAAGGCCATTATTCTCATGAGAAATATTTTATGTTTTTATATCTGTTAACATTTGTTACTGCATTACTATTTAATTATGCAATTTAATGTGTTACATTAACATATATAGGGCTTTACAAGAGTACAAAAAAGCTGGAGGAAAGGTCCCCAGGAAAAAAAATCTGACACTCATTTGGGAGAATGTGAAAGTAATTTCCTGTCTCCAATGTATATATTATTTATGTGAACTGTGCTTATTTGTATTTTTGAATATTTTGTATGTTTCAATTTATAGTGTGCTATACAAGACAACGGCTGAGCATGTGCCTACTATGTGATGCGATTTATGGACCTAATCATCAAACTTGCCGTATTGGAAATCGATAACATACAAAAAGTATTATACATAGTCCCGTTAGATAATATGAAATATATGAATCTTATTAAATATTATTATAATTATATATATGTCATTCTATTTGTAGGTCTTTAAAACTGAGGACTTCAACACAGGTGAAAAGTATTTCGATGTACATGCTCCGTATATGAGAGATGAATTAGATGATGTAAGAGAAGATTGGGCAAAAGCCCTGCAAAAGAGTGGGAATTTTTAAATATAATTTTGTTGACAATGATGACAATGATGACGATGATGAATAAAGAATAACTTTGTTCTCATAATTAATTTTGTGTGAATGTGAATGAATTTTTATGAATTGGCATATGTGTGTGAAAATCATCAATACATGAATGTTTCTACATGTGTCTAAATGTGAAAAGAGATGAAATATGCAGGTTGCTACTGGTTTCTACATGCGTGTGATGAAAAAATAATATGAATTAAATGTTCGTATACATGAGTGTGAATCACATATATATAATAGTGTCCACCATGTTAATTTTGCAGGTTTGTGGCCTGTTGTTGGCTGATATCAATGGATGTCATAAACCTACAGTTCAGTTCCACTGAACTGTAGGTTCTCATCCTGTAACCAGCCACAGCAGGCCTGTAAACTGATAAGAAAAAAAAATCAAAACATAGGCGTAGGTTATTTGAAGAAAACCGACACCAAAGACATACCGCGGCGGTTTTGCACTTAACACCGACGTCTATTTGACCGTGTTGTCAGGGGATATGACGTCGGTTAATGTTAAAAACTGACATCTTTTTATTATATGTGGTTTCGGTTTCTTTTCAAAAACTGACGCCTATAATTCCTTTGCTGACATGTTTTTGGTGGCGAGAAGAGTTTTGGCGTCGGTTGTTTAGTAAACAACTGACGCCTATAGTCCCTTTGATGGCGTGTTTTCGGTGGTGGAAAGAGTTTGGGCGTTGGTTTTTACTAAACCACCGACGCCTATAGTCCCTTTGCTGGCACGTTTTCAGTGGTGGAAAACGTTGTGGCGTCGGTTGGAATCTGACGTCGAAGGTGTCCCCCTTTAGCGACGCCCACTTGGGTGTTGCTTTGAAACCGACACCAAAGAGCTTAAATAACTGACGCTAAAAGGATTTTATGTAGTAGCATGTGTATATGTTGTGGCTAAGGTGATAGACCAATTTGTATCAAATTCTTGGCATAGTATCGATACAAGAAAGATGTTGGTCTCTTATGAAAATGTTTTTGAGCAGGTGATAAATGTGTATTTATCCCTTTTATTTACATATTTTTGATATTTGTTTAGGATTTTTTTTATTAATCTCTTAGTTTCATAATTAATTGTGTTATTTTATATTTTTCTCTATAATTGGAGTTTTAATTATATTTTCTTGGGTTTTGTAGGAAAATTATACAATTCGCAGTAGTCCTAAAATTTATATATACCCGGGACCAAAAGTGACATAACTCTTGCATTCAACTTCCAAATTGAGTGTACAAGTATTCATTAGAAAGGGAATTTAATTTCCTAAAATAAAATCCTATTATTTGGACCTCTTTTGTGCTTTTTATGGGAGATAAATATATTCTAAATCTCTTCTGTGAGAATATGCATTAAAGAGAGATACATGGTCAAGATAATTAAAGACAATGATCTTTTAATTTGACCAGACCTAGAAAATTCCAAAATTGATCTCCATCTATTTTTTCCCTCTCTTTTGAGGGAATCCTACCCCCTCCCCCTCCTATAAAAGGAGAGACTCTTCACTTGTAAAAGCATTCCATTCTTCATTCTATTCCATCTAATTTTTAGTTGTAGACCACATCTTGTATAATGTTGGATCTCATTTTAGTTTGCATTTCTTCTAGTCTTGTTATGTCTGAGTAAATCTCTCTAGGGTATGGCAGTATCCCCTTAGCCCGGTTCTATTCAATATAATCAGTTATATTTCTCCATCGAACAAATGTCTTCTCTCAGTTTATGTGTGGTTATTTGGATGATGTGATATATTCTTATAGAGTGATATCACCGTGGATCTCTATAAGAATGAAATAATAGTCCCTTAATTGTGATTATCATCTTTTCATTTTTTTAATCTTATTCTTGTTATAATCCTTGGTGATGCGACCACATGAGCCTTGAGTTTGAATTCACATACTTTTTATATGACTGTGGATAATGGCATGTTGGACGGTTGGGCAATGATCCGTGAACGTCGGGACCAACGGGTTCACGGGAAGTGTGACCCTTGTGAAGTTTGTCCGTAAGGACATGTAACCACAAGGTCCTAATTTGATCCTTGGAGTTTAGAATTTGATTAGTTGAATAGGAACATAGTTTTTATGGTGATCTTCCGGACCCCAGATCTTTATTTCTTGATTAGTTACATTTTATTTCAACATTGTTATTTTTGTTCTTAGTATTAACAACTCTCTCAAATCGGGATTTAATTCTTGTACTTGCGATCGGATTTGTATTTTAACTTTTCTTTTCCGCCATCCCTTGGATCGATACCTATCTATACTAAGTTGATGTGTTGTTGACAATAAGTTGACAACCAGGTTAGAAGGTTAAACTCTAGGACTTTTCCTAGTGATTGTTATATGTACAACGACACACATCAATTTTTCGCCGTTGTCGGGGATGGCACAGTTGTTTTTCAGATCTGGTTGTATGTACATCTTGTATAATCTTTGTTCATAAATTCTAACTTTCACAACTTTAGTCTTTTTTATAATTTCTTTTAGATTTTTGTAATTTCTTTTTGCCTTCTGAGCAGAATTCTAGAAGTGTATCTCCTCTTTCTGCTGTGTTTCCATTCCAACAGTATTGTTTTCTAGTTACTTTTTTGTAATTTTAGTTATTTCATAATTTCTTACATTTATAATTTTTAGTTCTCTTTGTAATTTTGACTAACCTCTTATCTCGTAATCTTTCTTCTCTCATTCGATGATTGACATATCTTTCAGGAACTTTTCTTTTCAAATGGAGTGGGCATCCCAATATCTCCCACAATGTTATTATTTTGGTCTTTACCACCATGCATCTTTTGCCTACCTGACTCTACCCCATGCTTATGATAGAACCCCTTTTAATTGTGAGCCCTTTAATCCTGGTGGGTACAATGTGAATCCACATTTTTCTGAGAACCATTATGGGGAACCTTGCTGTTCATATTATAATGGGGGATATGATCAACAAAATTTTGTGGGGTGTAATCAACAAAACCTTGGGAGTTATGAACATGTTTATGAAACCCAATATAATCCTCAATAATAAGAGAGACTTAGGGCCCTAGAGAAGATAGTAGTAGAAGGAGAAATAAAACTAAAAACCAGCCAAGCCTTCTTAACCACCCTGATAGAAGCCCAAACCCAAAATAAAGATTGTTCAAATATGTTTCCTCGTGATTTGGTGACACCTCATAGTATAGAATCTTCCTACCAAGATGGATGCAATGGAAATTACAATCCACCATCTTCTAAAGATTTTTATGAGGAGCAATGCCACAATCAGTATGAGGAGCACAAGGACCAAGACTAGCATAAGGGGTATAGTGAGGATGGCCAAAATTTTGGGGTGTATAAATCCTATGGTGAAATACAAATTAATCTTAAACTGGAAGAGAGACTTAAGGCCCTAGAAAAGATGGCAGTAGAAGGACAAGCAAAATTTGAATCTAGTCAAGCCATGTTAGCTACCTTACTAGAGGATCAATCACAAACTCCCCTTGTAGATCTTGAGCAACCCAAAATGGTTCTTCCTGACGACGACAACGATGATCCTTATTTTGTGTCATATATGTCGGATCCTGAAGAAATAGCACAAACCATGGAGCCATATTTTGTGTGTGATGAGGACGTTGGTATCCCTATCTTTCCTTTAGAGACTCTATTACTTGAACATGAAATGTCAAATAAGGAGAGTCATTCTTAAGATCCAACAACTCCTCCCATCCTCAACATAAATTTGAATGAAACCATAGACCAATACCCTTCTTTTGAGTCTATTTTGGATAATGAGCATCTAATCCCCTTTATGATTCTTCCCAAGCCGTCACAACCAATTTCTATCCCACACATGGTTGATCTAGAAGGGGTGATACCACCATTGGAAGAAGCCCACACACCCCCTTATGTTGTTTGTAAGGAAGACAACATCATCCCTCCTAAATACTTGGGGAACCCTTATACAAAAGTATTAGGGACATATGTTATATCAACAATGAAACTTACCAAACCCAATGTTGATGGCATTAATTTTAAGGAGAAAAAAAACACTTTTGTAAATGATTTTAAATCATTTGTATTAGCATCAATTCTCCCATATGCAGGTCATCATGATGGTGGAAAACCTGGACCAGATCCTCCACCCGATTCAGTTCATCATGCTCCACTGGCATTACTAGTCAAGTACCCGCCAACCTCCCCAATCCACATCAATCTTCATCACTTCCCTTGCTATCGAAGGAAGATCTATGGATATTATTGGAGGGAATGCAAGGTAAAAGAAAACATGAACACCCCACTGAGCTTCCACTATTACCCTATCATAGGGTACACTATGAAGCTCCTCAGATAAAGGTCCCAGCCCTCATATACATCCCCATCAACTGGACATTTTTTGAGCTACCTGGGCCACCTAGAAATTCTTGCTCTTCTCTTCTCTCCATCTCGGGTTTTGATTTTGCTCGGGATGAGCAAAAATCTAAGTCCAGGGTGGAAGTGGGTGGTATGTTTCTATTCCACCCCCCCTTATCTTTTTTATTCTTGCATTATTTCTACCTTCTTTTTTTGCATATAGTTTCTTTGTTCATGGCCATTATCTAGTCGGCCATGTTTTTATTTCTTTTGTTGCAAAATGGCCTTTATCTAGTCGGCCAATATGAATTGATGTTTATCATTGTACCCCTTTGAATTTAGTAAATATTTTGCAAAAATTGTTACAAATTGCCATGTCTGAAACCACCATGTCACCTAGGATCCCAAAATAGCATCACTCCTTGGAAAAGTTGGCAAGTCGTATGAAATCAATCAAAACCAAACACAAATTTTCTCTATTTTTAAAATTGTTGATTAACTTGATATAAATCTTGTATAATGTGATTGACATGAATGTTCTTTCTGATGTAATGATAGTTTCAAAAAAAAGGAGAAAATAAATGTGTGAAGTTATAAGCACAAGGACACTTTTTGTTTCCTCCTTATTTTCTTTCTAAAAAAAGAGAAGCAAAGAATCACCACCAGACAAAAATCAAGTCTAGGGTGGCATGATTCTCATAAATTCCATACCCCACAAAGGGGCGTACCATCAAAAGATGCCAAAAGTGCACATGAAAAATTTTGTGATCAATGTAGCCACAACTCCACAAATCTAAATCCCAAGTCGAATAGAGGAGAGATAAAAGAAAATCATCACTTCCTTCATTATTTTACACCCCCTATTTTCATCTTGTTCTTGTGCAACAACTCACATAGAAAAATTACACTAATAAAAATGAGAGTGTAAAAGCAAAAGTAAGATGAAGTTTGTTTTTCTACAAAATCTTGATTTAGAACCAAGATATGATATTTGTTTTTAATAGGGAATATAGAATTTTGTGTTTTGTGGTTTTAGGAGATTAGGTTGCTTGGTCAAATTTGGAGGTAAGGAATAAAGTGATGTTACAAGGGTGAGGAATAAAGTGATGTTACAAGTATTCATTAGAAAGGGAATTTAATTTCCTAAAAGGAAATCCTATTATTTGGACCGATTTTACGCTTTTGACAGGAGATAAATATATTCGAAATCGCTTCTGTGAGAATCTACATTAAATAGAGTTACATGGTCAAGATAATTAAAGACAATGATCTTTTGATTTGACCAGATCTAGAAAATTCAAAAATTAATCTCCCTCTCTTTTTTTATCTCTCTTTTGAGGGAAGCCTACCCCTCCCCCTCCTATAAAAGGAGAGACTCTTCACTTGTAAAAGCATTCTATTGTTCATTCTATTCCATCTAATTTTTAGTTGTAGACCACATCTTGTATAACGTTGGATCTCATTTTAGTTTGTATTTCTTCTAGTCTTGTTATGTCTGAGTAAATCTCTCTGGGGTATGGGAGTAGCCCCTTAGCCCGGTTCTATTCAATATAATCAGTTATATTTCTCCATCAAACAAATGTCTTCTCTCTATTTATGTGTGGTTATTTGGGATGATCTGATATATTCTTATAGAGTGATATGACCGTGGATCTATGTAAGAATGAAACAATAGCCCCTTAATTACAATTATCATCTTTTCGTCTTTTTAATATTATTCTTGTTATAATCCTTGGTGACGTGACCACCTGAGCCTTGGGTTTGAATGCCAGTTTGAATTCACATGCTTTTTGATATGACCGTGGATAATGGCATGTTGGACGATTGGGCAATGATTCGTGAACGTCGGGACCAATGGATTCACGGGAAGTCCAACCCTTGTGTGTTTGTCTGTAAGGACATGTAACCACAAGGTCCTAATTTGATCCTTGGAGTTTAGAATTTGATTAGTTGAATAGGAACATGATTTTGGTGGTGATCTTCCGGACCCCAGATCTTTATTTCTTGATTAGTTAAATTTTATTTCAGCACTTTTATTTTTGTTCTTAGTATTAACAACTCTCTCAAATCGGGATTTAATTCTTGTACTTGTGATTAGATTTGGATTTCAACTTTTCTTTTTCGTCATCCCTTGGATCGATACCTATCTATACTAAGTTGACTTGTTGTTCACAATAAGTTGACAACTGGGTTAGAAGGTTAAACTCTAGGACATTTCCTAGTGATTGTTGCGTGTACAACGACACACATCAGTAGGTGTTGATGTTGAAATTGTTTTTAATTTACCCATATTTGTGGGTATGTGATTAATTAGTGATTGATTGTATTTTATGTTTTGAGTAATCTCATTTAGTGTAACATGTTCTCACAAGTTGGTATCAGAGCTTTAGGTTTACTGAGTCTACAGGGATACTAGGACTTAGGACTTGGATGATGTCAAAATTAGGAGTATGACATAAAAATATGTTGCATACTGCCTAATCTCAGTATTTGGGTGCCCTATACAGGTATTCAATTATTAAAGAAAGGTAAGTATTTAACTCTTATATTGTTATCTTTCTGATTACTCTGATCAAGTAGTCATTTTGAGACAATCTAAAGAGCATAATGAATAAGAAATCATGGTGTGAATATCTGAATCCTACCTTAAAGAAGATGAGAATTGCATCATAATCTATCAAAACTTGAATGTTTGGTAGCTAAAGAGAGATACAACACCAAGAAATCTAAATCTGAATACAAATAAGCAAAAGAGGAGTTCTTGAAGATGTGATTTAAGAAGAGAATAAAGTAAAAGACAGATAAGTCTATGCTTATAAAGTGATTCGAGGTATGAAATCCACATAAGATGGAGAGAACTCCAATGATAAGTATAAAATGTGAAGATAAATAAGAACAATGACAATGGAATAAGGTAGAACCTGAGTTAATCTTAGACCAACCTCTATGTGTGTAAGAAAGTGTTAATGTAAAATAAGCGTGACATTTGAAAGAAATTTAGGCAGATGATCCATGTTTAATGAAGAAAATGTGGAATATTATGATTTACCTATTGATAAATGGCTAAAAAATATAAAAAAATAAGATAGCATACCCAAGTGTGATAAATAGTCATCAAGGAATGAGTAATGAGATATGTTAATAATGATGATTTCTATGCTAATGGCAAGGAACCCAAAATGAAAAAGGTAAAATGATACATAAGAAGCTATAACCTGCATAATGAAAATAGAATTGGTTACCTTTTTGCTAGTGACCCTTGAACAATACTACTATGATGTGGGAAATGTGTTTCCCTTTATGTCTTTCCTTTCTAGGGTACAACTTTCAAGTGGATGATTGCCACTTGGTATGTGTGGATTGGTTGTAAACATGAGGATGGAGAACTTGTTATAGCATAAGGTTGCTTGGACTATGGTTCCAAGATCAGAAAGTTTGTGATGAGTTTGCTTTTGAGCCTTCCAATAATTAGGAAGACTCCTATTATATGTCTTGAAATTTGTTATGCTGGTAAGAGTAGATGAGATAATGATGTGAGTTCCTTATAGCACATGAGGTGGATACAAAGGTAATGAATCCTAGTATCCAAGATGTATCAACAGTATGGGAAGTATGTGAAGGTTGGAGATGTTTATTAAATGAACATTCCAAGTATTCCTCTCCCTTATAGAGAGAAAGAGAGTTGATGATTATCCTCTAAATGTTGTTTGGAAGGAAAAACAAAAGTTATTATGTAATGTTGTGTATGCTTCAATGATAGCTGGACAAGATCACTATCAAGATGGTTTCTTGATTAGTAGACATGTGCTACAGTGTTCCTTTAAGATAAACCTATGATCAAATATTAATGCATAAGAGTTATAGTGGATGACATAAGTTAGATGACCGTGATAAGTTTAGGGTTATGTCCTGTAGACTAACCAATGTACCAATAGAATTTATGAATAGGAGGAACACAGTGTTCATGTCATGTCTTACAAGTTGTAGCAAGCTTTGAATGATGACATCTCAACGTATTTCAGAGATGGTCATTAACATGGTTAACATCTTTGCTAAACCTTAATCATGTTGAAAAAATTGTACTTACGTGTGAAAATTCTAGCAAGAGTGAGTTGAAGGTTGATTAGAGTATCATTTTGGAGTTATGATACCTCTATTAAGTATGTTGTGTGATTCCTGATAAGATGAAGACAATGTCGTTGCTCCACCCATAACAAGGTCAATCAAGAAGTTATATTTGTTAACGGTTACACACAAGTGTATGCTTCTTCAACCAAATAGATGGTCAGTCTGCCATTGAGATGATTGGAGAATCCTCTAAAAACATATTTCTCATAGTTCTTGAAAATTAGGGGATGCCTAGGTGGTTGATTGATTTCTTAATTACAACAACCATTGAAGGATCATAGAGATAAAACCTTGTAAAGTTACATATGATAAGAGATACATAATGTTCTATATTTCATAAGAGCCAACAAGTATGACTTTTGAGTAATGTGTTGATATAATAAATATAGTTTCAGGATGATAGCTAGAATTTAAAGTTGAAAGTTACTATTAGATTACAGGTGGCACAACAAGTTTTCATGTTCCATATTTGCAAATGTCTTCTTATGTGGGGGTTTTAGTGCTGACCCAAGATGAGATATCTATGAATGATGTGACATCACCATGATATGCAAGTAACCATGTGAAGGTAATAGGATGAGGTGCAATGGAAGTACCCATCTTTGTTTACCTTGGATTTTGGGGGAAAAACCCTTGTTAGGGGTTTATAGTTGTAAGGCTCTTAAACTTGCTTCATGAGTTGAATAAGCTTAATTAGCATAATTGAATTCTTATAACCCTAATCTAACCTTGTGATATTCTTTGAAATCATAAGACAAGCTTAAGTTTCAAATTTGGTCCAATTTGGACAGTGTTTGAGTAAGTTATGCAATTTTATGCACATTTTGGACTTTTCTACAATTTACCCAATTGAGAGGTTTTCTTTGAAATTTATGACTTGAATTATGTTCCTTGGATATTATCTCATCATTCTTGATCTTTGTGAGCCATGTGGATCCTATTTAAACCTTGGTTAAAGGTGTTTTCTCCAACGGTAGTTTAGGGTTTACCCCTTCAGGGATGAGCTACCTTTAGTAGCTATCAACTAATGAATTATTTGATTGGCTTGGAAATTCAAAAAAAGGAGATCTAATAAGGTATATATGGATGGTGGGGGAGCTGATTGTGTGTGTGATTGTATATTCTTAATATTTTAAGGCCACTGACACTTGGAAAGATACTTGAACTTCAACTTTTTCTTTTTCTTTATCTTAAAGTTTCATATACTTATCCCAAAGCACCCAAACGAGCCATTTGCTCTCGACCACTTCCCTCCTTATACAAACCTCATTCTCCCTCTGTTCTGCTGCAAATTTCCTGACCAAGTAAGAATAAAGAGGGGATCTTCTTGAAAAAAGAAACTAGGGTTGCAATTGACTTCCTTTTAGGGTTTAAAAAGCTTCCTTCTAGTGATCTTGACCTAAAAGAGTAAGAATCCCCTTCTTTCCTCCATTTGTTTCTTTGTTATCATTCCTCCTACCTTTCTCCAGGTCGGAACCTTGTTGTTCCATGGTAGAAATTGCTCTAACGCTCTAAAACCCTACCTTTCTTGCTCCTTATGCTTAGGGTTTGCTCATTTGATGAATAAAGGTGTTAGATAGACGAGTTCACAACTTATGCTTGGATTTTCTACCCTACCTAGTCGTGTTTTCTTATGTTTGGGATTTTATCTTCTAATTAGAGGCAAGTTTTATAACTTGCTCCACATTTATTTCTTACCATAAGCTTGCTAGCTCATGTTCTTGCTTTTAAATGATGATCCATGCACTAAAAAGCTATGCTTGACTTGGATTTTAATTTTTATAATATTCCCTATTCTAATTTCAGTTCTAGATGAACCTTTGATCATGTGTATGTTATTCCTAAGGTATAATATGACCTGTATCAGGTTGGTTGGACGGACCTATGGTGCTAAGCACCTATCAACCAATGGTCAATTTTTGGGTTTTAAGCTGATTTCTTCTATAAACCCATGACCCGATGATGGTACCATTGCAACAACCCTATGGTGTTGTCTTCATGACAAATAATGGTCGGGATCAAAGGTGTCAGATGATCTGACAACCTATGGTCACCCCCTTAGATCAGGTTTTTGATCAATTAGAAGTTTAATGATCAACCATTAAGTACCCTACTGATGTTATCAATCAACGATGACATTAGCTTAATATTTGATGATGATTAGTGAATATAGTGTTGATCTAACAACCTATGGTGACTTAATAGTCACTAATGATGGTGGATCATGTCTCCACAACCTATGGTGAGTTAATCATATATTTGTAGCATCAATTAAGCCTTAGACCAATGGTTTCTTGGGTCACTTG
The DNA here is from genome assembly GCA_963693085.1 of Alisma plantago-aquatica. Lineage (NCBI taxonomy): Eukaryota > Viridiplantae > Streptophyta > Magnoliopsida > Alismatales > Alismataceae > Alisma > Alisma plantago-aquatica. The sequence continues at coordinate 872,461,705 of OY856409.1, forward strand.
ATGCAATGGTCGGACCTATACTGTAATTGATGGTTTTAACATATGAACTTGACCCAATGATCAATATCTAATGTTTATTGTTCCAATAAAGTGGAATGATGTCTAATGTAATATGTTGGTCCTAATAATGTGATTTAGATGGTTTCCTTTATGTGATCAACTTAAGGAGCTTACTTGTTGACAATGGATGGCTTGTATTAAATGAACAGTCGATTATGGGTTTTACCCTACTTTCAACATAACCATTATTATTGTTAATCAAAGGATGTCTAAGGTTAAACGGTGACTTTTATAGATCACAACTCAATAACTTCATAGATTATTCATTCAAGGTGTTTACTTATGTAAACAACCAATGACTTTACCTTTTCAACATTTAATGGTTAGAAGCTGATGCCTTAATATTCCCATTGTTTTGGGTGAAGCATGTAGTGTAATGTTATGATTCTGATGATGAGAATTTGATGTTTCAATGCCTTAAACTTGTAGTCTTACCCTTTCCCTCATATGATTATGATTTATAATCACCAGAATGAATAAATGGGTAACCTTAATGAGGTATAGCTTGTTATACCTAGCTTTAATATAACTAAATGATGGTAATTGGGTATGAATAGTCCTTGAATGACTAATACAATCATGGAGTACTCTGTTACTGTTGTTGAAGCCCTTGTATGTTATAACTCAATGGTTACACCTTGATTTATGTGTGGGTTCATACTTGAGAATAGTATAGAATGTGATCGTGATGCTTCATCTTATGCATGCATGATCTAATGGGGATGCCATGAGTTAGGGTTTGGACATGAGTGATGATTAGTAACATTAATATAATTTATCTTGTTGAACCTAACTCTAATGCAAATAGATAAAGATTAGTATTCATGTTTAACCTTCTTATATGATGGCATGATGGTGAAATAACCTCCTTAATATGATCATAACCTTAGTGTGTTAATTGGTGGTTAACATAGCCACATGGTTGATATTTTCTTATGCTAAACATGTGTATTATGAATATGATGATGGTTAATCATATCTAGATTTTTTGCATGTTAATGTAATAAAGGAATGTTCTTAATGTTAATATAACCCTGCTATGATTTCTTATGAATATCTCCTAGCTCATTAGTGTAATATTGTGTTGATCTGGTGTATTATATGTAAGTGACGTTGTTGAGCCTTGTTATAAGGCATGCAAAGATAATGATGATCTTACAGGGAATAGTATGATGGTCTTAATGACCTTTTGGCATGGTTGAGCCCTGAATGAGGTGTACTCCTCTTGTGTTGATAAGGGTTGATACCCTGTGATATTGTGAAAAGGATTTATATCTTGTGATAGTATGATGACTAGTGTGGTCTCGTGAATGGAAAGTGAATAGTACGATGTGATGATGAGATGAGAAATTATGTTTCACACATTTTATATCTCTTAAAAGTTGTGATATTTATATTCCTGCTAGAAGTGAATTAGCATTTTTATGTCCACTTGTTTGATGCAACCTTAATTGCTCAATTGGCATAAATAATCACGTACAACTCTAATCATGTAGTGCCATGTGCCAAAGAACCATCTTCAGTGTCAGACCTTGTGGATGATGAAACGAGTATTCTAAGCGAAACTCAGAGCGCATACTGTTGAGTATGTGGGGGTGGCAAGTTGAGGATATGTCCTTGTCATCCACAATGTAGGTTGTAGAGGATGGCTATGGTCATGCCTCATACATCTGATGTGATCGAGGACAACTGTAGTTGTACCTCAGATTAGAGGGTTTTGTATATCCTGGTTTCTAGTGCTCTAGGAGTGATGGTATCCTAAGATATATTCCCCTTGGTCAATATGAGTAAAAAGGCAAAGACATATCAATGAAATCTACAACCACAATGACATATAGTCAAGCTGCTAACCACTAGTCTACCCTTGGTACAGATCACGATTTTAATTTACCATGTTTTTTTGATAATGTGGTGGTTAGTTGATAATTTTGCACTTTGTTTTGAGTAATCTCACTTCAATGTGATTGGTGTGTCACTGTGGCGACCGTCTATCAAAAACAAGATTAACTAATGTGGAAACGAACGTTAGCAGCGTAATTACTAAAAATCACTAAAAATTAAAAATTTTTGCACTGAGATCCACAAACTATAAAACTCTTTCATAAAGAACCAAAATAAGTTATTTACATTTTGAAACATCAATACATCTCTGCATCATCTCATCTCGAGAGTCATAAACATTGACTGCCCTGTTAAACTGTACATGAGCAGTATACAAAAATTTTGAGGCATCAAGCCAAAAATCTCAGATCTATATCAAACCATCTACTGACTCCTAGGACCTGAGAGTACAAAGACGACACATAGGACTCTCTATATACAGAACCTAACAGATAGTGTCTCCACCTGAAGATCACTGTTGTCCTTGTTGTTGTTGCTGCTGTTGTGGCTATTATTGTTGCTGCTCACACACTGAAGGGTTTCTTCTTCCTCGGCGTCTATTTAAAAAGTTGAATCCCACAGGGGTGAGACAATTGAAAACTGTCCCAGCAAGAGATATAACTCTCTGCCATAAACATTGTTATTGCTGATAATAGAATAATAATGAGCAGTAGAATTATAATATTCAACAATAGGTAATTCATTGAATAAACTAAGTAGAGCAGTGTTCTCGATACAGTTTATTCCAATTATAACTTGATTAATTAGCAAGTCATTTATTTAATAAGGAATATGAAGAACATGTATATCATTTATCCAACTAGGACAATATAAACAATATATCATCAATCATTGTTTCTCGTAGTTCAACCCTAAGCAATTATGCTACATGACCGATTACATTTTACAAACATATTTATGCCCCGTGGAGATGAGGTATACCGCTCATACTCCAACCGACCATTGCGAAATTGAAATCGGTACCATACATAGGTCATCAGAAGAGCCGGATTTCTATGACCTCATCTTCCTCAGTCAGTGTGAGGAACAACATGCAGGACATCTCATGTCTCTGCCATAATAGCTTTCCAGGGTATACTGGCAACTTCACTATTAGAGTTATAGTGGCATGATGTACTCTCTTCACAATCGAGGGATTTCTTGTTTATCTCACATCGATGCGACATTAACATTATCATCGGGAGATTAGTGATACACCATCCCTGCATACACATATAATGAAGGATTGAGAGATTTAATGTTTATCCACTACTACAGAAATAGCGTTCAGTGTCGCTTTTTTGGGTGTCGGTTATTTCGGACAACCGACGCCTATAATATTCGGCGTCGGTTATTTATGCAAACCGACGTCTATATTCGAAGACCAGCTAGACACGGGTACCGCTTTGTATTCAGCGTCGGCTGAGTGTAACCAACCGACGCCTAAAGGCGCCCGCGAAATCCAATTTTCGAGCGAAAAAAATCTGGGTCACATACAACGTCGGTTGTTTAACAATTCACTGACGCCTATGTGAAATGAAATTTTGCGCGAAAAGTTCCACTTTCGGTGTCGGTTATCCTTGGATAACCGACGCTGATAATAGTTCCCGCCAATTAATTTGGGGGTAAAGATTGTCTAATTGGACGTCGGTTATTATGATCAACCGACGCTGAAGATAATAGGCGTCAATTGTCCTAGATAACCGACGTTGTTGACCAACTTAATAGAGGCCCGATCACCCGACTCTTCCCCCTTTCTTCCTGTTTCATCGATTCTCCTGTGCGCTGCTAGTCGCCACTCTCCCAAAATTGCCGCCTGGTGCCTGGTGCCTGCTGCTTCTCGCTCTCCGTCGACGATCCCTGCTGCTGCTCTGCGTCGCCGCCGCCACCCGCCGCCTTCCTCCTTGCGCCGCCGCCGCCCGCTCCTTCCTCCCTGCTCACGCCCTACTGTGGCGTTGTCTTCTTGCTTGCCTCCACTGCTCACAAGGTATTAGCCGTAGCACCTTCTTCCTTGTCTTCTTCCTTGTCACCCGCTGCTCTGCTCTGCTTGCTGCTAGTTAGTGTTCTACTTCTTTCACTGAGAACTGAGAAGAATGGCCTACCACGGCCATGCTGCCCAGCATGGCCGTGGTAGGCCAACACAGCCACAGCCGTGTTTGATTTGATTTAAACCCTAATTTGATTTAAACTTGTCCATTCTAGCATCCTAATTTGATTTGATTAAACACTAACATTTATGAAACCCTAACATCAATTGTGATGAAACCCTAACATGTACATATCTATTATTGTGTTTGTTGGCCTAGAAACCCGTCCAAGGTTGACTCATTAGGAGTAAATCTTGGATAGTCCCCGGTTTGGGACTGTTCTTGAACACCTAATCTCACTTAGGATGTAAGTGTATAATGTGTATTGGGTTTTTGAGAAAATTTCGGTAGCATTTCCCCATTTGTTCTCTAAGTACATATGTATTTAGAGAACAGCGGGGAAATGCTGCCGAAATTTTCTTGAAAACCCAATACACATTATACACTTACTAGTGAGATTAGGTGTTCAAGGATGGGATAGGTGGTACACATTTATTATATATAAGAATGACATCACATGTGTTTGTTGGCCTAGAAAGTGAACAATCATTGTTCTTTATATTACTTGTACATTGGTATAAATTAGAATGAACAATCACTAAATTATATACTGTTTGTATGGAGTCCGGCTTCATTGTAGATATCTATTATTGTGTTTGTTGGCCTAGAAACCCGTCCAAGATTGACTCATTAGGAGTAAATCTTGGATAGTCCCCAGTTTGGGACTGTTCTTGAACACCTAATCTCACTTAGAATGTAAGTGTATAATGTGTATTGGGTTTTCGAGAAAATTTCAGTAGCATTTCCCCGTTTGTTCTCTAAGTACATATGTACTTAGAGAACAGCGGGGAAATGCTGCCGAAATTTTCTCGAAAACCCAATACACATTATACACTTACTAGTGAGATTAGGTGTTCAAGGATGGGATAGGTGGTACACATTTATTATATATAAGAATGACATCACATGTGTTTGTTGGCCTAGAAAGTGAATAATCATTGTTCTTTATATTACTTGTACATTGGTATAAATTAGAATGAACAATCACTAAATTATATACTGTTTGTATGGAGTTCGGCTTCATTGTAGATATCTATTATTGTGTTTGTTAGCCTAGAAACCCGTCCAAGATTGACTCATTAGGAGTAAATCTTGGATAGTCCCCGGTTTGGGACTGTTCTTGAACACCTAATCTCACTTAGGATGTAAGTGTATAATGTGTATTGGGTTTTTGAGAAAATTTCGGTAGCATTTCCCCGTTTGTTCTCTAAGTACATATGTACTTAGAGAACAGCGGGGAAATGCTGCCGAAATTTTCTCAAAAACCCAATACACATTATACACTTACTAGTGAGATTAGGTGTTCAAGGATGGGATAGGTGGTACACATTTATTATATATAAGAATGACATCACATGTGTTTGTTGGCCTAGAAAGTGAACAATCATTGTTCTTTATATTACTTGTACATTGGTATAAATTAGAATGAACAATCACTAAATTATATACTGTTTGTATGGAGTCCGGCTTCATTGTAGATATCTATTATTGTGTTTGTTGGACTAGAAACCCGTCCAAGATTGACTCATTAGGAGTAAATCTTGGATAGTCCCCGGTTTGGGACTGTTCTTGAACACCTAATCTCACTTAGGATGTAAGTGTATAATGTGTATTGGGTTTTTGAGAAAATTTCGGTAGCATTTCCCCATTTGTTCTCTAAGTACATATGTACTTAGAGAACAGCAGGGAAATGTTGTCGAAATTTTCTTGAAAACCCAATACACATTATACACTTACTAGTGAGATTAGGTGTTCAAGGATGGGATAGGTGGTACACATTTATTATATATAAGAATGACATCACATTATACACTTAGGATGTAAGTGTATACCCTAATCTTTTCCTAATATATACTTGTTTTCTCTGATCATAGAATGGATAGATCATGGATGTCCATTCGTAATCGTTGCACCCCAGAGTTTATATCTGGTCTTGATCAGTTTATTAGATTTGCCGAGGAACATAGGAAAAAACCTATAGATAGGTTCTATTGTCCATGTAGGCATTGCGGTAACACCTTGAAAGTCAACACTGGTGAGGAAATCAAAAGTCATGTCATGTGCAACGGGATTGTACAAGGCTATACAGATTGGCACTGGCATGGAGATATTTCAAAATCGAAACCAGTAGATGTCGATAGCAGTGCTTGGGTGGAAGAAGAAATTGCCTCCGATGATGTAAATGTGAACGAACCAGTTCCAGCAGACATCGTTGATGCGATGCTGGATAGTTGTAGGGTAGAGCACACCGATCCACCTCCTATCTTTAGAAACATTGTGCATGATGCTGAGATACCGTTATACATAGGCTGTGCTAATTTTACGAAGCTTAGCGCTGTGTTGAGATACCAATTTCATAAAGAGACAACATCCTCAAGCAAGTTCAATGTGGCTTGCTAGAGAGCATAATAAGACTTTTACTAAGTGGTTTGAAGATAAAGTCTTACATCAACTATCTCAAACACCAAATGATATTACAGAAACTATCAAATGCCTCGCCTTTAAACCAAAACCGAATGTTATGTCTTATGAAGGGTTTGACATTAATGGATTCACATATTACACAAAGCGCCAAGATGATAAGAGGGTCGTCCAAAATAGTGGGGTCACTCTTCAAGCGTCGACTATGTACTTTGCAAGTGCAAAGGATAAGAGTCCATGTGAAGCTAAAATGTCATATTACGATGTCATTGAAGACATTTGGGAGTTTGACTACATAGATTTAAAAATTCCGCTCTTTAAATGTAATTGGGTTGATAACACCAAAGGAGTTATAGTGGATGAATTGGGTTTCACTTTGGTGAACTTTGAAAAGATTGGCGAGAAGGGTGAACCATTCATATTGGCATCACAGGAGAAACAAATATTCTATATCGATGATCCTACAAATGATAAATGGTCGGTTGTTCTTCATGGTAAAAGACAGTTCATTGAAGATCCTATAGATGATGAAGAGTACTATGATAAGTATGATGACTCCAGTCCATTGTCAGTTGGGTTGCCAACTCCACAAAATATTGAAGCTAATGATTACTTATATGTGCACGAAGATCACAATGAAGGATTGTTAATTGATAAAAGATCACAATTTTAGAGACATGTATGTTTATACAAATGCTAAATGTTTGCCTTTTTCTAGTTAATACAAATGCTAAATGTTTGCCTTTTTCTAGTTAATACAAATGCTAAATGTTTGCCTTTTTAATGACATTTTCAGATGGATGACCATGATGAGCATGATGTCCATGATGAGCATGAAGTCCATGATGAGCATGTTGTCCATGACGAGCATGGCGAGGATACCAATGTAAGTTCTAAGAACATATCCTGTATTTCTATAAAATTCCTTATCTTCTAGTTATGTCATATATCTTATATTTCTATATTGGGCTAATTCAGTGTGTTTATTTTTGTCAAATTTTAGGTTGATGATGCACATGTACCCACTGAAGCACTGGAGCAACTTGATGCCCAACACCAAACACTTAACAAGAAAAGGGGCATCACTCTATTGAAGAAGTTAATAGCGCTTAGTGGCAGTGGATCCAAATTGGTTGTGGAGTTTGATAATGGAGGAAATGCAATTGGAGTGAACCACAATAATTTTGTAAACTATCTTGGGTGTACCACTCGGAGCCATTGTGGTGTTAAGTATGATAATTGGCATAAAGTTCCTCAGGGGAAAAAAGACTTGATATGGAAGGATTTATGCGTGAGTTACTATTATTTGCAATTCTATTTTGGATACTAGTTAATAACATTTCTATTTTATAGAATATGTTTGCATTGGATGAGAAGTTGCATCGTAAAAGTGTGATGCAACGTGCTGGAAAGATGCTTAGGAATTATAGGACAAATCTGAACAGAGAATACATAAAAGAGGGTGATAAGAAAAAGAAGTCAGCCCTTGAACAATGGAACTTCTTGGACAAAGAAGATTGGGACAATTTTGTTGCTTCAAGAAAATCTGAAGAATTCAAGGTATTAGGTGTCACTCCCAATTTAATTAATATACATTGTATTCACCTATTCAAGATTAACATTTAGTGATACTAACCAAATCATTAATGTGCATACTAACTAGGCCCTCAGTGACACACAAAAAGCAAGGCGTGCACTGAATGTGCATGACCACACTATGGGTCCAAAAGGCTATGCAAGCGTTCGCCAAAGACTACATGCGGAGTCTGTGGCTACTCAGGAGTCTGCCCCTACTTAGGAGTCTGCTCCTACTCAGGAGTCTGCCACACCCATGCCTCGCCATGATATCTGGATAGCTGGGAGGCAAAACAAGAAGGGTGAAATAAAGAAGCCCGTAACTGCTGAGACGGCTGCAAAAATGGTAAAATACAACTCTTAGAGCAATCGTTTGAATATTGATTATTTGTGGTGTTAATTTACTAATTTCTGTTGATGGTGATTAGCGGGAGCTGCACGAGCAGAGGAAACAAGGCACGTTCATCCCTCAGGGCACAAGGGATGAATTGACAGTTGCTCTGGGTAACCCAGAGCATCCTGGACGTGTTAGGGGTGCAGGCGCTGGTGTGGGCATCAAAGCATTCTTTGGGCCATCCCAGCGCAAACCCAGAGCGGGACTTTCTCAAGAAGAGGTAACCTATTCTTTTTTTAGAATGTTACTGCAAAAGGAAATTCAATAATAAGAAGCTAATGTTTCTTTTATCCATGTATAGGAGAATAAGAGAGTCGAGGATATAGTTGCTAAGAAGGTCAACAATGTAGTTGCTGAGAAGGTCAAGGAAGAATTGCTGCGGTGGCAGGCATCTCAGGCTTCCAATCAGCCTATGGCGACCCACTCTTCTCCTGATGCACAGACTGCGAGTAATCCTGGAGAACTATCGCCTAACACGTCTGCTGTAAGTATTGTTTATGACATTGTAGCTAGTCTTTTCAAGATGATATGTTTTCAAGATGATATGTATATATGTATAACATTCTTTACGTAAATTTGTAGGCATTGAAGCCATGCCGCTTAAGAATACAAGACTATGTTGTTGCAGAGGCGCAGGCTTACCCATCTCTTCCTGGGGAAAGGTTTCACGGGACTCCAATGCCACAGGGCTACGTTCATGTGGGCCCATTACGTGTGTTACCCGATTGTAGGGAAGCTACATTGCCATATCCCCACCCGGATATTGATACACTTTGCTGAGGCAGAAGGCGGGGTCATATTGTGGCCCAAAGCAGATGTCGTCTACACTACTGAAATTGTAAGATAAATTTACATTGATTTAGACTGTTAATGTGTATATATGATGTCAACTGATCTGAAATTATATATACAGGTTAAAAAGAAGACACCAGGAGCACCTAGGCCTCCACCTCCACTTCCCACATTACCAACTTGGGTTCCAACTGACCTAACATACCCGTTAGGTCCTGCTTGTAGGGGAATGGCATGTTGGCTACGGGCACATAATATACTTTGCCCGATAATTGTTTTTTTAGATGCAGATTATGCAGGTCAATCATACGATAGCTCTTTATTTATACAAGATATTATTGAGCTGTTTATGTATGATTGGCTGAATACATCAATGATAGAGACATGGATAAGGTGAGATCTTGTTTATACATCCATATACCTTGTGTAAGATCCGGTGATCTGGTTTCTTATATATTAATGCATACGTAATACATGTTTTGCAGCTACTTAGTCGAAGATCATTGCAAACAATTTGCATTTGATCATGTGGGATTTTTTATTCCATCATTGATTAGTATGGTAGCTAAAGACCCTGATAATGTTCAACAATACTGTATAGATGCTTTTATAATTTTTGGTCAGCAAAAGAAGACGATAATAATAACTCCATTCAATGTCAAGTAAGTTTACTTTATTTATAATTTGGATTTAAGAAAATTCCATTTATATTGTGCAGTTTGAGTTATTAATGGTTAACTTTTTACCTCTAGCGGTAAACATTGGGAGTTACTAGTTATTGTCCCCGGGATGTTCACTGTTTATTATCTAGATCCTGCGGGAAGTACATTAAACACTAAAATTGGACACGTAATGAGAATGCCATTATTCTGGTGAGAAATATTTCATTTTTGTATCTGTTAACATCTGTTATTACATTACTATTTACTTATGTAATTTACTGTGTTATATTAACATGTAGGGGTTTAGATGCATTCAAAAAGGCTGGAGGAACGGTCCCAAGGAAAAAGAACCAGCCAATAAATTGGCAGAACGTACAAGTAAGTTCCCGACTCCAATGTATATATTATTGATGTGAATTGTGCTTAGTTGTATTATTTTGTATGTTTCAATTTATAGTGCGCTACACAATACAATGGTTGGGCATGCGCATACTATGTGATGCGATTTATGAAGATGATTATCAAACATGCCGCATTGGACATCGATACCATACATGAGGTATTATATATAGTCTGATTACTTAGTATGAAATATATCAATCTTATTTTTATATTATTAGTTATATATACATCATTCTCTTTGCAGGTGTTTAAAACTGACCACACTATAGGTAAACGCTTAAAAAATATACATGCTCGATATACGATGGAAGCATTAAATGAAATAAGAGAAGAATGGGAAAAAGCCATACAAGCAGTGGCAACTGTAAGATATAATTGGGATGTTGATAGCGATAATGAATGATACTTTGTAAATGAATATTTCTGAATGTGAATACATGTATTTGAATGTTTCTATATGTGTGAATGTGAGAATTGAATTGATGTCTGAATGTATCTACTTGTGTGAAATTTTCCTTGGGACTTTTGCAGGTTTGTGGCCTGTTTGTAGGTTGATATCAATGGATCTCGTAAACCTGTAGTTCAGAAAACTGAACTGCAGGTTCTCATCCTACTGACCAGCCACAGCAGGCCTGCAAACTGATATGAAAAAAAAATAGATATAGGCGTCGGTTATTTACAGAAAACTGTCAGCAAAGACCTACAGCGTCGGTTATTGGATAAAAACCGATGCCTAATATTACAAACAACCCGACCGTGCAGGAAAGCACGGCCATGGTGGAAAAGGCGTCGCTTATTCATATAAAATCGACGCCTATAGTACTAAACACGACCGTGCAGGGAAGCACGGCCGTGTCGTCTTGAAGTATGGCGTCGGTCTTTTAGTAGATAACCGACACAGAATGTGTCCTAGATGACGCCGTTTTCTGTGGCGCGAACCCTTTTGGCGTCGATTATCTACTAAAAGACCGACGCCTATATGTTAAATAGGCGTCGGTTAAAAAACCGACGCCGAAGTGTTCGACCTTTAGCGGCGCCCACATAGGCGTCGCTCAGAAACCGACGCCAAAGGGGGTTAAACAACCAACGCCAAAGGTTGTTTCTGTAGTAGTGATCTCACATCAATTACTCCATTAGGACGTAAGGATATTTGCATCCATAACCCCTACATACTCAAAAGTATGCTCTCTAGGAGTTCCCTTAGGAAAACCTATTTCACCATCACCAAACTACTGACGATGATGGATCTATGGTCAGGGCTCTACATGATATCATTTCACTTGATTATTTAAGTACATTACAACATTCTTTTAGCATCAGGCATGTTTTTAAACATAAACTATTATAACATTTGCTAAAAAGAAAGAGCACTACTTCTATCAAGTTCATTTCACAACTTTATTAACATTGGGATCTTAACCCTTATCATCTCATCATCATGATTCAAGAATATGGGTGTTCAACCCTTTGATCATCAAAACACATGTTACCACTTTACTTGGTAACTGAATGCCATCAAGTCATCTGACAATGTAAACATGATAGTTGCAGTGTAGGTATTTCACATGGCTCTTAAGGCCTATAAACCTTTTTTGTCACCTTTCACTAGGAAACATAGCATGGCATTGCTTACACAACTCATAAAGTGTTTTCAATAAACAAAGCATCATAGCTCATACTTGGCTATGTTCAATATCTCATAGAACCTGCATGATTAGTACAGATGATAACAGATACATCTATTTTATATCAGCATAATGCAAAATAATGATAACATCACTATTCAAGGGTTGCACCACTATGCCCTTAATAAGGTTAGGGTTTCCCTTTTCAATTCAAATAGGATTAATCATCCCCTTTAGCTCAATAGGATTAGTGACTCATCATTTCATTATCCAAACTTAGAACTTCATGCTATAAAGCATAACCCAGAATTAGGGTTTCATACTTCCATTTACCTTATTTGTTATTAGGGTTTACTATATACATCACATCACCCTAGATTAGGGTTTATCATTAACAATCCATAATTAGGGTTTACTATTCACATTACATCACCCTAGGTTAGGGTTTACTATTCACATCACATCACCCTAGGTTAGGGTTTACTATTCACCCCAAGTTGGAGTGATCATCAAAGTACCTTGAATTGAGGTTAACTATGTCATCATTCCGAATTAAGTTCATACCATCATCATACATTAGGATTTCACCTATTAATGCCCTTAATTAGGGTTATAACTCCTTAACCATCATAATTAGGGTTTCATGATCTCACTATCATGGATCATACCCTAATTAGACATCCATTCATAATGAGAGTCCATTACTTGATTAACATACATGTAGAGAGTCTTCTCTCTCATCTTCTATAAGATGATGCTTACATCAGCCTCGATTAAGCTAAGTCAACTCAACATGAAAGAGAATTGACATTTGGGTTATGTCATAATCAGCAAGGCTTAATCATTCAAGGATAGTAATCACCTTATCTCATTAAGATATAATTTCCATAATCATCTTTGATTACATCATGTATTAATCCATTAACCAATTTTTCCTTTAACCACTTTAAGTACCCATACAGTTTTAGTTAGTTATTCACCAAACGATCTTGGTCACATAGATCCCAAATGGTCTTGACCAAACCAAAACTCAAATAGTCTTGCACAAAAACATCCAAACGGTCTAAGACCGTTTAGAACTCCAAACAGTTTTGAACAACCAATGAAACAGTTTGCTAAAGTACCACCTTGAAACCATTTAGTAAAGTAGGTGGTGTAGACCGTTTGCCAAAGTTGACTTTTGAGACCGTTTGCTAAAGTACCTTTTTGAAACCATATGACCTCAATCGGTTTGGGATCGTTTGGTCCCAAACGGTCTTGAGACCATTTGGTCCCAAACGGTCTTGAGACCATTTGGTCCAAACCCCCTCAAAATTGCATGGACCAATATGGTCTCAACCAATCAAATTGAATTAGGGTTTCCAATGTTGATTTCTACATTCATTATAATCATGTTATTACTCATCAATTGGACCTATCACCATACTTCAATTGAGTTAATTAGGTCAACCTTCAACTAATTTTACCCTCAATTGGCCCTCAATTGGTCGTCAATTAGGTTTTGAATCGATTGGATTAGGGTTTGGACTCGATGACCCTTCAACATTAATCAATGTGAACCTAGTTACTTTGAAACTATTGGACCATCATCCAAATCGGACATGTCCTGACCCCAAACGGTCTTGAGGTCATTTGGATGACCTCCAAACGGTCTTGAGACCGTTTTCCCAAGTCAACATCAAAATCCAAGTCAACCAATTAGGGTTTGGCCCATTGGGTTGATCACCAAATCAGCATTTGATTGCACTTCAACTTAGTACCTTTAGATCTTCAAACACCTAACCATTGTCAACCCTAGACCTCCAAACGGTCTTAGGTGAACCCCAAACGGTCTTGGGATTGTTTGGGTGATTCCCCAAATGGTCTTGAAACCATTTTCCCATCACATCATCATTAACCATGTCATTCATTTAGGGTTTGGATCCTAGGATTAGTCACCAAATCAGCAATCGAATATACTTCAATCTAATATCTTTGAATCTTCAATTGGTCAACTATACCTAACCATAGACCTCCAAACGGTCTTGGGTGGTAACCAAACGGTCTTGAGACCATTTGGGTGATCCCCAAACAGTTTTGAAACCGTTTGGGTCAATCAACCCAAGTTTCAAACTCAATTAATTTAGAAATCAGCACTTAACCCGATTAGGGTTTTGGTGATTGTTGGACCTTCAACTCATGAACTAATTAGAGTTATTTAATTATAATGATGGGTCATTAACCTACATTATTTTCAATAGATCTCCAAATGGTCAACACCACCAAACGGTCTTGGGACCATTTCCCTCCATGTGGTTTGGGTGAAACTGTTTCATTCCAAACAGTTTGAAACTGTTTGCTCCCAACGGTTTGGGAAACTGTTTGGTAAAGTAGTTCTTTGGATAATCATCTAAGGTGATGTCATCGTCTTCTTCCTTCATGTATCGAAGAACAGTTGTTGTTCTTCACGGAAGTTTTAGCAAGAACTCAAAAGGGTATCAAAAGAAGAAAAGTAACCAACTATTATTAAAGGAATGGATGCATTAGCAATGCTTAAGGGTTAGAGTTATAAAACCCGCCTCTAGAACTGATCCCAAGCTCCAAGCTCCATGGATCTAATGGTGGATGGAGTTCCAACAGCTGTCCAAGCTGGCTAGGATTGGAAATCGGGTGAAGAAAACCAATAATCAAGCATTGCTTTAGGGTTTTCACCATGAATCCGAGGTAGGAGATGACTAAAACTTAACAACAGGTTAGATTCGTCCCTCTCCTACTCCTGAGCTCTCCTTTGTTCGGCCAAAGCAAAGATGGGAAGAGGAAACTAAGGAAACGATCCTTAGTGTATTGGAAAAAGGATATGTATAAGGGATTTTTAATGAAAGAGAAAATGGATTATTTTATTTTAATTCCAAAACAATTTCCATCAAATCCCCCTCCATTTCTTGGCCACAAATCCACCTTCATGTTCTTGCAAAACCTCTTCATTATCCAATAATTAATGGAAAAGAAATTAAGCACCTTAAAGAGTTTTATTGTAACATCCCTGACATGGGTTATGCTTTAACCCTAGGTGTTTTAATAAAGAAATATGATTATATGCTTAATCTTATCTTGTGAAAATTAATTAGGGCTCATGAGGAACTTATGTTTCAATTTTGGACATGTTTGAACAATGTTGAAGCAATGTTTGCATATTTTGGACTAAAGTGCAAATTACCCAAGTTAAGGGGATAACTTACAAAAGTTACATAATAATATGTTCCTCTGATGTTGAGACATCATAAGAATGAATATGATGTAGTGGTATGGTTTCCACAAGCCTGGACACCAAGATAGAGCTTGTTGGACAATGTTTGTGCATTAAAACCTAGTTTTGGTGTAAAGTGCAATTTACCCAAAACCTAAGGTTCAATATGCAAATTACCACTTCAATAAGGTCCCTAATGTTTCTTGACATCATTTAGAGCAAATAAAATGAGAGGGGTGCCTCATTTGAATTAAGTTGGAGGAAAGAGAATCTTGATATTAAAATAATCAAGATTTAAGCCTAATTGGAACCCTAATTCAATTTAATGCAAAAATAAATAAAATAATGGAAGGGGCCTTCAACCAAAATTAAAATGGTTGGATTCATATGTATGTGTACGAGCTTAAGCCTTGCAAAGGAACGAGCATATCCTAAGGAGGTGAAATTCCACTCACCATTATTATAAGAAAAAGAAATTCCACTCAAAAATGGATATCAATATTATAAGGGTTAAGGTGCTTAATTTCTTTTCCCTTTATTCTTGGACAATGAAGAGGTTTTGCAAGAAAATAAAGATGGCTTCGTGGCCAATAAATGGAGGGGGATTTGGTGGAAATTATTTTGGTAATTAAAGGAAATAATCCCATTTTCTCTCCCTCCTTGGGATTTCCTTATACATATCCCTTTCTCCACTCACTTAAGGACTTCTTTTCAGATTTCCTTTCTTTCTTTGCCTTGGCCGACCCCAAGAGAAGCTCAGGAACAGGAGGAGTACGACCCCACCCTGTGGTAAGGTTCTTGACCTCTTTTCCCCTTGATTCCATGGTGGAAATTGAAAGTAAATCATTGATTTCTTCTTAATTCGATCTCCTCTTCAACCCTAGCCAAACTTTTCAACCAAAAGCTTGGGGACGAGCCTTGGGGAGTTGCAAAAGCTTCATCCATAATTGTTGGCATGATCTTGGAGCTTTGGAGCTCAATTGGAGGTGGGATTTATAACTTGAAACCCTAACTTTGTTATTGCATTCAATTCCCCATCAAATAATGATCATTTCTCTATTTACAATTATTGATTTGGTTGATTGATACAATCTCCATGGAAATCACAGTAGGTTTGGTGGGTCTAGAGCTTGATGATGATGACATCATAATAATAACACACCTCCCAAAATATCTAGACCAAACAGTTTCAATCAAATGTCCAAACGGTTTCACAAACCGTTTGGGAGCAAACTGTTTCAAACCGTTTGGAATGAAATAGTTTCACTAAACCGAATAGAAGCAAACGGGTTAACACCGTTTGGTGATGTTGACCAGGGTTGACCATTTTGGTATTTGTTCATAATGATATAGGTTAATGACCCATCAATTATTATTGATTAAGTCCAATTGGTTCATGAGTTGAAGGTCCATCAATCACCTAAACCCTAATCGGGTTGAGTGATGATTTCATAAGTGATTGAATTTGAAACTTGGGTTGATTGACCCAAACGGTTTCAAAACTGTTTGGGAATCACCCAAACGGTCTCAAGACCATTTGGAGGTCAACAAAGACCGTTTGGAGGTCTAGGGTTGAGTATGATTAGGTATTTGAAGATTCAAACATATGGTATAAACCCTAATCGTTTAAGTGCTGATTTTTCAATTGAATGAGTTGATGCTTTGGGTTGATTGACCCAAACGGTTTCAAAACTGTTCGGCGATCACCCAAACAGTCTCAATACCGTTTGGGGGTCACCTAAGACCATTTGGAGGTCTAGGGTTAAGTATGGTCAAGTGTTTGAAGGTCCAAAGATGCCAAATTGAAATACAATTAAGTGTTGATTTGGTAATCAATCTTAAGATCCAAACCCTAACTGAATGACATGGTTAATGATGATATGATGGAAAAACGGTCTCAAGACCATTTGAAGGTCAACCAAGACCGTTTGGAGGTCTAGGGTTGACTATGGTTAGGTGTTTGAAGAACTAAAGGTACTAAGTTGAAGTGCAATCAAATGCTGATTTGGTGATCAATCCAATGATCCAAACTTTGATTGATTGACTTGGATTTTGATGTTGACATGGGAAAACGGTCTCAAGAGCATTTGGAGGTCATCCAAACGACCTATAGACCGTTTGGGGTTAGGTCATGTCCAATTTGAATGATGGTCCAATAGTTTTAAAGTAACTAGTTTCACATTTGTTAATGTTGAAGGATCATCGATCCCAAACCCTAATCCAATTGATTCAAACCCTGATTGATGATCAATTGAGGGTAAATTGAGGGTCAAATCAGTTGAAGGTTGACCTAATTAACTCAACTGAAGTATGGTGATAGGTTCAATTGATGACCGCTTACATGAATTCAATGGTTGAAGGATTCAACATTGGAAACCCTAATTTAATTGAAGTGGTTGAGACCCTTTTTGGTCCTTGCGGTTTTGAGGGGGTTTGGACCAAACGATCTCAAGACCGTTTGGGACCGAACAGTCTCAAGACCATTTGGGACCAAACGATGCCAAACCGTTTAGGTGCATGCGGTTTCAAAAAGTCAACTTTGGCAAACGGTCTTCACCACCTACTTTACTAAACGGTTTTGAGTATTCAACCAAGACCGCTTGAGGTCTAATTGGTCAAGACCATTTGAGGCCTAAGTGACCAAGATCATTTGGAAAGTAATTAATCAAATTGTATGAACACTTAAAGTGAATAAAGGTCAATGGTTTAAGTGGTCAATTACATGATGTAAATCAATGGTGTTTATAATAATGGTACCTTTAATGAGATAGGGTGA
This sequence comes from Alisma plantago-aquatica, assembly GCA_963693085.1. Lineage (NCBI taxonomy): Eukaryota > Viridiplantae > Streptophyta > Magnoliopsida > Alismatales > Alismataceae > Alisma > Alisma plantago-aquatica. The sequence goes on from OY856409.1 coordinate 872,479,666, forward strand.
TTATTACCTTCAAGTAGCTAAGATGTAATGATCATGGTGATAATGAAATAACCCATGATGTCAATTCTTCTTCAAGATTGAGTTGACTTAGCTTAATCAAGGCTGAAACAAACATCATCTTGTAGAAGATGAAAGAGAAGATATCCTACATGATTGATAATCAAGTAGTAGACTTCCTATATAAATGAATGTTTAATTAGGGTATGATCCTTCATAGTGAGATCATGAAACCCTAATTATGAGGGTTAATGAATCCTAACCCTAACTGAGGATATTAATGGAAGTAATCTTACTACATGATGATGGTATGATCTTAATTCATAGTGATGGTATGATAAACCTTAATTCAGGGTACTTTGATGATCACCCCTACTTGGAATGAATAGTAAACCCTAATCTAGGGTGATGTGATATGAATAGAAACCCTAATGGAGGGTGATGACATGAGAAACCCTAATTGGTGGTGATGTCATGAGAAACCCCAATTGGGATGAATAGTAAGTCTAATTATGGTTTATTGAATATGAAACCCTAGTTTTAAGTGATGTTATGTGGAACCCTGATATTATGATATGGTCTAAGACTCAATTCAGGGTAATGTCATGTGATGATATAGGAAACCCTAGAGATGGTTTAATAGCCAGTACACCAAAGAGAGGTGTGGCTAAAATAATTAAATAAGATGAATATGTTATAAACATGAAGGATAGTGTTGATGAACCATGTGAATGATAATGTGGTGATTTTAATGAATAAGGATCTAAGAGACAAGATGATGCCTAGATCCTTGTACAACCATCTCTATACATGAGTAATAGCCTATACACCTTACAATGATGAGGACATGAAACTTTTAGGAATGATGTCTGATATACTAAATAATGATGTGGATGATATCCTAAGAGTTGAAATACCTAAAATAGTTGATAATGGTTTATCCTATATCAACAATGTCTATCAGTTGGATAAGTCCATATCATTAAAGACAATTGGACAATTCTAATGTGTGACCCATGCACCATATGATGAAAGTAACAAGTTAGTGGATAAAGTATTAACAGGGAAATACCTTAATACAAAGTTAGTTGATTAACTTAAGAAGATGGAAATGAAAAGAAAGTGATACATTCAGATATGATAGATATCACATTCTGCATTTCATTGTAGACTTACCTTTATGAACCTCTAATTCAATACTCTTGGTTAAGAAACACATGAAATGTGTGTTATGCAATTGTTACAATAAAGATGTAATGAACTCAATGTACTTTGATAAATGTTGACCAATATGCCTAGAGAATGGGGTAAGCTAATCAATGAGTATGATGTATTCATACCATGACAAGGATGAGAAATTAACTCATGCCTTGAATTGATGATCATTAATGATATATGATGAGAATAGTGATCATAAGAAAATACTTCTGAGATCTTTAAATACTCCCAGAGGTGTGGAGCAATACATTAGGGTTGAACTAATAATGTGATCATGAAACCCTAATTAAACGATGATGGGAAACCCTAACCCTAATTTTGGGTAAAGGGAATGAAAAACCCCAATTGATAGATAACCCTAATCCTGATAAAGGACGGTGGTGTTACTAATGTTTCATATGATGTGACAAATGACTTACATGACTGTTATCATGCCTATTAATCATGTAGACATCATGAGATGATGAACATAGCTAGATATGAGCTATGACTTTCATATAATAAACATGTTGTATGGCCTTGTGTGCCTAATGTTGTTGTTGCTTAGTAAAAGTAACAAAATGTGCATGAACCTTATGAGTTCCATGAGTAAGTTGTTTCCTAGTGAAAGGTGGAAAAACATTTAATAGGCTTTGAGAGACATGTGAGATACTTGTGTAACAAGTATTATGCATACCTCGGTCTGAGGACCTGGAGGTAATCGTTGCCTAACCAGTGGTAATAATGATAGTGAAGAATTGAGGGTATGAATACCCAAAGCTAATAAGTATGATAATAATGTAGTTTAGGGATGTGAACTTTTAAAAGAAATGAAACGAGGGATTAAGATCCCAATGTCCTTTAAGGACTGAGAAAGTGATTGGTGAAAATAGTACATGTTTCCTTATAACATTTGTCTGAATAAGTTATGTTTGAGAACTTGACTGATTCTAAAAGAATATGCTAATGTACTTAATTAATTAAGTGGAATCATATCATGTAGAGCCCTGACCATAGATCCATCATCGTCAGCAATAGGTGATGGTGTAACGGGTGCTCCACGGAAAACCTCAGAACGCATATTTTGAATATGTGGGGGTAATGGGCGACTGTATCCTGACGTCCTAATGAGGGAATTGATGAAAGGTAAACAAAAAACCTCTCAATCCTTCATTACTTATACCGGGATGGATGTATCACGAATCCCCCAATGATTGGGACAGATACAGTACACATCTCCCAACAATGTTAATGTCGGATCGATGGAGATAAACATGAAATCTCACGATCATGAAGAGAGTACAGCATGCCACTGTAACTCTAATAGCGAAGTTGCCAATATACCCTGGAAAGCTATATATAGAAGAGACACAAGATGTCTTGCATGTAATCTCGCACTGACCGAGATATGGGAGGTCTTGGTAGTTGGCTCTACCTTTGACCTTGTATGGTACCGATTTCGACTTCGTAATGGTCGGTTGGAGTATGAGCGGTATACCTCATCTCCTCAAGGCATAAGTGTGATTGTAAAATGTAATCAGTCGTCTAGCATGCTTGTTTAAGAATTGAATACGGAAATTCATTGGCTGAGGTTATACTTCTTTTATGCAGCACTAGTTGATAAATGGTATTCATATCTCTTTACATTCAATGCAAGTAGATATGTGAAATATGATCTACCAGGAGTAGATACAATGCTCTCCTTAGGAAAGGAAATTACTTTACTCTGTTCATTCAATGATTAATATTGTTGTTATTATATAAGAACTCTTGCTTAGTTTTAATTATAATAAACTGCTATAACAATGTTTTGGCGGAGGGTTATATCTCCCGCTGGGACAATTTACAATTGTCTCACCCCCGTGGGATCCAATGGTTTTAGGTAATCGCAGAAGAAGAAGCAGGAACCCAATAGCAAGAAAAAAGCAGTAGCAATATCAGAGACAACAATGATGACTCAGGTGGAGGTACTGGCTGCCAAGTTTTGTCTAGATAGTAGTCCTATGTGTCGTCTATGTACTCTCAGGTCCTCGAAATTTGTAGTTAGTGTTTTAATGAATCGATCTGAGATTTTGGCTTGATGCCTTGAAGTCATATGATGTCTATATATTATGTCTTGAGACAACTGATGTTGTGAATCTCGAGAAGAGATAGTGCAAGACTTGTATTTTGAAACAGAATGTAAATGTTACACTTTGGTTCTTGAAGAAAAAGATTTCCTATGTGTGGATCTCTTTGCAAAAAGTTTTATTTTTTAGTGATTTTCCGTAATCCACTGCAAATGATTCACTTCTGCTTAGTTAATCTTGTGTTTTGTAAGTTGGATGCCACATTTATATTAATATCCATCCTTTTAGTGGATATTAGCTTTTATTATGATATTGTGAGTGGGCTTCCACTCAACCAAGATCTTTTTGTGCTCAAGCAAAGAAAAAGCTCGTCCAACACTATCGCAAACACATCCTTCAATTTTTGGTTGAAGGGCTCCTCAATTAATTTATTTCTTTTTGCATTAAATTAAATTAAAGTCCCATTTATGCTTAAATCTTGATTATTTTAATGTCAAGATACTCTCTCCTCCAAGATAATTCAAATGAGGTGCCCCTCTCATTATATTTTCTCTACTTGATGCCAAGAAACATGAGATACCCTCTAGAGGTGGTATTTTTCATATTGAACCCTAGGTTTTGGGTAAATTGCACATTACACCAAAACTAGGTTTTAATGCACAAGAATTGCTCTACAAGCTTTATCTTGATGTCCAAGCTTGTGGAAACCATACCACTACATCATATTCATTCTTATGATGTCTCAACATTAGAGGAACATATTATCATGTGCAATTTGCAATTTGACCCCTCAACTTGGGTAATTTGCACTTTAGTCTAATTTTAACAAAACAATGTTTTAACATTATTAAAAAAGGACTGAAATTGAAATATAAGTTCCTCAAAAGCCTTAATTACTTTTCAAATTATAAGAGCAAGCATCTAATCAACTTTATTAGGCAAAACACCTAGGGTTAGTACATAACCCAAGTCAGGGATGTTACAAATTATCCACCCCTTACAAGGATTTTGTCCCCGAAATCATAAACAAAACATATTAAGAGAAGAGAGCAGGGTATTTCCTCCTCATCTCTTCCTCTAATTCCCATGTGTCTTCTTCAATGCCACGGTGATTCCAGAGGACTTTTACAAGACTTATATCTTTCTTTTTCAACTTTTTAATTCTTCTGTCAAGGATCAACATAGGTCCTTCAACATAGGATATATCATCGTTCAATTCTACTTCCATAGGCTGCAGAACTGATTTTGTGTCAGGATGACATTTCCTTAACATGGAAATGTGGAACACTGGGTGTAACTTTTGCAACTCAGGTGGTAACTCCAGCTTATAAGCTACCTTTCCAATCTGCTCAATGATTGGATAAGGCCCCATAAATCTAGGAGCTAACTTTCCTTTTCTTCCAAATCTAAGAACTCCCTTCCAAGGTGAGACCTAAAGGTACACTCTGTCTCCAACCTAGAATTCTAAAGGTCTAAGACACTTATCAACATAAGATTTATGCCTATCCTGTGCAGTCTTTAACTGTTGTTGTATTATTTTAATCTTCTCGGTGGTCTGCTGCACAAGATCAGGACCCAAAAGTTGATATTCACCAGTTTCATACCAACATAGGGGAGATCTACAACGTCTACCATACAAGGCTTCATAAGGTGCCATGTTGATACTGTGTTGATAGCTATTGTTGTAGGCAAACTCTATCAAGCTTAGATGCAGATCCCAACTTCCTATAAACTGGAGGACACATGCCCTAAGCAAGTCCTCCAAGGTTTGTATAGTCCTTTTTTATTGTCCATCTGTCTGAGGATGAAAGGTTTTACTAAACCTTAACTGTGTGCCTAAGGCTTTAGGAAGTCACTCCCAAAAATGACTCATAAACTGGGGACCTCTGTCAGAAACAATGGTAACTGGGACCCCATGCAGCCGTACTATCTCATCTACATATAACTGTGCCAACTTCTCAACAGAATAGGTTGTTTTGACAGGTAAGAAATATGTTGTCTTTGTCAACCTATCAACTATTACCCAAATGGAATCACGACCTTTGGCTGTTCTGGGTAAACCAACCACAAAATCCATGGTCACATGATCCCACTTCCACTGTGGTATTCGTAAAGGTTGTAGTGTTCCTTCAGGCTTCTAGTGTTCAGCTTTAACTTGCTAACACACTGGACACCGCATAACAAACTCAGCAACATCCTTCTTCAAACCAGGCCACCAATACATATCTTTCAAGTTATGATACATCTTGGTGCTTCCTGGATGCATAGCATACATTGAAGAATGAGCTTATTCTAAGACTAACTTCCTTAAGTTATCAACATCATGCACTATCATTCTACCATGATAACATGCCACCTGATCATCCGAATCATGGAAACCATCTCGTTTCTCACTACCATACTCTGATCTAATCTACTGAATTGCAGCATCAGCTTGATGTGCCTCCTTAATCTGTTGTCTCAGAGTAGGTTTTATGTGCATCTCAGCTAACAACCCTAATAACAATGATACTTTTAACTATACATTGTCTTGCCTTAAAGAGAAAAACATATCCCTCCTAGAGCACACCAAGAAATTTAACTTTGCTTTGTCTAAGGTTGGTGTTGTTGATTTCCTACTTAAAGCATCAGCAACCACATTGGCCTTCCCCAGATGATAATCAATTGTACAATCGTAGTCCTTGATTAACTCCATCCAGCGACGTTGCCTCATGTTAAGCTCATGCTGAGAGAAGATGTACTTTAGGTTCTTATGGTCGGTGAAAATCTGGAATGTCTCTTCGTAGAGATAATGTCTCCAGATCTTCAAAGAATGAACTACAACAGATAGTTCTAAATCGTGTGTTGGATAATTCTCCTCCCGTTTCTTAAGTTGTCGAGAAGCAAAGAATATCACTTGTTTATCGTGCACCAACACACATCCTAGTCCATTCTTAGAAGCATCACAGAAAACTATATACCCTTTCCCTTGCTCAGGTAGTACCAGCATAGGTGCACTTGTCAACCTCTCCTTCAACAACTGGAATGATTGTTGACACTTGTCACTCCAGGCAAAAGGAACATCCTTCCTGGTCAACTTGGTCAAGGGTAAAGCTATGGAAATGAAGTTCTTAATGAACCTACTGTAATAGCCTACCAACCCTAAGAAACTGTGAATATCTGTCGGTGTCTTCGGTTGCTCCATTATAGGACAAATTCTACCTTTTTAGGGTCAACATGTATACCTGAAGCAGATATTACGTGTCCAAGAAAAGAAACTTCTGGTAACCAGAACTCACACTTGCTAAACTTAGCATATAACTTATGCTCCCTTAGCAAAGTTAGAGCCTGAAGAAGATGTTGCTCATGTTGCTGAGCATATCTACTATAGATCAGGATGTCATCTATGAAGACAACTACATATTGATCAAGAAAAGGTTGAAATATTCTATTCATGAGTTCCATAAATGCAACTGGTGCATTGGTTAGTCCAAACGACATGACTGTGAACTCATAGTGACCATACCTTGTCCTAAAGGCAGACTTAGGTATGTCACCCTCCTTAATACGCAGTTGATGATATCCCGACCTCAAATCTATCTTTGAGAAGACGGTTGCACCACAAAACTGGTCAAAGAGATCATCAATCCTTGGCAAAGTATACTTATTCTTTATAGTTACTTTATTTAATTGTCTTTAATCAATGCACAAACGCATCGATCCATCCTTTTTCCTAACAAAGAGGACCGGAGCACCCCAGGGTGAAGTGCTTGGTTGGATGAAACCCTTCTCAAGAAACTCTTGCAATTGTTTCTTGAGTTTTGCCATCTCAGTAGGCACCATCCTATACAGTGTTTGTGCTATTGGTTGCATGCCCGAGATTAGATTAATCTCAAAATCAATCTCTTGGGGAGGAGGTACACCTGGAAGTTCTTTAGGAAATACATCTTTAAATTCCCTGACTATAGGAACTTCAGTAGGATTAGAACTCTCCATGGTGGTATCTACCACATGGGATAAGAATGCATAACATCCTTGCCTTATCAGCTTCTCAGCTACCATAGCTGACACAAGACAAGTAGGAAGAATCTTTCTGTCTCCATGAAAGATCCATGTGTCACTTTCATTTGTGAACACAACCTGCTTGGACTCACAATCCAAGACAACTTTGTACCTTTCTAGGGTATCCATACCAAGGATTATATCGAACCCATGCATCTCAAGTGGTATAAGATCCACTTGAATGCAATGTTCAGAAAAGAAAAGAATGTAGGGAAAACACACCTCCCGCAACACCACAGATCCCATCAAAGGAGTTTCTAACTGCAAACTCTTGACCCTATGACTAACTGTCATATTGCAATCAAGAATCACTCTTCGAGTGATAAAGGAATGCGTAGCACCTGAATCAATTAAAATAGATATGACGCAAGATGTAGACATATCGGAATAAAATAGTTTCATCTGACTTGTCACAACCTAAGGGTGATCACTGCATCAGGTGGATTCATTGCATAGAATCTCACCGTTACTTGTGGTTGATTCAGTGCTCGATGACTGGGTGTTGATGATCCATCTTGGGATGCTTGTCCACGTCCTCTAGCTCCACCTGGAAATTGTCTCCTTTGGGAACCTTGTTGACTCTGTCTTTGAGGTAGAGTCACACTTGCCTCTCGGGCTCTGCAATCCTTCATCAGATGCCCCATCTTTCCACATATGAAACAACTTTTGATCCCCTGTTGTGGTCTAGATGGTCCTGTGACCGACACAGATGCTGAGCTGCGAGCTCCTTCTGGTGGTAAACTTCTTCCTCTACCCCTATTTGACATCCACTGCGTCTGGGTACTGAACCTGGGTGGTGGTGTAGGCATGGAAAACCTCAATTTCTTGAAACTTTTGGATGAGGATCCTTGGAAATGGAAGTACATCTTCTTGTTCTTGGTCTGTCACTTCTCTATCACAGACCTCTCTATCCTTCTGACAAACTCCACAAAAGTAGAAAATCTTTCCCTGTTCTCCAGAGCAGATACAAGGGTGGTCAACTCAGCATTTAATCCCATCTCAAAATGCCGAATCCTCTCTTCATTTGTTGTTGCCATATGTGGATAGAACCACAAAAGCTCCATGAACTTAGTCTCGTACTCACTAATGTTCATTGGTCCTTTCCTTAACCTCTCAAATTGAGAGATTTTCTCATCCAGGAACGTCTTAGGAAAGTATCTGTTGACAAATTCTCGTCGAAATACTTCCCATTCGATCTCTAGACTTGACCTTTTCCCTACCTCTATGGTCCACCAGTGACCATCACTCCCCTTAAGAAGATACACAACATGTCTAACCTTCTTAGCTTCTGGGATGTTCAGGATTCTAAAGGCCTTCTATAGTTCAGTTAGCCACATATCAGCATCTATTGGGTCAGCTGTTCCCGCATATTCCATGGCTCCAACCCGGCATAGTCATTCAAACATCTTGCCGGCTCCTTGTCCTTCTTGATTGGTGGGTGCCCTAAGTGCAGGTATAGGCATCCTATCAGTCATGTATGTCATGGTAGTCATGAACTACCCAAACATGGCTTGGAAGGCTGGGTTCCCCATGTCAGTTGGATTGAACTAGGGTGGTTCAGGTACAGGATCCTCCCTTCTTTGGTATCTTGCACCTCCTCTGGGTGCATCGACACCACTCTCAGCAACATGTTCATTGTGTGATCCAGACATCTTTCCTCCTATATGAGCATAAGACACTATCAGATAGACTGGAAGACACTAGAATAGACTCAACAACCTTAGTCCTATGTCTCTGTAGACTCAGCGAACCTAGAGCTCTGATACCACTAAATTGTGGCGACCGTCTATCGAAAACAAGATTAACTAATGCGGAAGGGAATGTTAGCAGTGGAATTACTGAAAATCACTAAAAATTAAACTTTTTGCACTGAGATCCACAAACTGTAAAACTCTTTCATAAAGAACCAAAATAAGTTATTTACATTCTAAAACATCTGTACATATCTACATCATCTCATCTTGAGAGTCATAAACATTGACTGCCATGTTAAACTATACATGAGAAGTATACAAAATTCTCGAGGCATCAAGCCAAAAATCTCAGATCTATATCAAACCATCTATTGACTCCTAAGACCTAAGAGTACAAAGACGACACATAGGAATCTCTATATACATAACTTAACAGATAGTGTCTCCACTTGAAGATCACTGTTGTCCTTGTTGTTGTTGCTGCTGCTGTGTCTGTTGTTGTTGCTGCTCATACACTGAATGGTTTCTTCTTCCTCAGCGTCTACCTAAAAAGTTGAATCCCACGGGGGTGAGACAATTGAAAATTTTCCCAGCGAGAGATATAACTCTCCGCCAGAAACATTGTTATTGCTGATAATAGAATAACACTGAGCAGTAGAATTATAATATTCAACAGTAGGTAATTCATTGAATAAACTAAGTAGAGCAGTGTTCTCGATACAGTTTATTCTAGTTATAACTTGATTAAGCAGCAAGTCATTTATTTAATAAGGAATATGAAGAACATGTATATCATTTATCCAACTAGGACAATGTATCATCAATCATTGTTTCTCATAGTTCAACCCTAAGCAATTATGCTACATGGCTGATTACATTTTACAAACATATTTATTCCCTAAGGAGATGAGGTATACCGCTCATACTCCAACTGACCATTGCGAAATCGAAATCGGTACCATAAATAGGTCATCTGAAGAGCCGAATTTCTATGACCTCATCTTCCTCAGTCAGTGTGAGGAACAACATGCAAGACATCTCATGTCTCTGCCATAATAGATTTCTAGGGTATACTAGCAACTTTGCTATTAGAGTTATAGTGGCATGCTGTACTCTCTTCGCAATCGAGGGATTTCTTGTTTATCTCACATCGATGCGGAATTAACATTATCATTGGGAGATTAGTGATACATCATCCCGACATACACATATAATGAAGGACTGAGAGATTTAATGTTTATCTCAGATCAATACCTCCATTAGGACGTAAGGATATTAGCGTCCATAACCCCCACATACTCAAAAGTATGCTCTCCAGGAGTTCCCTTTGGAAAACCTATTTCACCATCACCAAACTATTGACGATAATGAATCTATGGTCAGGGCTCTACATGATATCATTTCACTTGATTATTTAAGTACATTACAACATTCTTTTAGCATCAGGCATATTTTTAAACATAAACTATTATAACATTTGCTAAAAAGAAAGAGCACTACTTTTATCAAGTTCATTTCATAGCTTTATTAACATTGGGATGTTAATCCCTTATCATCTCATCATCATGATTCAAGAATATGGGTGTTCAACCCTTTGATCATCAAAACACATGTTACCACTTTAACTGGTAACTTAATGCAATCAAGTCATCTGGAAATGTAAGCATGATAGTTGCTAAGCAGGTATTTCACATGGCTCTTAAGGCCTATAAACCTTCTTTTTTCACCTTTCACTAGGCAACATAGCATGACATTGCTTACACAACTCATAAAGTTTTTTCAATAAACAAATCATCATAACTCATACCTAGCTATGTTCAATATCTCATAGAACCTGCATGATTAGTACAGATGATAACGGATACATCTATTTTATATCAGCATAATGCAAAACAATGATAACATCACTATTCAAGGGTTGCACCACTATGCTCTTACTAAGGTTAGTGTTTCCCTTTTCAATTCAAATAGGATTAATCATCCCCTTTAGCTAAATAGGATTAGTGACTCATCATTTCGTTATCCAATCTTAGAACTTCATGCTATAAAGCATAACCCAGAATTAGGGTTTCATACTTCCATTTACCTTATTTGGAATTAGGGTTTACTATACACATCAGATCACCCTAGATTAGGGTTTATCATTAACAATCCATAATTAGGGCTTACTATTCACATTACATCACCCTAGGTTAGGGTTTACTATTCACATCACATCACCCTAGGTTAGGGTTTACTATTCACCCTAAGTTGGAGTGATCGTCAAAGTACCTTGAATTGAGGTTTACTATATCATCATTATGAATTAAGTTCATACCATTATCATACATTAGGATTTCACCTATTAATGCCCTTAATGAGGGTTATAACTCCTTAACCATCATAATTAGGGTTTCATGATCTCACTATCATGGATCATACCCTAATTAGACATCCATTCATAATGAGAGTCCATTACTTGATTAACATACATGTAGAGAGTCTTTTCTCTCATCTTCTATAAGATGATGCTTACATAAGCCTTGATTAAGCTAAGTCAACTCAACATGAAAGAGAATTGACATTTGGGTTATGTCATAATCGTCAAGGCTTAATCATTCAAGGATAGTAATCACCTTATCTCATTAAGATACAATTGCTATGATCATCTTTGATTACATCATGTATTAATCCATTAACCAATTTGTCCTTTAACCACTTTAAGTACCCATGTGGTTTTAGTTAGTTATTCACCAAACAGTCTTGGTCACATAGACCCCAAACGGTCATGACCAAAACAGACCTCAAATGGTCTTGCACAAAAACATCCAAACCGTCTAAGACCGTTTAGACCTCCAAATGGTCTTGAACAACCAATGAAACCGTTTGGTAAAGTACCACCTTGAAACCATTTATTAAAGTAGGTGGTGTAGACCGTTTGCCAAAGTTGAATTTTGAGACTGTTTGCTAAAGTACCTTTTTGAAACCGCATGACCTCAATCGGTTTGGGATCATTTGGTCCCAAACGGTCTTGAGACTGTTTGGTCCCAAACGGTCTTGAGACCATTTGGTCCAAACCCCCTCAAAACCGCATGGACCAAGTATGGTCTCAACCAATCAAATTGAATTAGGGTTTCCAATGTTGATTCCTACATTGATTATAATCGTGTTATTACTCATCAATTGGACCTATCACCATACTTCAATTGAGTTAATTAGGTCAACCTTCAACTGATTTGACCCTCAATTGGCCCTCAATTGGTCATCAATTAGGGTTTAAATCGATTGGATTAGGGTTTGGAATCGATGACCCTTCAACATTAATCAATGTGAACCTAGTTACTTTGAAACTATTGGACCATCGTCCAAATTGGACATGACCTGACCCAAAACGGTCTTTAGGTTGTTTGGATGACCTCCAAATGGTCTTGAGACCATTTGTCCAAGTCAACATCAAAATCCAAGTCAACCAATTAGGGTTTGTCTCATTGGGTTGATCATCAAATCAACATTTGATTGCACTTCAACTTAGTACCTTTAGATCTTCAAACACCTAACCATAGTCAACCCTAGACCTCCAAACGGTCTTGGGTGACCCCCAAACGGTCTTGGGGTCGTTTGGGTGATTCCCCAAACGGTCTTGAGACCGTTTTCCCATCACATCATCATTAACCATGTGCATTTAGGGTTTGGATCCTAGGATTAGTCACCAAATCAGCAATCGAATATACTTCAATCTAATATCTTTGAATCTTCAATTGGTAAATCGTACCTAAACCTAGACCTTTAAACGGTCTTGGGTGGTCACCAAACGGTCTTGAGACCATTTGGTTGATCCCCAAAAGGTTTTGAAACCGTTTGGGTCAATCAACCCAAGTTTCAAACTCAATTAAATTAGAAATCAACACTTAACCCGATTAGGGTTTTGGTGATTGTTGGACCTTCAACTCATGAACCAATTAGAGTTATTTAATTATAATTGATGGGTCATTAACCTACATTATTTTCAATAGATCTCCAAACCATCAACCCTTAGTCAATGCCACCAAATGGTCTTGGGACCGTTTCCCTCCATGCGGTTTGGGTGAAACCGTTTCATTCCTAACGGTTTGAAACCGTTTGCTCCCAAACAGTTTGGGAAACCATTTGAGCAACAAAAAGGAAACCGTTTGGTAAAGTAGTTCTTTGGATAATAATATAAGGTGATGTCATCATCTTATTCCTTCGTGTATCCAAGAACAGTTGATGTTCTTCATGGAAGTTTTAGCAAGAACTCAAAAGGGTATCAAAAGAAGAAAAGTAGCCAACGATTATTAAAGGAATGGATGCATTAGCAATGCTTAAGGGTTAGAGTTATAAAACCCACCTCTAGAAATGATCCCAAGATCCAAGATCCACGGATCTAATGGTGGATGGAGTTCTAGCAGCTGTCCAAGCTCCGTCCTTGAGCTTTTGGGTGATCAAGATGGCTAGGATTGGAAATCGGGTGAAGAAAACCAATAATCAAGCATTGCTTTAGAGTTTTCACCATGAATCCGAGGCAGAAGATGACCAAAACTTACCAACAGGTCAGAGTCGTCCCTCTCCTGCTCCTTAGATCTCCTTTGGTCAGCCAAAGCAAAGATGGGAAGAGGAAACTAAGGAAATGATCCTTAGTGTATTGGAAAAAGGATATGTATAAGGGATTTTTAATGAAAGAGAAAATGGATTATTTTCTTTTCATTCCAAAATAATTTCCATCAAATCCCCCTCCATTTCTTGGAAATGAAGCCACCTTCATGTTCTTGCAAAACCTCTTCATTATCCAAGAATTAATGGAAAAGAAATTAAGCACCTTAAAGAGTTTTATATTAATATCCATCCTTTTAGTTGATATTACTTTTTATTATGATATTGTGAGTGGGCTTCCACTCAACGAAGATCTTTTTGTGCTAAAGCAAGGCACAAGATATTCCAACACTATTGAAAACACATCCTTCAATTTTTGGTTGTAGGGATCCTCAATTAATTTATTTCTTTTTGCATTAAATTAAATTAAAGTCCCATTTATGCTTAAATATTGATTATTTTAATGTCAAGATTCTCTCTCCTCCAAGATAATTCAAATGAGGTGCCACTCTCATTCTCTTTGCTCTACTTGATTCCAAGAAATATGAGAGACCCTCTAGAGGTGGTATTTTGCATATTGAACCCTAGGTTTTGGGTAAATTGCACATTACACCAAAACTAGGTTTTAATGCACAAGGATTGCTCTACAAGCTTTATTTTGATGTCCAAGCTTGTAGAAACCATACCACTACATCATATTCATTCTTATGATGATAAACATCCGAGGAACATATTATCATGTGCAAGTTGCAAGTTAACCCCTCAACTTGGGTAATTTGCACTTTAGTCCAATTTTAACAAAACAATGTTTTAACATTATTAAAAAAGGACTGAAATTGAAATATAATTTCCTCAAAAGCCTTAATTACTTTTCAAAGTATAAGAGAAATAATCTAATCAACTTTATTAGGCAAAACACCTAGGGTTAGTACATAACCCAAATCAGGGATGTTACTGTCACACTCAGTTGGTATCATAGCTTTAGGTTCAATGAATCTATAGGGATATAGGACTAGGGTTTGTGTTTGGTCTTGCATTATCCAACATATCTGATTACACCTTCTACTAATACAGAAGAAGAATAAGATGGAGAACACGAAGAACATGTTGAGAGAAATGTTGTTGCACCAGGAGGTGGTGCCAGGAGGCATGCAAGAGTAGATGGAGTGCCTCAAGTGCCTCAGATTGACCAAACAACTGTAGCCAACCCCACTATTCAGTCCATATTTGGATAGTTTATGGCTACAATTTCTGATATGGAGGATAGGTTGCCCATACCCCAAGCAAGGGTAGCCGTTCTCAATGTGGAATCCCATGGTTATGGGAATACCTTAGAGAGGGTGCAACATGTTGGAGTGTTGGATTATGTGGGTATGGCAAACTCGATAGATGTATCTATGTGAATGGTAGAGTTGGAGAAGGTCTTCAAAATGTCAATATCCCTAAAGAGGATAAGGTGAAGCATGCGGTGTACCTACTAAAAGGTAGTGCTGGACATTGTTGGGATATCGAGGAGGAGAAGAGGCATGGAGTGGTGATTAGTGGGGAGGAGTTTTGGTGGGAGTTTGTGAGCCGATACTTCTCGAAGACATACCTAGATGAGAAGATATCACAGTTTAAGAAGATCTAATAGGGATCTATGACGATCGAAAAGTATGAGGCCAAGTTCATCGAACTTTTGAGGTTTTTCCTACACATGTCCATGACAGATAAGGAGAGGATCACACATTTGTCTGCTTTAGAAAACAAAGAATAATTTGCGACATTAGTGAAATCCCTAAAATGGATTGAGCAGCCAGCTGTTGAGAAGTGTGTAGCTAATGCCAGGAAGAGACCAAGATAGTGACAGTCTTGTAGAGGCTTCAAGAAGCCTAGGTTTTGAGCCCTAAGTCGCAACAAAGATTAGTGGTATAGTCTCAATAGTCACCGAGCAAGGGCAGAGGCCATAGCTTTCCACTAATAGGAGCTCACAGTGTGGCGTCCATTTCAGTATAGGGTCATCCAGGCAGCAGTTTGACATGAGGACCTGTTATATATGCCGACAATAGGGATATCTGAAGTCATTTTTTCCAATGAAGGATGAAGAGGTGACACAACAACCAAGACAAAGTTAGAAGTTATTGTAGTAGGGACAATTAAGTAGTGGTGGAGGCAGAGGATGTGGTCATGCATCACAAGTATGATCATTTGGGAAAGCCAGCAAAGGATAGGGGAGACAATAGGAAATGACTCGATTCTATTCCGAGTCACTTGGAAGGAGTAGTCAACCCAAAGGTCATGACATGTTATATGGAGTTGTTTCATTCTGATTTATCTTCTTCCTACTTTATATTTATTTTGGTTGACCTAGGTGCAACACACTCTTTTACCACAAGAGAAGTGATAGTTAGATATTCTTTTCTTGTTATTCATAGATATAATAGTCTCCTTTTAGAAACCCCTTTGGTTGGTTCCATTGAGTTGTGGGAGGTGTGTCCATTCTGTGTTCTTTGTTTCTCAGGACGCAACATAGAAGTGGACCTTATACCACTTGATATGGATGGATTTTGTAACATCCCTGACCTGGGTTATGTACTAACCCTAGG
The DNA here is from genome assembly GCA_963693085.1 of Alisma plantago-aquatica. Taxonomy (NCBI): domain Eukaryota; kingdom Viridiplantae; phylum Streptophyta; class Magnoliopsida; order Alismatales; family Alismataceae; genus Alisma; species Alisma plantago-aquatica. The sequence goes on from OY856409.1 coordinate 872,495,836, forward strand.
TGTTTTGCTTAATAAATTTAATTATATGCTTGCTCTTATCTTTTGAAAAGTAATTAAGGCTCAATAGGAACTTATGTTTCAATTTTGGTCCTGTTTCAACAAAGTTGAAGTAATGTTTGCTTACTCTGGACTAATGTGCAAATTACCCAAGTTAAGAGGCTAACTTGCAAATGTTACATAATAATATGTTCCTATGATTTTGATACATCATAAGAATGAATATGATGTAGTATTATGGTTTCCACAAGCTTGGACACCAAGATAGAGCTTGTTGGACAATGTTTGTGCATTAAAACCTAGTTTTGGTGTAAAGTGCAATTTACCCAAAACCTAGGGTTCAATATGCAAATTACCACTTCAATAAGGTCCCTAATGTTTCTTGGAATCATGTAGAGCAAATAAAATGAGAGGGGCGCCTCATTTGAATTAAGTTGGAGGAGAGAGAATCTTGATATTAAAATAATCAAGATTTAATCCTAATTGAAACCCTAATTCAATTTAGGGAAAAAATGAATGTATTAATTAAAGGGCTTTCAACCAAAATTAAAATGGTTGAGTTCAGATATGTGTGGTCATCTTTTTTTATTTGCAAGAGCCACGAAATATCTCAAGGAGGTGGAATTTCCACTCACCTTATTATAAGGAAAAGAAATATCCACTACGTCATGGATATTAATATAAAAAGAGTTAAGGTGCTTATTTTGCTTTTCTTTAAAATGTGGATAATTGAAGGGAATAAGAGGCCAAGAGGATAGCCTCATTTCTAAGGAAGGATAGGGGTCAAGTGGCAAGGGAATTGAGGGGATAATTCCTACTTTCTCTCTCCTAATTGAATTTTTTTAATAAAATTCACATATAAGCTCATTTATCCATAGAATGAAAGGCGATTTCGGATTTACTTCCACCCCTTACTTGGAAAACGACCTTGGAAGCTTGGGAACAAGAAGAGAACGACCCCCAACCTGTTGGTAAGTCCTTGACCTTCGTTCTCCTTGATTCCATGGTGGAAATCAAAAATAAATTATGGATTTCTTCTTAATTCGATCTCCTCTTCAACCCTAGCCAAACGTTTCAACCAAAATCTTGAGGAAGAGCCTAAGGGGAGTTGCAAAAGCTTCATCCACCATTGTTGGCGTGAGCTTGGAGCTTTGGATCTCAATTGGAGGTGGGTTTTATAACTTGTAACCCTAACTTTGTTATTGCATTCAATTCCCCATCAAATAATGATCATTTCTCTATTTACAATTATTGATTTGGTTGATTGATGCAATTTCCATGGAAATAACAATAGGTTTCATGGGTCTAGAGCTTGATGATGATGACATCATCATAAGCACACACCTCCCCAAAATATCTAGACCAAACGGTTTCAATCAAATGTCCAAACGGTTTCACAAACCTTTTGGGAGCAAACGGTTTCAAACCGTTTGGAATGAAACCGTTTCACTAAACCGCATAGAAGCAAATAATTTTTAGGTAATCGCAGAAGAAAAAGCAGGTACCCAATAGCAAGAGAAAAGCAGCAGCAATATCAAGGACAAGAGTGATGACTCGGGTGGAGGCATTGGCTGCCAAGTTTTGTCTAGATAGTAGTCCTATGTGTCATCTCTGTACTCTCAGGTCCTCAGAATTTATAGTTAGTGTTTTAATGAATCGATCTGAGATTTTGGCTTGATGCCTCGAAGTTATATGTTGTTTAAATATTATGTCTTGAGACAGCCGATGTTGTGAAACTTGAGAGGAGATAGTGCAAGACATGTACCTTGAAACAGAATGTAAATGTTATACTATGGTTCTTGTTGTGAGAGTTTCCTATGCTTGGATCTCTTTGCAAAAAGTTTTAATTTTTAGTGATTTTTCAGTAATCCATTGCAAATGATTTGCTTCCTCTAGTTAATCTTGTGTTTTATAAGTCGGATGCCACAATTTAGTGGTATCAGAGCTCTAGGTTCACTGAGTCGACAGAGACATAGGACTAAGGTAGTAGAGTCTGTTCTAGTGTCTTCCAGTGTATCTGATAGTTTCTTCTGCTCATATAGGAAAAGAAGAACTTGAAGATGACTAGGTTACATGAGGCGTTTGCTGCAGAAAGTAGCAATGTTGCATCAAGAAGGGATGCAGGGGATCAGAGCAGACAAGAACATACACCTGCACATCCCCAGATTGACCTAGCCATGATAGAGAGCCCAACCTTCCTTGCTATGTTTGAGCAATTTAGAACAACTATGATACATATAGTAGATCGTGCATTAGCAATGCAACCCACAATACCAGCCCCCAATGATGAGGTGTTAAACTCCAATAGGTTTCCTCCTCAGCCTCAACCTATTGGAGAAATGAATAACGATGAAAGAAATAGGATACAATCTGAAACTAGGATCTGCCATATGTGTAGGAAGCCTGGACATATCAGACCTAATTGTCGAGAAAAGGAATATAAAGGAAGAATTGAGAAAAGGCCTATCCAAATCCAGGAACAGAGGCCTGGTAGTTCCAAAAAGAAGAAGTTTTTGGTACCACTAGTACAACCAGGGCCTAATGCACCAAGGCAATGGCTATCTAGAAAGGGTAAAGAAGCCTCTAAACCACATCTAGCACCCATGATTTGCTAACAATGTAGAAAGGTAGGACATCTCGCAAGAAATTGTTTAGCCAGAAATGTTATGGTGAATCAACCTCTGAGGCAGAATCAGCCTGAGGTAATGAATAATCCACGAATCCTGACAGGTTAGACAAAATAAATGTCGTTCTTATATGTCTTTTTATGATTTCCTGGATTAAACTAAGAAAGTAATTGATTGAACTTTCCTTGATTAGTCCTATGAGGACTTATATTTTGCATAATAAACATTGTAGATGTTTCATGTTGCTCCTACCTCGATCAGAAAAAGATGAGGTATTGAAGAGATGTCTGGATAAAATGCAGTAATGTTAAATCTTATACTTGTGATAATATGAAAAGGAAGGAATATGATAGTATAAAAGTGCATACTACTTAATCTCAGTATTTATATACCCTGGCCAGGTATACAACTATTGATGATAAAGTGAGTATGGAAACTCTTAGATTGTAATCTTTGTGATTGCCCTGATCAAGCCGTCATTCTGATACAATCTAATGAGTATCATGAAATAAGAAATATGAAATAAATAAATGTGTCCTGTCCTAAGTATGAGAAAGAGAAATCTGAGATAACCTCAGATGAACATGTTTGTATGAGGAAACAGAATTATATTCCTCATAAGATAAGATTGGGACTAAGGGAAATGATCCCTGTCCAATAAAGTTGTAAGTATAATAAAGACCTTTCCCATAATGAAGAATTGGGAAAATATGATGAGATCATGAGATGATCATAAACATGTTAAATAATAATAAAGAAAGGAATGATGTTATGTAATCATCCTTATGAATTTCTATATTGAGTGCAAGGAACCTAGGATGAGATAAAGAGTAAATGTTTCATGAATAGTTGAAAATACATAAAGTAATAAGAGGAATATGATTCCTTGTTGTAACATCCCAGGATTTGAGGCCTCGGATAACATGATCTTAAAAGGAATGATTGGACTACCCATATCACCAAGGTGCACCTCTTTTTCGGGGAGCCCATCTCTAAAGAACTCCATAGTTAAGCGTGCTCAACTTGGAATAGTACTAGGATGGGTGACCAGTCGGGAAGTTGATCCTGGCTTGCGCGTCAGTGTGGACAAAGTGCGCAGTTAAGGCTAGTGGTGGTTTGTGGGGTATGTCATCATTCCTAAAACCCTACTAGAGCCTTGGGCAGTGGGCCTAGGTGTTACATCTGGTATCAGAGCACAGATTCATCAACTAATACTTAATAGTTTATAATTTCAAATTATCCCTAGAAATTTTAAGAGAAAAATTAAGTTCCTCATCTCACTTTTTCATCTACTTCTCATCTCTTGCATAAAAAAAACTTTGAAAAGAAAATATTAATTAAAGAAGTAAAATGTGAAAAGGTGTAACCTTTTAGTATAGGTCCCTCTAGAGAGGGTAGACACTAGAAAGATACAAGTATGGGTAAGCCCTTTCTTAGAGGAAGGACTTAGAATAGGGTGTGAAAACTCTAGAGAGTCTAGGGGCAGGGAAACTCTAAGAGGTAGAGTGTAGTCCCTAACTGTAACCCTAAAACCTTAATCCTAATTAATCAACATGGTGTGGTGGTATGGGACGCTACCCATGTGAAAATTTAAAATCGGTAATCAACATGGTGTGGTGGTATGGGACACTACCCATGTGAAACTTGAAATTGGTAATCAACATGGTGTGGTGGTATGGGACACTTCCCATATGAAACTTGAAATCATGAATAAGAAAGATATGGGATGGTTTAGGTAACCCAGTCTTCCATGCATGTGTGCATGAGGAGCATAAAAATTATGTGATAAGTCTTAAGAGATATAAAAACCCAATAGTTGTATATATAAAAAAATGAAAAGTTGGAATATAACTTGCTCAAACTCCTCATGTTGTCTCTATAAGTTTAGTGATGGTGGCCAAGCCCCTAGAGGGGAAGGTCGAGGTAGCACCAAGCCCTGGAGGAAAGGTGACCCAAGTTCATGGAATGGATAGAGACCATGAGGGGGGTATTCCAGAGATTGAGCAAACATGGGTTGATGATAAAAGTTATGCCTAATGAAAAAAAAGATACTTATGAAACCTTTAGGGCTAGTGTGACAACCTGGGGTGGGTCAACCCAATGAGTGGGAGGATGACCTATGAGGGAGGCAAAACCTTATATCTTAGGATCAGGTTGTGGCTAGAGAGCCTAACCCCCTCCTATGAGCCATGAAGGCACCCTAGGTTAGGACTTTCCCTTAAAAGGTAAGTGAATAAATGTAATTAAGTATTGAGATAACCTTAATCCTCACCTAGAGTAGTGAAGAGTTAAAGATATAAAAAAATGAAAGCACTTAAATTCTTTGAACCCAAGGATGCCAACTCTAAGTGATACAATTGGTCAAGCCCAGGAGGGAAGACCAATAAGGCACCAAGCCCAGGAGGGAAGGTGGCCTAAGTGGATGACCAAGCCCAGGAGGGAAGACCAGGCAGGCACCAAGCCCAGGAGGGAAGGTGGCCTAAGTCCACAATGCAGTTGTTTAGGATCAAGCCCCTGGAGGGGAAGATCACAGAGGTCAAGCCCATGAGGAAGGTGGCCTGAGCCCAATGATGGGACGACACTGCATTATGTGTACTCAAAAGAGAGAGATGAAGGAAATCCAGGTTAAAGAATTAAATAAGAGAATAATGTGCTTAAAAGATTTGACATCTCAAAAGAAACCCTTAGGGAGGGTAGAGTCCTAATGTAATCCTAGGGTCAAGTAGGGTGTATTAGAGGTACACAGAACCAGTGGGTTGGGAGTTGATATACCCTGAATGCACATGACCATGTGGTCGGGAGGTAACAACTAGGTTTATCCAAGGTACATGACTCAGGAGATTAGCTACCTCCATGAGGATCATGTAGCCTGATGGGTGAATGTGAAAGGCACTCTCTTGATGTATAAGGATGAGATCACTCCAAAAGTACCTATACCCCTATAGACCTCAGGGATTTGACTAAGGCTCATAATTATACATGAGATGTAAATATAAAAGATATAATGAAGTTATGAAAACTTGAGAGAAGTTGTACCCTAACTTAAGAGTAAGAAAAGGGACACTTGGTTTAGAATCATATAGAGTATGATTCAACTTAATATGTGAAATTAAAAGGTAATGTGTGGATGTACTATCTCCGCTCTTGGAATGGAATGGACTTTGTGTTTGGGCTGCAGTCAAATACTTATTTCATTTGTAACGCATGGACCCACTGCCCTAGGCTCTAGTAGAGTTTCAGGAATGATGAATGTCCCCACAGACCACCACTAGCCTTAACTACATGCTTTGTGCTCATTCATATGCATGCCAGGATCAACTTTCCGACAGGTCACCCATCCCAGTACTACTCAAAGCTGAGCACGCTTAACTATGGAGTTCTTAGTGATGGGCTATCGGAAAAAGAGGTGCACCTTGGTGATATGGGTAGTCCAATCATTCCTTTTAATATCATGTTATCTGAGGCCTCAAATCCTGGGATGTTACAATCTCCCCCACTTAGACTCTTGACGTCCTCGTCAAGGCTCAACTATACGACCTCATAATCACTTCCCCATTTTAGTGTAGACCCAGAATGTCCCATGGACACCCAGCTCCCATCCACGGCTACCAGCACAAGGGCGGCTCCATCTCGTCTCTGTGGATAGCCCTTTCCAACTTGCCTGGACCGTATGGCTCAAGACTGGCATGCCATGGCCATATAGGCCCCACCTACTGTAGGGGAATTGGCTCTGATACCATTTGTAATGCTTGGGCCCACTGTCCTAGGCTCTAGTAGAGTTTCAGGAATGACAATTGTCCCCACAGACCACCCCTAGACTTAACTACACGCTTTGTCCTCACTCACGTGCATTCCACGATCAACTTCCTGACAGGTCACCCATCCCAGTACTACTCCAAGCTGAGCATGCTTAACTATGGAGTTCTTGGTGATGGGCTCCCGGAAAAGGAGGTGCACCTTGGTGATATGGGTAGTCTAATCATTCCTTTTAAGATCATGTTATCTGAGGCCTCAAATCCTGGGATGTTACACTTGTTCTCTTTCCTTTCAGGGACATGGCAATCAAGTGGGTCATAAGACACTTGATGTGCATAACATAAAGATGTTTATGTGATGGATACTTAGAAAAGTATCAATTTATCTTGGACTCTGGTCCCAAGGTAAAGATGCATGTAACAAGTAATGTCCCAAGATGAAAGGAAGACAAAGATGTGATGTGTTTTTAACACATGAAATAGGTACCAAGGTAAGAAACCCCGGTATCTAAAGATATATCAGATGATTTATGTTGACCACTTGGAATGATCAACTATGAAATCAAATTAAACATGTAAAATAATATGAACATCACATGTTAGGGGTTTATGTTTTTCATAAACATAACAATTGAAGATATCCTTGAGAAAAGTTCTTGGTTGATATGTAACCTCTTATGGTAAGAAAATGCACAACTAATGAGATAGATAGTGCAAGAAATAAGGAAAGCTTGTGTTATGTCATTAGGTAAGGTGACACAATTAAAATATGAAAAGGCTTATAGTACCAAGTGGGTGACAGAATATAATTATGAATCTTGAAAGTGAAATGTTGAATTAACCAAGGAACATGGGAGTATGTGTCTCATGTGAATCATTCCATGATAACTTGTGTGAAATAACTTTGTGTTGATCAAAACTCTATGATTTCCCCATAATAATGAGATATTATGTGAAGACATGGTGATATGATGCATGAATAATATCTGTTCCCCTTTTATTTGGGATTTCGGGGATGAAATCCTTGTAAGGGGAGGATAATTTGTAACATCCCTGACCTGGGTTATGTACTAACCCTAGGTGTTTTACTTAATAAAGTTAATTATATGCTTTCTCTTATCTTTTGAAAAGTAATTAAGGCTCAGTAGGAACTTATGTTTCAATTTTGGTCCTGTTTGAATAATGTTGAAGTAATGTTTTCTTACTCTGGACTAATGTGCAAATTACCCAAGTTAAGGGGCTAACTTGAAAATGTTACATAATAATATGTTCATATGATGTTGAGACATCATAAGAATGAATATGATGCAGTAGTATGGTTTCTACAAGCTTGGACGCCAAGATAGAGCTTGTTGGACAATGTTTGTGCATTAAAACCTAGTTTTAGTGTAAAGTGCAATTTACCCAAAACCTAGGGTTCAATATGTAAATTACCACTTCAATAAGGTGCCTAATGTTTCTTGGCATCATGTAAAGCAAACAAAGTGATAGGGGCGCCTCATTTGAATTAATTTGGAGGAGCGAGAATCTTGATATTAAAATAATCAAAATTTAATCCTAATTGAAACCCTAATCCAATTTCGGACAAAAATGAATGTATTAATTAAAGGGCTTTCAATCAAAATTAAAATGGTTGAGTTCAGATATGTGTGGTCGTATTTTTTCTTTGCAAGAGCCACGAAATATCTGAAGGAGGTGGAATTTCCACTCACCTTATTATAAGGAAAAGAAATAGCCACTAAGTCATGGATATTAATATAAAAAGGGTTAAGGTGCTTATTTTGCTTTTCTTTAAAATGTGGATAATTGATGGGAATAAGAGGCCAAGAGGATAGCCTCGTCTCTAAGTAAGGATAGGGGTCAAGTGGCAAGGGAATTGAGGGGATAATTCCTACTTTCTCTCTCCTAATTGAATTTTTTAAAAAAATTCACATATAAGCTCATTTATCCATAGAATGAAAGGGGATTTCGGATTTACTTCCACCCCTTGCTTGGAAAACGACTTTGGGAGCTTGGGAGAAAGAAACGAATGACCCCCAACCTGTTGGTAATTCCTTGACCTTCTTTCTCCTTGATTCCATGGTGGAAATCGAAAATAAATTATGGATTTCTTCTTAATTCGATCTCCTCTTCAACCCTAGCCAACCTTTTCAACCAAAAGCTTGAGGATGAGCCTAAGGGGAGTTGCAAAAGCTTCATCCACCATTTTTTGCGTGAGCTTGGAGCTTTGGAGATCAATTGGAGGCGGGTTTTATAACTTGAAACCCTAACTTTGTTATTGCATTCAATTCCCCATCAAATAATGATCATTTCTCTATTTACAATTATTGATTTGGTTGATTGATGCAATTTCCATGGAAATCATAGCAGGTTTCGTGGGTCTAGAGCTTTATGATGATGACATCATCATAAACATACACCTCCCCAAATATCTAGACCAAACAGTTTCAATCAAATGTTCAAACGGTTTCACAAACTGTTTGGGAGCAAACGGTTTCAAACCGTTTGGAATGAAACAGTTTCACTAAACCGCATAGAAGTAAACAGTTTACGACCGTTTGGTGATGTTGACTAGGGTTGAACATTTGGGGATTTTTTCATAATGATCTAGGTTAATGACCCATCAATTATTATTGATTAACTCCTATTGGTTCATGAGTTGAAGGACCATCAATCACCTAAACCCTAATCGGGTTGAGTGCTTATTTCATAAGTGATTGAGTTTGAAACTTGGGTTGATTGACCCAAACGGTTTCAAAACCATTTGGGAATCACCCAAACGGTCTCAAGACCGTTTGGAGGTCAACCAAGACCGTTTGGAGGTCTAGGGTTGAGTATGGTTAGGTATTTGAAGATTCAAACATATGGTATAAACCCTAATCGACTAAGTGTTGATTTTGCAATTGAATGAGTTGATGCTTTGGGTTGATTGACCCAAATGGTCTCAAGACCATATGGGGGTCACCCAAGACCGTTTGGAGGTCTAGGGTTAATTATGGTCAAGTATTTGAAGGTCCAAACATACCAAATTGAAATACAATTAAGTGTTGATTTGGTGACCAATCCTAGAATCCAAACCCTAATTGAATGACATGGTTAATGCTGACATGATGGGAAAACGGTCTCAAGACCATTTGGAGGTCATCCAAATAATCCCAAGACCGTTTGGGGGTCACCCAAGACCGTTTGGAGGTCTATCATTGACTATGGTTAGGTGTTTGAAGATCTAAAGGTACTAAGTTGAAGTGCAATCAAATGTTGATTTGGTGATCAATCTAATGATCCAAACTTTGATTGATTGACTTGGATTTTGATGTTGACATGGGCAAACGGTCTCAATACCGTTTGGTGGTCATCCAAACGACCTCAAGACCGTTTGGGGTCAGGTCATGTCCAATTTGGATGATGGTCCAATAGTTTTAAAGTAACTAGTTTCACATTGGTTAATGTTGAAGGATCAACGATTCCAAACCCTAATCCAATTGATTCAAACCCTAATTAATGATCAATTGAGGGTCAATTGAGGATCAAATCAGTTGAAGGTTGACCTAATTAACTCAATTGAGGTATGATGATAGGTTCAATTGATGATTGGTTACATGAATTCAATGGTTGAAGGATTCAACATTGGAAACCCTAATTTAATTGGAGTGGTTGAGACCCTTTTTGGTCCTTGCGGTTTTGAGGGGGTTTGGACCAAAAGGTCTCAAGACCATTTGGGTCCAAACGGTCTCAATACCGTTTGGGACCAAATGATCCCAAACCGTTTAGGTGCATGCGGTTTCAAAACCGGTTGAGTTCATGCGGTTTCAAAAAGTCAACTTTGGCAAACGATCTTCACCACCTACTTTTCTAAACGGTTTTGAGTATTCAACCAAGACCGTTTGAGGTCTGATTGGTCAAGACCATTTGAGGTCTAAGTGACCAAGATCGTTTGGAAGGTAATTAATCAAATTGTATAAGCACTTAAAGTGAATAAAGGTTAATGGTTTATGTGACCAATTTCATGATGTAAATCAATGGTGTTTATAGTAATGGTACCTTTAATGAGATAGGGTGATTAGTACCCTTCAAGTAGCTACACCCTAATGATCATGGTGACAATGACATAACCCATGATGTCAATTCTTCTTCAAGATTGAGTTGACTTAGCTTAATCAAGGCTGAAGCAAACATCATCTTATAGAAGATGAAAGAGAAGATTTCCTACATGATTGATAATCAAGTAGTAGACTTCCTACATGAATGAATCTTTATATGGTATGATCCGTCATAGTGAGATCATACAACCCTAATTAAGAGGGTTAATGAATCATAACCCTAACTAAGGATGTTAATGGAGGTAATCTTGCTACATGATGATGGTATGATCTTAATTCATAGTGATGGTATGATAAACCCTAATTCAAGGTACTTTGATGATCACTCCTACTTGGGGTGAATAGTAAACCCTAATCTAGGGTGATGTGATATGAATAGAAACCCTAATGGAGGGTGATGACATGAGGAACCCTAATGGAGGGTGATGACATGAGAAACCCTAATTGGGGGTGATATCATGAGAAACCCCAATTGGGATGAACATTAAGTCTAATTATGGTTTATTGAATATGAAACCCTAGTTTTAAGTGATGTTATGTGGAACCCTGATATTAGGATATGGTCTAAGACTCAATTTAGGGTGATGTAATGTGATGATATATGAAACCCTAGAGATGGTTTAATAGCCAGTACACCAAAGAGAGGTGTGGCTAAAATAATTAAATAAGATGAATATGTTATAAACATGAAGGATAGGGTTGATGAACCATGTGAATGATAATGTGGTGATTTTAATGAATAAGGATCTAAGAGACAAGATTATGCCTAGATCCTTGTACAACCATCTCTATACATGAGTAATAGCCTATACACATTACAATGATGAGGACATGAAACTTTTAGGAATGATGTATGCTATACTAAATAATGATGTGGATAACATCCTAAGAGTTGAAATACCTATAATAGTTGATAATGGTTTATCCTATATCAACAATGTCTATCAGTTGGATAAGTCCATATCATTAAAGAGAATTGGACAATTCTAATGTGTGACCCATGCACCATATGATGAAAGTAACAAGTTAGTGGATAAAGTATTAAGAGGAAAATACCTTAATACAAAGTTAGTTGATTAACTTAAGAATATGGAAATGAAAAGAAAGTGATACATTCATATATGATAGATATCACATTTTGCATTTCATTGTAGACTTACCTTGATGAACCTCTAATCCAATACTCTTGGTTAAGAAACACATGAAATGTGTGTTATGCAATTGTTACAATAAAGATGTAATGAACTCAATGTACTTTGATAACTGTTGACCAATATACCTTGAGAATGAGGTAAGCTGATAAATGAGTATTATGTAATTATATCATGAGAAGGATGAGAAATGAACTCATGCTTTGAATTGGTGATCATTAATGATATATGATAAGAATGGTAATCATTAGAAAATACTTATGATGTCTTGAATGCTCCTAGAGGAAGGGAGAAACATATTAGAGTTGAACTAATAATGTGAGCATGAAGCCCTAATTAATGTAAGATGGGAAACACTAACCCTAATTTTTGGGAAAAGGGAATGAAAAGCCCTAATTGACAGTTAACCCTAATCCTGATAAAGGATGGTGGTGTTACTAATATTTCATATGATATGACAAATGACTTACATGAATGTTAACATGTCTATTAATCATGTAGACATCATGAGATGATGAACGTATCCAGATATGAGCTATGACTTTCATATAATTAACATGTTGTATGGCCTTATGTGCCTAATGTTGTTGTTGCTTAGTAAAAGTAACAAAATGTGCATGAACCTTATGAGTTCCATGAGTAAGTTGTTGCCTAGTGAACGGTGGAAAAACATTTAATAGGCTTTGAGAGCCATATGAGATACTTGTGTAACAAGTATTATGCATACCTCGGCTGAGGACCTGGAGGTAATGGTTACCTAACAAGTGGTAACAGTGATAGTGAATAATTGAGGGTATGAATACCCAAAGTTTATAAGTATGATAATGATGTAGTGAAGGGATGTGAACTTATAAAAGAAATGAAATGAGGGACTGAGATCCTAATGTCCTATAAGGACTGAGAAAGTGATTGGTGAAAATTGTACATGTTTCCTTATATCATTTGTCTGAATAAGTTATGTTTGAGAACTTGACTGGTTCTAAAAGAATATGCTAATGTACTTAATTAATTAAGTGAAATCATATCATGTAGAGCCCTGACCATAGATCCATCATCGTCAGCAATAGGTGATGGTATAACGGGTGCTCCGCGGCAAAACCCGGAATGCATATTTTGAATATGTGGGGGAAATGGGAGACTGTATCCTGACGTCCTAATGAGGGAATTGATGAAAGGTAAACAAAAAACCTCTCAATCCTTCATTACTTGTACCGGGATGGATGTATCATGAATCCCCCGATGATTGGGACAGATGCAGTACACATCTCCCAATAATGTTAATGTCGGATCGATGGAGATAAACATGAGATCTCACGATCGTGAAGAGAGTACAACACACCACTGTAACTCTAATAGCAAAGTTGCCAGTATACCCTGCAAAGCTATATATATATAGCAGAGACACAAGATGTCTTGCATGAATCTCGCACTGACTGAGATATGGGAGGTCTTTGTAGATGACTCTACCTTTGACTTTGTATGGTACCTATTTTGACTTCGTAGTGGTCGGTTGGAGCATGAGCGGTATACCTCATCTCCTTAGGGCATAAGTGTGATTGTAAAATGTAATCAACCGTCTAGCATGTTTGCTTAAGTATTGAATACGGAAATTCATTGGCTGATGTTATACTTCTTTTATGCAACACTAGTTGATAAATGTTATTCATATCTCTTTACATTCAATGCAAGAAGATATGTGAAATATGAATCTACCATGAGTAGATACAATGCTCTCCTTAGGGAAGGAAATTACTTTACTTTGTTCGTTAAATGATTAATACTTTTTTTATTATATAAGAACTCCTATTCAGTTTTAATTATAATAGCTGCTATAACAATATTTTGGCGGAGGGTTATATCTTCTGTTGGGACAATTTACAATTGTCTCACCCCTGTGGGATCCAATGTTTGTAGGTAATCACAGAAGATAAAGCAGGAACCCAATAGCAAGAGAAAAGTAGCAGCAATATCAGGGACAACAGTGATGACTCAGCTGGAGGCACTGGCTGCCAAGTTTTGTCTAGATAGTAGTCCTATGTGTTATCTCTGTACTCTCAGGTCCTCAAAATTTATAGTTAGTGTTTTAATGAATCGATCTGAGATTTTGGCTTGATGCCTCGAAGTTATATGTTGTCTATATATTATGTCTTGAGACAGCTGATGTTGTGAATCTCGACAGGAGATAGTGCAAGACATGTACTTTGAAACAAAATGTAAATGTTATACTATGGTTCTTGTTGTGAGAGTTTCCTATGTTTGGATATCTTTGCAAAAAGTTTTAATTTTTAGTGATTTTTCAGTAATCCACTGCAAATGATTCGCTTCCACTAGTGAATCTTGTGTTTTATAAGTTGGATGCCACAATTTAGTGGTATCAGAGCTCTAGGTTCGCTGACTCTACAGAGACATAGGACTAAGGTAGTAGAGTTTGTTCTAGTGTCTTCCAGTGTATCTGATAGTGTCTTCTGCTCATATAGAAGGAGAAGAACTTGAAGATGACTGGGTTACATGAGGAGTTTGCTGCAGAAAGCAGCAATGTTGCATCAAGAAGGGATGCAGGGGATCAGAGCAGACAAGAACATACACCTGCACATCTCCAGATTGACCTAGCCATGATAGAGAGCCCAACTTTCCTTGCTATGTTTGAGCAATTCAGAACAGCTATGATACATATAGTAGATCGTGCATTAGCAATGCAACCCACAATACTAGCCCCCAATGATGAGGTGTTAAACTCCAATAGGTTTCCTGCTCAGCCTCAACCTATTGGAGCAATGAATAACGATGAAAGAAATAGGATACAATCTGAAACTAGGATCTTCCATATGTGTAGTAAGCGTGAACATATCAAACCTAATTGTCCAGAAAAGGAATATAAAGGAAGAATTGAGAAAAGGCCTATCCAAATCCAGGAACAGAGGCCTGGTAGTTCCAAAAAGAAGAAATGTTTGGTACCACCTGTACAACCAGGGCTTAGTGCACCAAGGCAATGGCTATCTAGAAAGGGTAAAGAAGTCTCTAAACCACATCTAACACCCAGAATTTTCTACCAATGTAGACAGGTAGGACATCTGGAAAGAAATTGTTCAGCCAGAAATGTTATGGTGAATCAACCTCTGAGGCAGAATCAGACTGAGGCGATGAATAATCCATGAATCATGATAGGTTAGAAAAAATAAATGCCATTCTTATATGTCTTTTTATGATTCCTGGATTAAACTGAGAAAGTAATTGATTGAACTTTCCTTGATTAGTCCTATAAGGACTTATATTTTGCATAATAAACATTGTAGATGTTTCGTGTTGCTCCTACCTCTATGAGAAAAAGATGAGGTATTGAAGAGATGTCTGGATAAAATTCAGTAATGTTAAATCTTATACTTGTGATAATATGAAAAGGAAGGAATATGATAGTATAAAAGTGCATACTACTTAATCTTAGTATTTAGATACCCTGGCCAGGTATACAACCATTGATGATAAAGTGAGTATGGAAACTCTTAGATTGTAATCTTTGTGATTGCCCTGATCAAGCAATCATTCTGATACAATCTAATGTGTATCATGAAATAAGAAATATGGAATAAATAAATGTGTCCTGTCCTAAGTATGAGAAAGAGTAATCTGAGATAACCTCGGATGAGCAAGTTTGTATGAGGAAATAGAAGTATATTCCTCATAAGATAAGAATGGGACTAAGGGAAATGATCCCTGTCTGATAAAATTGTAAGTATAATAAAGACCTTTCCCATAATGAAGAATTGGGAAAATATGATGAGATCATGAGATGATCATAAACATGTTAAATAATAATAAAGAAAGGAATGATGTTATGCAATCATCCTTATGAATTCCTATATTGAGGGCAAGGAACCTAGGATGAGATAAAGAGTAAATGTTTCATGAATAGTTGAAAATACATAAAATAATAAGAGGAATATGATTCCTTGTTCTCTTCCCTTTCAGGGACATGGCAATCAAGTGGGTCATAAGACACTTGATGTGCATAATATAAAGATGTTTATGTGATGGATACTTAGAAAAGTATCAATTTATCTTGGACTCTGGTCCCAAGGTAAAGATGCATGTAACAAGTAATGTCCCAAGATGAAAGGAAGACAAAGATGTGATGTGTTTTTAACATATGAAATAGGTACCAAGGTAAGAAACCCCAATATCTAAAGAAATATCAGATGATTTATGTTGACCACTTGGAATGATCAACTATGAAATCGAATTAAACATGTAAAATAATATGAATATCACATGTTAGGGGTTTATGTTTTTCATAAACATAACAATTGAAGATATCCTTGAGAAAAGTTCTTGGTTGATATGTAACCTCTTATGGTAAGAAAATGCACAACTAATGAGATAGCTAGTGCAAGAAATAAGGAAAGCTTGTGTTGTGTCATCAGGTAAGGTGACACAATTAAAATATGAAAAGTCTTATAGTACCAAGTGGGTGACAGAATATAATTATGAATCTTGAAAGTGAAATGTTGAATTAACCAAGGAACATGAGAGTATGTGTCTCATGTGAATCATTCCATGATAACTTGTGTGAAATAACTTTGTGTTGATCAAAACTCTATGATGTCCCCATAATAATGAGATATTATGTGAAGACATGGTGATATGATGCATGAATAATATTTGTTCCCCTTTTATTTGGGATTTCTAGGACGAAATCCTTATAAGGGGAGGATAATTTGTAACATCCCTGACATGGGTTATGTACTAACCCTAGGTGTTTTTCTTAATAAAGTTAATTATATGCTTTCTCTTATCTTTTGAAAAGTAATTAAGGCTCAAGAGGAACTTATGTTTCAATTTTGGTCCTGTTTGAACAATGTTGAAGTAATGTTTGCTTACTCTGGACTAATTTGCAAATTACCCAAGTTAAGGGGATAACTTGCAAATGTTACATAATAATATGTTCCTCTGATGTTGAGACATCATAAGAATGAATATGATGTAGTAGTATGGTTTCCACAAGCTTGGACACCAAGATAGAGCTTGTTGGACAATGTTTGTGCATTAAAACCTAGTTTTGATGTAAAGTGCAATTTACCCAAAACCTAGGGTTCAATATGCAAATTACCACTTTAATAAGGTCCCTAATGTTTCTTGTAATCATTTAGAGCAAATAAAATGAGAGGGGCGCCTCATTTGAATTAAGTTGGAGGAGAGAGAATCTTGATATTTTAATCCTAATTGAAAACCTAATTCAATTTAGGGCAAAAATGAATGTATTAATTAAAGGGCTTTCAACCAAAATTAAAATGGTTGAGTTCAGATATGTGTGGTCGTCTTTTTTATTTGCAAGAGCCACGAAATATCTCAAGGAGGTGGAATGTCCACTCACCTTATTATAAGGAAAAGAAATATCCACTAACTCATGGATATTAATATAAAAAGGGTTAAGGTGCTTATTTTGATTTTCTTTAAAATATGGATAATTGAAGGGAATAAGATGCCAATAGGATAGCATCGTCTCTAAGGAAGGATAGGGGTCAAGTGGCAAGGGAATTGAGGGGATAATTCCTACTTTCTCTCTCCTAATTAATTTTTTTTTAATAAAATTCACATATAAGCTCATTTATCCATAGAATGAAAGGGGATTTCGGATTTCCTTCCACCCCTTGCTCAGAAAACGACCTTGGGAGCTTGGGAGTAAGAATATAACGACCCCCAACCTGTTGGTAAGTCCTTGACCTTCGTTCTTCTTAATTCCATGGTGCAAATCGAAAATAAATTATGGATTTATTCTTAATTTGATCTCCTCTTCAACCCTAGCCAAACTTTTCAACCAAAAGCTTGAGGACGAGCCTAAGGGGAGTTGCAAAAGATTCATCCACCATTTTTGGCGTGAGCTTGGAGCTTGGAGCTTTGGAGCTCAATTTGAGGTGGGTTTTATAACTTGAAACCCTAACTTTGTTATTGCATTCAATTCCCCATCAAATAATGATCATTTCTCTATTTACAATTATTGATTTGGTTGATTGATACAATTTCCATGGAAATCACAACAGGTTTCTTGGGTATAGAGCTTGATGATGATGACATCATCATAAGCACACACCTCCCCAAATATATAGACCAAACAGTTTCAATCAAATGTCCAAACGGTTTCACAAACCGTTTGGGAGAAAACGGTTTCAAACCGTTTGGAATGAAACAGTTTCACTAAACCGCATAGAAGCAAACAGTTTAAGACCATTTGGTGATGTTGACTAGGGTTTACTGTTTGGTGATTTGTTCATAATGATCTATTTTAATGACCCATAAATTATTATTGATTAACTCCTATTGGTTCATGAGTTGAAGGTCCATCAATCACCTAAACCCTAATCGGGTTGAGTGCTGATTTCATAAGTGATTGAGTTTGAAACTTAGGTTGATTGACCCAAATGGTTTCAAAACCATTTGGGAATCACCCAAACGGTCTCAAGACCGTTTGGAGGTCAACCAAGACCGTTTGGAAGTCTAGGGTTGAGTATGGTTAGGTATTTGAAGATTCAAACATATGGTATAAACCCTAATCGGCTAAGTGCTGATTTTGAAATTGAATGAGTTGATGCTTTGGGTTGATTGACCCAAACAGTCTGGAGACCGTTTGGGGGTCACCCAAGACCGTTTGGAGGTATAGGGTTAAGTATGGTCAAGTATTTGACGGTCCAAAGATACCTAATTGATATACAATTAAGTGCTGATTTGGTGACCAATCCTAGGATCCAAACCCTAATTGAATGACATGGTTAATGATGATATGATGGGAAAACGGTCTCAAGACCGTTTGGAGGTCATCCAAACAATCACAAGACCGTTTGGGGGTCACCAAAGACCGTTTGGAGGTCTAGGATTGACTATGGTTAGGTGTTTGAAGATGTAAAGGTACTAAGTTGAAGTGCAATCAAATGCTGATTTGGTGATCAATCTAATGATCCAAACTTTGATTGATTGACTTGGATTTTGATGTTGACATGGGAAAACGGTCTCAAGACCGTTTTGAGGTCATCCAAATGACCTCAAGCCCGTTTGGGGTCAGGTCATGTCCAATTTGGATGATGGTCCAATAGTTTTAAAGTAACTAGTTTCACATTGGTTAATGTTGAAGGATCATCGATTCCAAACCCTAATCCAATTGATTCAAACCCTAATTAATGATCAATTGAGGGTCAAATCAGTTGAAGGTTGACCTAATTAACTCAATTGAAGTATTGTGATAGGTTCAGTTGATGATTGGTTACATGAATTCAATGGTTGAAGGATTCAACATTGGAAACCCTAATTTAATTGGAGTGGTTGAGACCCTTTTTGGTCCTTGCGGTTTTGAGGGTGTTTGGACCAAACAGTCTCAAGACCGTTTGAGTCCAAATGATCTCAAGACCATTTGGGACCAAACGGTCTCAAGACTGTTTGGGACCAAATGATCCCAAACCGTTTAGGTGCATGCGGTTTCAAAACCGGTTGAGTTCATGCGGTTTCAAAAAGTCAACTTTGGAAAACGGTCTTCACCACCTACTTTTCTAAACGGTTTTGAGTATTCAACCAAGACCATTTGAGGTCTGATTGGTCAAGACCATTTGAGTTCTAAGTGACCAAGATCATTTGGAAGGTAATTAATCAAATTGTATAAACACTTAAAGTGAATAAAGGTCAATGGTTTATGTGACCAATTGCATGATGTAAATCAATGGTGTTTATAGTAATGGTACCTTTAATGAGATAGGGTGATTAGTGCCCTTGAAGTAGCTACGCCCTAATGATCATGGTGACAATGACATAACCCATGATGTCATTTCTTCTTCAAGATTGAGTTGACTTAGCTTAATCAAGGCTGAAGCAAACATCATCTTGTAGAAGATGAAAGAGAAGATTTCCTACATGATTGATAATCAAGTAGTAGACTTCCTATATGAATGAATCTCTAATTAGGGTATGATACTTCATAGTGAGATCATGCAACCCTAATTATGAGGGTTAATGAATCATAACCCTAACTGAGGATGTTAATGGAGGTAATCTTGCTACATGATGATGGTATGATCTTAATTCATAGATATGGTATGATAAACCCTAATTCAGGGTACTTTGATGATCACTCCTACTTGGGGTGAATAGTAAACCCTAACCTAGGGTGATGTGATATGAATAGAAACCCTAATGGAGGGTGATGACATGAGGAACCCTAATGGAGGGTGATGACATGAGAAACCCTAATTGGGGGTGATGTCATGAGAAACCCCAATTGGTAT
Source organism: Alisma plantago-aquatica (assembly GCA_963693085.1). Taxonomy (NCBI): domain Eukaryota; kingdom Viridiplantae; phylum Streptophyta; class Magnoliopsida; order Alismatales; family Alismataceae; genus Alisma; species Alisma plantago-aquatica. The sequence continues at coordinate 872,515,727 of OY856409.1, forward strand.
GAACAATAAGTCTAATTATGGTTTATTGAATATGAAACCCTAGTTTTAAGTGATGTTATGTGGAACCCTAATATTATGATATGGTCTAAGACTCAATTCAGGGTGATGTCATGTGATGATATATGAAACCCTAGAGATGGTTTAATAGCCAGTACACCAAAGAGAGGTGTGGCTAAAATAATTAAATAAGATGAATATGTTATAAACATGAAGGATAGGGTTGATGAACCATGTGAATGATAATGTGGTGATTTTAATCAATAAGGATCTAAGAGACAAGATGATGGCTAGATCCTTGGACAACCATCTCTATACATGAGTAATAGCCTATACACCTTACAATGATGAGGACATGAAACTTTTAGGAATGATGTATGCTATACTAAATAATGATGTGGATAACATCCTAAGAGTTGAAATACCTAAAATAGTTGATAATGGTTTATCCTATATCAACAATGTTTATCAGTTGGATAATTCCATATCATTAAAGACAATTGGACAATTCTAATGTGTGACCCATGCACCATATGATGAAAGTAACAAGTTAGTGGATAAAGTATTAAGAGGGAAATACCTTAATACAAAGTTAGTTGATTAACTTAAGAAGATGGAAATGAAAAGAAAGTGATACATTCAGATATGATAGATATCACATTTTGCATTTCATTGTAGACTTACCTTGATGAACCTCTAATCCAATACTCTTGGTTAAGAAACACATGAAATGTGTGTTATGCAATTGTTAAAATAAAGATGTAATGAACTCAATGTACTTTGATAAATTTTGACAAATATACCTTGAGAATGAGGTAAGCTGATCAATGAGTATAATGTAACTATATCATGACAAGGATGAGAAATGAACTCATGCTTTGTATTGGTGATCATTAATGATATATGATAAGAATGGTAATCATAAGAAAATACTTATGATGTCTTGAATGCTCCTAGAGGAAGGGAGAAACATATTAGAGTTGAACTAATAATGTGAGCATGAAGCCCTAATTAATGTAAGATGGGAAACACTAACCCTAATTTTTGGGAAAAGGGAATGAAAAGCCCTAATTGATAGATAACCCTAATCATGATAAAGGATGGTGGTGTTACTTATATTTCATATGATATGACAAATGACTTACAAGACCGTTAACGTGTCTATTAATCATGTAGACATCATGAGATGATGAACATAGCCAGATATGAGCTATGACTTTCATATAATTAACATGTTGTATGGCCTTATGTGCCTATTGTAGTTGTTGCTTGGTAAAAGTAACAAAATGTGCATGAACCTTATGAGTTCCATGAGTAAGTTGTTGCCTAGTGAAAGGTGGCAAAACATTTAATAGGCTTTGAGAGCCATATGAGATACTTGTGTAACAAGTATTATGCATACCTCGGCTGAGGACCTGGAGGTAATGGTTACCTAACAAGTGGTAACAGTGATAGTGAAGAATTGAGGGTATGAATACCCAAAGTTGATAAGTATGATAATGATGTAGTGAAGGGATGTGAACTTCTTAAAGAAATGAAATGAGGGACTGAGATCCCAATGTCCTATAAGGACTGAGAAAGTGATTGGTGAAAATAGTACATGTTTCCTTATAGCATTTGTCTGAATAAGTTATATTTGAGAACTTGACTGGTTCTAAAAGAATATGTTAATGTACTTAATTAATTAAGTGAAATCATATCATTTAGAGCCCTGACCATAGATCCATCATCTTCAGCAATAACTGATGGTATAACGGGTGCTCCGTGGCAAAACCCGGAACACATATTTTGAATATGTGGGGGCAATGGGCGACTGTATCCTGACGTCCTAATGAGGAAATTGATGAAAGGTAAACAACAAACCTCTCAATCCTTCATTACTTGTACCGGGATGGATGTATCACGAATCCCCCGATGATTGGGATAGATGTAGTACACATCTCCCAATAATGTTAATGCAGATCGATGGAGATAAACATGAGATCTCATGACCACGAAGAGAGTACAACATGCCACTGTAACTCTAATAGCGAAGTTGCCAGTATACCCTGGAAAGCTATATATATATAGCAGAGACACAAGATGTCCTGCATGAATCTCATGCTGACCAAGATATGGGAGGTCTTGGTAGTCGGCTCTACCTTTGACCTTGTATGGTAACGATTTTAACTTCTTAGTGGTCGGTTGGAGCATGCGCGGTATACCTCATCTCCTCAGGGCATAAGTGTGATTGTAAAATGTAATCAATCGTCTGGCATGTTTGCTTAAGGATTGAATACGGAAATTCATTGGATGATGTTATACTTCTTTTATGCAACACTAGTTGATAAATGTTATTCATATCTCTTTACATTCAATGCAAGTAGATATGTGAAATATGAATCTACCATGAGTAGATACAATCCTCTCCTCAGGGAAGGAAATTACTTTATTCTGTTCATTAAATGATTAATACTGTTGTTATATATAAGAACTCCTGTTCAATTTTAATTATAATAGATGCTAAAACAATGATTAATACTATTGTTATTATATAAGAACTCATGTTCAGTTTTAATTATAATAGCTGCTATAATAATGTTTTGGCAGAGGGCTATATCGCCCGCTGGGACATTTTACAATTGTCTCACCCCCGTGGGATCCAATGTTTTTAGGTAATTGCAGAAGAAGAAGCAGGAACCCAATAGCAAGAGAAAAGCTGTAGCAATATCAGGGACAACAGTGATGACTCAAGTGGAGGCACTGGCTGCCAAATTTTGTCTAGATAGTAGTCCTATGTGTCGTCTCTGTACTCTCAGGTCCTTAGAATTTATAGTTAGTGTTTTAATGAATTGATCCGAGATTTTGACTTGATGCCTAAAAGTTATATGTTGTCTATATATTATGTCTTGAGACAGCTGATGTTGTGAATCTCGAGAGGAGATAGTGCAAGACATGTACTTTGAAACAGAATGTAAATGTTATACTATGATTCTTATTGTGAGAGTTTCCTATGGTTGGATCTCTTTGCAAAAAGTTTTAATTTTTAGTGATTGTTCAATAATCCACTACAAATGATTCACTTCCGTTAGTTAATCTTGTGTTTTATAAGTTGGATGCCACAGATTTGATGTGATCATTGGAATGGATACCTTGGACAAGTACTAGGTGGTCTTAGACTGTAGTTCCAAGATAGTGATGTTCTATGACGTTGATGTCTTGTGGATCTTCCAAGGAGATAGGAAGATTCTTTTGACATGTCTCATGTCAGGGATGATGGTGAAGAGGCAGATGAGGTAGGGTTGTGAAGCTTTCTTGGCACATGTGGTGGATACTAAGGTGAAGAGGTCTAGTATTTAGGAGGTTCCTGTTGTCCAAGAGTTTGAAGATGTGATTCCCGATGAGTTTCCTGATGTCCCCCCACCTTGTGAGATTGAATTTGAGATGAATCTAGTTCCTAGTACAAATCTCGTAGCAAAGTCACCATACAGGATGACACCAACTGAGATGCAAGAGTTGAAGAAGTAGTTATATGAGCTGCTAGAAAAAGGGCTTTATCAGACAAAGCACTTCCCCTTGGGGTGCTCATGTGTGTTGTTTGTTAAAAAGAAAGACAAATTTATGAGGTTGTGCATCGATTATCGATAATTGAATAAGGTGATTATCAAGATCAAGTACCCATTACCGAGGATAGATGATCTATTTGATCAGTTGAGAGGACCTATAGTGTTCTCCAAGATAGGTCTGAGGTCAGGATACCTTTAGTTGTGGATCAAGGTAGATGAGATACCCGAGTTGGCTTTTAGCTAACAGTATGGTAAATACGAGTTTGTGGTTATGTCATTCGGGCTAATCAATACACTAGCAACGTTCATGAACTTGAGGAACAAGGTGTTTTGGCTGTATCTTGACAGTTCATGGTTTTTCTCATTGACAACATCCTGATATACTCTAGATACAGTCAGCAATATGAGCATCATCTACGGCAGGTGTTGACTTTGTTGAGACAACACAAGTTCTACGCCAAGTTCATCAAGTGTGAGTTTTGGCTGAGAGAGGTGTCTTTCCTTGAACACGTGATATCTGTTGAAGGTATTTGTGTGGATCCTAAGAAGGTTCAATCATTTCTATAGTGGGAGCAACCTAGACATCGACAAAGGTTTGTAGTTTACTAGGTCTGCCAGGATATTACATGAGGTTGATCAAGAAATTCAGTATTATGGCATTACCCCTAACAAAGTTGACAAGGAAAGGTGTGTCATTTGTTTGGGATGACAAGTGCATTCTTCCTAGTTTTTAAAAGAGAAGCTAACTATTACACTAGTGTTAATGTTGTCTGAGCAAGGGTAAGGTTATACTATCTTTTGTGATGTGTGGAAGAATGAGTTGGGTTGTGTGCTGATGCAAGATAAAAATATGATTTCTTTTGCTTTGCGACAACTTAAGATACAAGAGGAGTACTACCGAATGCATGATCTGGATCTTGTCGCGAGTTTCCATGCTTTGAAGATTTAGAGACACTACCTTTATGGCGAGAAGTGTCAGATCTTCACCGACCACAAGAACCTACAATACATCTTCTCGAAGAAGGAGATGAATATGTGGAAGCCACACATGATGGAGTCGATCAAAGATTATGATTGCACTATAGACTACCATCCAGGGAAGGCGAACGTGGTGGAAGATACTTTGAGCAGGAAGTCTTCTTCTTCATCATCTATTGATAAGGCACAAATATGTTCCTTGGTGTTCCATAAGTGAGACATGTTGTTGTCTCTTTTCCAGATGAATGTGAAGTTGGAGGTCTCCTTGTTGGAAGACTTGTTAGCACAGATGCATGTGAAGCCCATGTTGAGACAGCAGATCAGAGATGCACAATGTGATGATAACATGATACAGTAGATCTGAGCTCAAGAGGCCAACATGACAGAAGCCAAGCCAGTTTCTACCATGATGTACTACCATAGAAAGACTACACATGAATCAAAACTCTTTGTTGATCTGGGGAAGTATCATCGTACAGTCTGGAAAGATGATTTACTTGACTATCGCTCGATTAATTACCTATATTGTTAGGATAGTCAACCAACAGATGAGTGCACTGCTCAGGCCCACTGGTGTAGCGTGCAACATATTCTTTGCTATCTTGAGAGTGCTCCAGGATGAGGATTTCTCTACAAACATCCCAAGTTTAAGGTAAACTCTATCTCTAGATATTTAGATGTCGATTGGGATGGTGATTTTAAATAGTGACAGTCCACTTCCAGCTATTGTTTCATGATTGGTATTCACGTAGTTTCCCGGAGGAGTAACAAAATAGGTTGTGGCATCTCACTCCAACACTGATGCAGAATATCAGGCTATGGCTTATGTATGTTGTGATCTATCGTGAGTACGGTCTAACTTGACTAAGTTTGTAATTGTTTTTCAGACTCCACATACTATGTACTGTGACAATAGGCAGTTGTACGCATATCTTATAATCCCCTCTTCCATGAGCACATAAAACACATTGAAGTTGACTGTCATATTGTGTGGGACCTAGTCAAAGCCAAGGTGATCGTCACTCCTCACGTTAATATAGGTGATCAAGTTGTGGAAATCCTTACCAAACATCTACCTCCTCCTATATTCAAGTATATGGGTGTCAAGTTGGGACTTCAAAATATTTACTCTGCAACTTGAGGGGGTATATTAATATATTTCATTAGTTGGCCTTTGGCCCATTGTATTTCCCTTGTTCTGCTCATGTACTCCCAGGCTCCTATATACAGGAAACTCACTACTATTGTTTGTCTTACTGAAAGCAACTTATTCTACATACTCAAAAATTCTAAAAGAGTTAACATTCAAGAGTATCCAATAGTTACAAGTATGTGATTTAGGGTTATTGTAGTATGTCTTAACATATTAATGGTAGAAAGTACTCAAAGTTACGTTAGATTATACCCAAATAGGAAAAAAATTAGTGGTTGTACTAAGTTGTTAATAATAAATGAGTTCATTTTATTTCTTTTGGTCTTTAGCTCCTATACATTAGACTATTTGCAAACAAAGTAGAGTCAGAATTTAAATGACCTCTAATTGCTAGAATCTAGAAATCATGTTGATGAATCAACTAAAACCTTGTGAAATAAAAAGAGTTCTTCTACCCACACCCCTTATGCACCCGATCACCTACCCGCTTGTTGGGAGGCGTGATTATTGTTGATGTGATAGAAAAAGCAGACACCATGGAATAGAAAAAATGGAGAGAGAAAAATATTTTTCTCATAAATTAAAAATTGTAATGATTTTTTTGTCGAATGAAAAGCATTAGGTTCATCACAAAAATTACTTTCTAATAGGACTCAGGTTGAGTTTCTTTAGAGAAAAAATAATATGAGAAGTAAAACAATAGAGGGAGAAGTATAACAAAGTACAATAACTGCAAAATACATGTATTGTATTCTAAAATGGGAACAACATTATTATTGTACCTCCAAAATGACAGTAATATATCCCAAACATAGGTATCGTATCCCAAAAATTGATAATATACTTAAATTTAATCATCATATAAAAATTCAAATTATATTAGATATAGTAAAATTCGTATTGTACTGGGTATGTTACCCATATATTGGGACACAATACATCAACAAATAAAACATTATGTGTTGTACCCCAGAAAATAAGAGCAAGGTACCCCAAAATACGAGCATTGTGCCCCAAAACATTGGTGAATACTCTGATAGATAAATAAAAGGGATATAGTTCTCGTATTTTGGGTACATTATTCCTATTTTATAATACAATACAAATATTTACTTAATGTATATTGTACTTAAAATATAGATATTATAACCAAAACATGTGTATTGTACACCAAAACACGGATAACATATTTTTTTTTTATATTATCATTTTTTCATAATATGCCAATATTAGTTTTGTTGGAAAGTATTTTTTACAAAAAATCTAATATTTTTATTTCATCTAAAACAAATTTCGGACTGAAAGTATTGGCAAAATAATTTGTGCTCTCTTCTGATTCTTTCATCTTTTATTGCTTTACTGTTGATGGTTGTACAAGACACACTGCGTACTCACAATCCCGAGACGGGTGTGTCATAGATTATGCACAGAATTTCTCGATTAAAAAATTGAAGATAGGGGTGGGGTGGGGTGTTGGAGACAAAAAAATCACCAATCCATAGTATATGAAAAAGAAAGACAGATGCCCGTGCTATAGTGGTAGTACACTAGTACTCCTATCAATAGTAGCAATGTTGATATATTATTGAACTTCATCATAACTGAGCTGAACTGGCTGGCTGCAGCAAAGTTTCGATGTTGAAAGTCTTTTATCACTTAAGCAAGCCACCGCCGCCTACGCAGTTTAGCTCTTCAAAAGAAGATTATTGTGACTTTATAATCAGCACTAAACCATGCATTTCCGGCGGCGACGTGGTGTCGGAGCAAGGCACCTTACGTATTTATTCCCCATTAATGAAGAATTAGTTTATGGCAACTGCCGATGCCATTGGGTGTTAGATGTAGAAAGAAGAGGTTTGCTATGCAGATTCATTTAACCAAACTCCAAACAATCTCCACCACATGTTTACAAGATATAACAAATAAAATATATTATTTTATTTGTTATATCTTGTAACATGTAGTGGAGATTGTTTAGAAGTTTATTTTGGGTTTTAAAATAGTATCCACCTAACATTTTTCTATAAAGAAAGAAAGTAGGGAAGCCGTGTGTGTCGGATGTCGGCTAAACTGAGGCTTGAATCGGCATTCACGACCGACGGCGACCGCAACACAGTTCGCAATCTAACGCAACCTGTGTGTAGGATCAAGCACCCGTTCCACGGTTAAGGATATAGTAGTGCGCTGATGTCTGCTGCTGCCGATGGGCTTACAAGTAGGGCTGGACAGGAAATTCCAAGCCTGACCATCACACCAACCTAAGTTTAGACAAACCAACTCAAGCAGTTGCAAAACGCTGGTCTTTTCATTTTTATATTGGTTGGTCTGCAAGGGATAACGGACTCTACTACATGTTTGATCTTATACAGAAAATCGGGAAAAGAAACCTCACAGCAAAAGGGTGCGGTTTTATTTCCAGCCCACATCCTTGTCTCCTTCAACCTGCCTCCTTTCTGATTACATATCTTTTTCATCACAATCAATGTTTATCCAAGTAACTTCATGCATAATCTACCTCCAACCAAATGAAAAACAAATAGAAAAATAAATCTGAAAATGCTTCAAACCAAACCGGTGACATTGAGTTTCATTTCCTGTTTAGGACTAGTTCGGTGTGTAAAATCAAGACACACCTGGAATTTTAAAACAAGAATTCCAAAGTAATGAAAATGAACCCCTTCGTTTCTGCCTGGTTCCATGCAGATCTATTTCATTTAGTTGATCTGTTATTATTTGGTTGGATGCAGTTGTACGAAAAGTTGGGTTACCGTGCTACAAACTAGTTTGTGGTGAAGCTACCCCCACATTTTTTCCTGATATCCTTCACACGACGAACGTATTCTCAGCTGGAGAGTCTAACATTGCCTCAAGTAGGATAACACTCATGTGGTGGCCGTAATTACCAACAAGATTGAGAAAGTGAACTGCGCCCTTTTACAGCGCGGTTCCTGTTCCATAGTTTTATACGTGGAGAATGTAGCATGCGGGGTTTAAACTCCAAGTGTGGGTCTCATTTCCGCAAAACTCAGGCAGTTGCATAACACCTTTTTAATTTCATCTCAATCAGACGGGCGCTTAATTTCTGCATCCTATTTTTAAATTCAACTAGTCCTTTGCAACCACACAGAACCAAATTAGTCCTTAACCAAACTTATTAGTTGAATCTGATATGTATGCATATTGTGGTTAAATTTGATTAGAAAAATGTTCTGATTATTTGTAGTTGGACTAATCATAGTCTAGATAACTAATTAACCGATCAAAGTGAACTTGATCAACTTATATATGTAAATGTGTTTGTTTATTTATGTACTTCAGTAAATTATTGTAGTCATTTTTAAATTATATCAACATTCGTGCTGTAAATGACTTTAGATTGATGTGTGTGTGTGTGTGTGTGTGTGTGTGTGTATATATATATATATATATATGTATATATATATAATTTTCTTAAATATTTTGACATTTATTTATCACATGTAAAGAGCTCCAATAATGCTTAGATAATAAGATATATTTCTTGTTATCGAGTATAAATCATACTTAAGAACACCAATAATTTGACATTAAAATTGAATTGAATTATTACTAAATTATATTTATTTATCTTCATCTAAGTATGCAGTTAGTAAAATATAAGGTAGTAGTGGTTTTAGACCGACCTTAATCAAATTTGACCAAATTTTAGCCATCAGGTCAACTTTGATCTAGATCTTTTAAGCGGTCAAGTTTGATCCGTAAAATTTTCAGACCAATATATGTATTTCGATCTGTGATTTTAAATTCAGATTAAACATGACCAGACCACGCCACCTATTTACAAGTTTCTTATTTTCGGTGCGGCCTATTCTAGAACAATAGTTGAAGTTCTGTTTTTCATTGAACAATGATTGAACTTGAAAGAACTAGTTTATACTTGGGTCTTCTTAAAGTGAAAGAGGTAGAGCGACATGCAAAGTACATGGGTCTTCCGGCAGCAATTGGTAGATCCAAGAAACAGGTGTTTAGTTACATCAAAGACAGGATTTGGAAAAAACTCCAAGGGTGGAAGGAAAAATTTCTTTCTAAACCGGGCAAAGAAGTGCTTATTAAATCCATAGCTCAAGCTATCCCTGCTTATGTGATGAATATTTTTCAACTCCCAGTGGGTCTCCTTGATGAAATCCAGAGTTGCATAACACGCTTCTGGTGGGGTGCAAAAGACGGCGAACGGAAATTTTCTTGGATTTCTTGGCAGAATTTGTGCAAACCCAAGAAGGCAGGTGGTATGGGTTTTAGAGACATGCATTCTTTCAACCAGGCTCTCCTTTCAAAACAACTATGGCTGCTCACGAATACAAATTCATTAGCATATAAAGTGTTAAAAGCCCGGTACTTCTCGAGAACCTCTTTCCTAGAGGCTGCTAGGGGGCACAATCCAAGCTTCACGTGGAGGAGCATATGGGCGGCCAAACCAGTGTTACTAGAAGGTCTGCATTGGAGAGTGGGTACCGGGGAAAACATCAATATATGGAAAGACAACTGGATCCCAGGACGTCATGATAGCCTTGAAACCTCACTAAATATCCCTCACTATGATATCTATTACGTCAATGAACTCATCTCGACTGAGGACAGGACTTGGAATTGCGAGCTACTCCACGCACTGTTCCCAGCGGAAGTCTGTAAAGAAATTCTCTCGACTCCGATCAGTAAACAAAGCACGGAAGACTGTCCTTTCTGGTGGCCCAAGAAGAGGGGGCTTTTCTCGTCTAGGACTGCCTACTGGCTGGCGCTACACGACAGAAACGCGTTCCTAGCAAGAAGAACGTCACCGGAGAACGGGGTATGGAAATTGGTTTGGAACTCAAACTGGCCTCCCAAACTATCGCACTTTCTGTGGAGGTTTTGTTCCAACAGTTTGGCAACCATGGCTAGACTATGTGACCGTCACTGTGATGTTAATCCAACCTGCAGTATCTGTAACTCGGCAGACGAAACTATCCACCACCTGTTCTTCGAATGCCCGGCAGCAAGGGGAACATGGAGATACTGCCTTGATACAGGACAGCTCCAAGAAATTGCGGCTCTTTTAACTGGCGAGGCTCTGCTATACCTGCAGAAAAATCTCGGCAAAAATACCTAAATGGCACATTTGCCAATTTTAATTACCTAAATGGCATGTTCTTGAACTTATTGCCCAAAATGGCACATTTTGGAGCAATACGTCCCCTGCCGGGACGCATTGCTCTCCCGCGAGGCAATGCGTCCCGGTGAGGGACGCATTGGTCCCACAGGAGGGCAATGCGTCCCGAGCCGTGACGCATTGCTCTGTTGTGGGACCAATGCGTCCCCCGCCGGGACGCATTGCCACGCGGTAGAGCAATGCGTCCCGGAAAGGGACGCATTGACCCCACAGGACTGCAATGCGTCACGGCTCGGGACGCATTGCCCTTGTGTGGGACCAATGCGTCTCCAGATGGGACGCATTGCTCAATGAGTCTCCATGCAGGACGCATTGGTTTTTTTAATCATTTTTTGCAATCACTGATATGTTATTGATATGTAAATTAACAATATTGATTATATTTATACATTTATAATTCGTTCACTTGTATTTGGATGTCTATAATATACTCAATTATTATAAATTTGTCAATTTCAATAGGTCGTAACATGCATATGGAATATATAAGTATATTGCAACCAACATTGGTTGGTTCCTAATTGATTATATAATACGAACTTAATCCAAATAAATGAGATAGCAATTAAAAACAAGGTTAAAACATGAACCAACATGACGAGAAAATAATACACAACAGAACAATATGATAGATCCACAACAACATGATCCAAAATGAACCAATGTCATATCATAATATGATAGATCCACATACAATAGATGTCCTCACAAAGGCATACATACAAAACTGTACAATATATAAAAAACTAAGTATGTCGTCCTCGCCCACGACGTCCTCGCCCACGTCCCTCTACATCAGGATCCTCTGTACCGATGTCATCTGGAGACTGCTGAACTGGGGACAACTGTGTAGGAGGCTGCTGGCGAGCATCAGGGAAGAAATGAAAAGGTGGAGGTGGGGTGAGGGGTCTAGGAAAACCAGGATAGGATGCATCAGGTGGGGTGCATCCTGAGAAATCAAACGGAGTAGGTGAATATGTGGCATAAGATGGTGGTCAGCTCTCGGGAATAATTGCTGGTGGGAATGGAGTGTATGGAGCAGAAGAAGAACTTGCTCCATGGTATGATGGTGGTTGAGGTGGGGTGATGAATGAGGAATATGAAGCAGCTCCTGAAAAATATGGCCCTGTCGGTCCCCATGACATGAACTGAGAAGTGGGAGTGGGAGTGGGCTCAACAGTAGGAGTAGGAGTAGGAGTAGGAGTAGGAGTGGGCTCAGGGGCTGTGGTATGAGTGGGTATGGGATCCCACGGCCGAGCATAGTCGGGAAGACTATCAAAGTAACTCCCCTGGATGGTATAGATGATGTCTCTGATCTGTGCAGGGGCGTGCTCTACTGCCGCTCGGATCGCCACATGTGTTTGTACCTGTAAAATAAAGTATGTACACATAATAAAGACCAATTACATATATTACAAATAACAAAGATAAATAATAACAATTTGTAAAATAAAATAATAATGATACTCACAAATTCCTGCTGACGATAACTTTGCGGGTAGTATATGCTTGGAGGCATAGCTGGAGGGGGCACAATGTATTGTGGATGATACCATGCATAGTGACCCTGAGGATTGTAGACTGTATCAGCTGGTGGAGCGGGAACTAAGCTCTCACGTCTGTTGTTCCACATCTGCACCTCCTGCCTATAATGAAGCATCCAATCCTCAGCCGCATGACCCCTCCCATCTATCCGGCTAAGCTTCGGCAGCTCAAGAGTAGGTTGTACTTGAACAAAGCCGAACTGTCCAAGTACTCTGTCGGGAAAGTGCCACTCCACTATTGTGTAGCACAACAGAGGCACTCGTGCCAACCAAATATCACTACCATCTCTACAAATGGAAGGCAATCTCTCGAGAACCTCAGCAGTGTAAGGAGTCAACTCTATCTGTTATTCATATAAACAACGTATATCATATAAAAAGGAGTAAATTGTAAATAAATAAAACATATCAAACAACAGAGGTAAGTAAGTTATACCTGTGAGGGCAAAATCTGGTCAAATGCTGAATCGTAAAATTGAATTGTTCCCCTGATAGTTTGACTCCTTTGGACAAAGGTAGGCCACCTATTAAATTGAGAAACTAAATTTAGATAAACACTATATAATATTTAGACAAATAAAAAAGTTAATTGTGTTGATCTTTAACCTGTAGCCCAAGGGAACATCTTCTGGCCAATCATTCCAGCGCATTGCAATTGAACCTGGGCGTCCAATTCCCAACCTCTCCCAACACCACAGCTGTAATAGGCGCACACAACCTGATAGATGGGTTGTTCTCCTAGACCGGGTGGTTGCCTTATACAACTCCCTATATAAGAAAGCTAGAGTTGCAACACCCCAAGATAGAGTGCCACAACGTGCAAAATCGGACACAAGAGGGAGATACCTAACATGAACTCTATCCCCTGTACTATCTGGGATAAGGTAACTACCTAAGAAATATAAGAGATATGCCCTAGTATAGCTTGTCCTCATTTCTACTTGTTGTTCTTCATCACCCGCGGTCAGATCCATATCCTTGAAGGTCTCATACAACCAAATCAAGGAGATATGCCCCTTAGACATCCCATCTGGTGCATCTCCTAAGAAATTCTGACAAAGGTGAGTCCATGAAGAAAATTGCCCCTCATTTCCACCTAAAGGATATGAAGCTATAACCGGTGGGCCATCAATCCTCAGGCCTAAAAGAACTGCAACATCCTGAAGAGTGACACTCATCTCAAAAGGGGGAAGCCTAAAAGTATTGCTAGAGTTGTCCCACCTGTTAACTAATGCAGTTATTAAAGTAGGGTCAAGGTGGATACATGGTAGCCTATGAACAAGCCCAAAACCTGCTATGGAAATATTGTCTAAAACATCCTGGTCAATAATAGGCCATTGTGCCAACATAATGTGGTGCTGGGAGAGTCGGTAGGTTTCTTGTCTAGGAGCCATATCTATGAAAAGTGAAAATATTTCATTAAATGAAAAGTGCAAAAATTACATTACATGAAAAGTGCAAATAGTGTACAACATTTAAGATTGTCAAGATTCTTCATTAGATAAGATGAAATTACAACATGAACAACATGAATTACATTAACAAACAATATAAAAATACAACATGAACTACATGAAATTACTGCATTTGATTCAGTATCTCATCTAGAGGTTCATAAAATGGCCACACTTGATGTACCACTCGATGTATCTCTGGATGTGATACAGCTAACTGGTTTTTTACTTGTTCGTTGATTGGCATTGCTTTCTGTTTTGTGTGATCCCAATACCAACCAGGTAGCTCAAGAAGTTCTTCATACATGTGAAACATTTGCTTTAAAAATTATCAATGAAATTTTGCTTGTTCTTTTGTCACTATAAATCCTAACTTGTTGTGCAACAAATCTGGTACATCATTCCAGTCATCATCCAATAGAGTTTGATGAGCCATTTTTCCCTGTAGGCACTTCGTAGCTATTATTTGGATTAACTCTACGGACATGTGAAATGTCCATGTCCTTCGATGAGCCATCTATAGAAATTGAAATTACAAACATTACATGACTTTAGTGAAATTACAAACATTACATGACTTTAGTGAAATTGCAAACATTACATGACTTTAGTTAAATTGAAACTGCAAATATTACATGACTTGAGTAAATTGAAATTGCAAACATTACATTAGATAAGCCATCATATGACATTAGGACAAGTGCGTCTATTATGGCCCTTTCTGCCACACTTATGACAGTGATATGTATACTGATTTGGATCAACATCCATAGTTGAATGCCTTCTCTTTTTCTTTGGTCTTCCAGCTTGCCTTTGTTTCCTAGGGGGTAATAAGGGATAAATACCTCTACTTTCATCAAATTGAGGCCAATACCTCTTGTCGGGAATGCCACAAAATTCAGTTCTGTACGCATTTAGATAAGCCTCATTTGTATAATATGCACTCACGAGTGCATCAAGATCCCAATTGACAGATTCTGCAGCTACCCAAACATGAGAGCATGGAAAATGCCATTGTTGTGGAAAACCACAGCTGCATTCACTGCCACCATTTGGACGCACTATTACTTGAAATTTATATCCATCCATGTCACCAACAAGCCATTCATCATTGTTCACACGGATGTGTATTGTCAATTTTTTTGCATCCTCTCGAACATTATAAAGCTTATCATGAACCTTAAAGGGCCAATGAAATCCATGTTGTGCACGTTTATTTGCGAGATTACGCCTGCACAGCCACATGGTCACAGAGCGATAGTATGTGGCAACAATTAACGCTTGTATTGGCAAACCTCTAACACCTTTTAAGACTCCATTACAGCCTTCAACATGATTGGTAGTCAATGACCCATACCTGCAACCTCTGTCATATGCGAGAGCCCAATGTACTGGATTTTGGCCCAATAAATATGACTTCGCTGCTGGTTCTATGGTTTCTATAACAGTCATATGGCGATCAAATTCATGTGTATCAGTTGTGGATCCCACCTTCCACATAAGGTCCCTCAACTCCTTGGACTTGAACTGCTTATGGAAGTTCTCCCGAAGATGTCGAAGACAATAACGATGTTGAGCCCAATGAAATTTTGATTGAAGGGCTGGAAAAATCCCACTCATTCGATCAGAAATAATACACAAGTCTGTACGTCGTGGAATGATTGGAATACAAGTTTGTAGAGAACCAAAGAACCACTCCCATGAGTCCTTATTTTCTTTCTCGACAACAGCAAAAGCAAGTGGAAATAGACCATTATCAGCATCTATGCCACATGCAAGGAGAAGTATGCCAGTATATTTTCCTGTTAAAAATGTGCCATCAACAGTAAGAACAGGCCTACAATAGGCCCAACCCCTCACAGCTGGACCAAATGCCCAAAACACCCGCTTGAATCTACGAGTGCCTTCAGTTTGAAGGATATAATCATCAATAAGGTGGGCATATATAGTTCTTGGAATATATTGTGTCAGAGAAATTAGGAACGGCAACAAACTATGATATGATGATTCCCAGTCTCCAAATATTTTACAAACAGCCTTCCTCCTCGCTAGATATGCCTTCTTGTAAGATATATTGAGCCTTAGTTCAGCATTCACCTTGTCACGAATTTCTCGTGTCGACATATCCAGTCGTGATACTAGGATTGGCATTATCATTTGAGAAATATAAGATGTTGTGACTTGGTGATGATCATGATTCATAACAGTTAATTCACAATTGTGGCCTTCTTTACAACGTTTTATCTTCCACATGCCACCTGCTTTTTTGGACTGGCAAGCGGTCAATCTCCAAGGACATCGTTCATCATGGATACAAGCAAGTTTAAGATGACGATTATTTGAGCGTAATGTACGGTACTGGACATTCTTTTGTACCGACCATTTTTGGAGTGTCTCAACCAGTACAACTTTAGATGCAAATAAAGCACCCTCATATATAACAGCACTGGAAGGATTGTAATCGAGACGAAATTCATGACAAAAATCTTCCACCCAGTCATCATCTTGAAAAGCTTCATAGTTGGAATCAATGTGTTCATGTTGGGGCCATTGGTTGTCAAATATGGATGGAATATGACTCAATGCTACAATAGAGTCAGGGAATGGATGTGTGTGCTCAGCATCGGTTTCAGTCAATGACTCATCCTCAGGTGGTTCACTGTTATTACCACCTTCAATGTCACTATTGTTATCACCTTCATGATCACTATCATTATCACCTTCATGATCACAATCATTATCTCCCTCCTCAACCTCAACACCAATATTCTCAGTAGTTAGATTTTGAGAAAATTGAGGTGGTTCACTCCACTCAGATGTTAAATTGCTAAGACTGAATTGAGGTGTAAGACTGAATTGAGGTGGTTGACTCCATTCAGTAGTTAAATGACTTTGAGATAATTGAGGTGGTTGACTCCGAGAGAATTGAGATTGAAATTGATTCAATAGACTCATTAAATAAGGTTGTTGGTGGATAGATATTTTTTCAAGAAACACATCAATATAGGCATCAGCTGAAAGTGATAACAAGGTTCTGTATGCATCATCATCATCAACTTGTATGAGCATATGATTTTCTCCAGGGAAAAGATAGGATATTTTGATAGAGAAGTGGTTGGGATTGATGTCAAGTGTTGTATAGATATATGATTTTAGTTCAGATAGGGTATTAATAAGTGAAATGTTTATGGGTCTAACAGATCGACTAGAATAAGACCCATCAGAGAGAAATTGCCCATCATATCGCATCTTCACAATTCGTGAATTTGAACTAGATGCTATGTTCCTATATTTTAGAACATTATATTAACATCAGAAAGAAATTCATATTTTATGACATTATATCAACATAAATTAATATTTTAGAGCAGTGACATCAATTTGGAATTAAATTTATTGGACTACTTTTTCTATAACATTAACAGTGAACAACAATTAAGAACAACAATTTTGCTATTTTTTTCAGTAAAATTAACTAACATTTCATAACAACAATTTTGCTAATTTTTTAGTAACACTAACATTTCAAAATAACAATTTTGTAATTTCGAACAATACATTTTCAGGTATTAAGTAGCCTTCTATTGTCATTTTCTACATCATTATTTCAGTAATGTACAATTAAAGAGTAACAATACATTTATTTCAGTTGTAATATTTCGTACTAAAGTTAAGTTCATATTTTGAAAATTAAAATTTTGGTAGAACAAATACCTGAAATGGAGAGTTATCTGTTGACAATCGAAGAATAGAAGAAGAGAAAGAAGAAGCTCCAAGTAGTCTCCGAGCAGTAGCAGATATCAGCTCCAAGATCGCCCAAAATAAGCTAGAAAGCACCCAAAGCAATAGAAATCCGAGAAGAAGCTCCAGAGCAATGGGAGTATAGAGCTAGATGAAGGAAATGAAGAATGGTGTGAGTTTGGGGGGCTGTTTTCGGCCAATATATATAGGGGAGCAATGTGTCCCGGTTGGGGACGCATTGCGCCCACGTGGACCGCCGCGCGGCGGCCCAACGGTAACATAGCCGTTGGCCTGGGAGCAATGCGTCCCCGTCCCGGACGCATTGCCCGCGTGGCAAATTCTAGCCGTTGGGCGCGTCCCGGGGCGCGACGCATTGGTCCCACAAAGGGCAATGCGTCCCGGTTCGGGACGCATTGCACTCCCGTGGGGCCAATGCGTCCCCCGCCGGGACGCATTGCTCTGCCGCGTGGCAATGCGTCCCGGCGGGGGACGCATTGGTCCCACAACAGAGCAATGCGCCACGGCTCGGGACGCATTGCCCTCCTGTGGGACCAATGCATCCCCCACCGGGACGCATTGGCTCGCGGGAGAGCAATGCGTTCCGGCAGGGGACGCATTGCTCCAGAAATGTGCCATTTTGGGCAATAAGTTCAAGAACCTGCCGTTTAGGTAATTAAAATTGGCAAATGTGCCATTTAGGTATTTTTGCCAAAAATCTCGCGGCTGATCAGCTCACGACAGCCCTTGTGCAACTATGGAGTCTGTGGACTGCAAGAAACAAAAAGGTTTTTTCTGGAGATCAAAGACCGGTCACGACTTTCTTTCAGCCCCTCAGGGCGTTAGTTAGAGATTACCAGGAGGCTCGTTCCTTGCCGGACCGGCCTAGTGTGACCGGAACTGCTGTGATATCCCGATGGATTCCACCGCAACCGGGGCGCGTGAAAATTAACTGCGACGCGGCGATCCTTCCGGATACCAAATCTAGTTGGAGCTGCATTGCAAGAAACGAACTCGGGGTGGTCCAGGCGGCGTCGTCAGGTCACTCCCTTCTGGCGTGGAGCCCGGAACTAGCTGAAGCATATGCCATTTACATGGCTCTCGTGAAGGCTGCTGAATGGTGTTTCGACGAGATCACAGTGGAATCGGATTCAAGGACCGTAATTGACGCTATTAATTCTAGCCTGGTCAGACGGGATTACCTTTGGTAGTCTTATTAACGATATTAGATTGCTTGTTTCCTCCTTTTCTTCCTGCCTTTTCTGTTTCTCGCCACGCAAATGCAACTCGGTTGCTCATGCTGTGGCCAGAGCTGCTCTTCTAGATTCTGTAGTAGATGCTGTTGGAATGAATAACATTCCGAACAACATTGTTAATCTCTCGTTGGTTGATATTAATTAATGGTGGGAAGGAGTTTTCAAAAAAAAAAAAACTAGTTTATACTTTCTTCTCCTTTTATAACAATCCATGTGGTGTGCCCATTCCGTATCATAATCTATCGTGGTCACGCAAAGAATTATTAGTAGTAGGTAAGGAGGTTCGTGGATAAAGCGTTGCCTCCGCTCGTTGGCTCCAGCCAGTCTGCCATGTTTATGAAAGGACGACAATCATCAACCTAACCTAAGGATCACACCGCGCCAAATACTTTGGGTTCTTATCCACACCATATTCGATCATTTTCCCGTTCGTGTTACCTTCCATGTCGGGTATGTATAGCATTTTATTTGAGAATCAAAGCAATGTCAAAAAGATACATTAATAGTGTGTTTTTAATTTCCGTCCAGTTATTGCAGCTAGGGTTGTACATTTTTCAGTCCAGAACAGTGAATCAGACCAGACCGACAATTCGCTCCAGTCCATTTTCAACCATTTGACTTTCAATCAGATCCTTGGTTTGTTATTTTTTCTAAATTCGGTCGTTGGCCTGGTAGAATTAGTAGAAACCGGTCTGAATTGATTGGACCAAATTATATATATATATATATATATATATATATATATATATATATAGAGAGAGAGAGAGAGAGAGAGAGAGGGGTTAGGAGGTGTGTACTGGCCGGTACATGTAACTTATGTGTATCGGCCATTAAAATAATACATGGGGAGTATGATGACAAAATCCACCCATATGGATTGATTTAATACTATATAGATTAGATGTGTTTAAAAAATCATAGCCATATCTCATATAGATCGTGAGATATAATAATATATCATTCAATGGTTTATATAATTTCTGTAACTTACCAATGATTAGAGAATATACATTTTCTTTTACCAGATGACCTATGAATATCACATTGTAGTGATTTTTTGTACACATCTTATCTAAGGGGTATATTTTACATCAATAAGGTTGGATTATTCAGTAACATTTTACAATCATCATAAATGAAGATGGGTACATGTAAGCTACATGTACTTGGGTACACAATTCTTTTAGCCATATATATATATATATATATATATATATATATACAATCAAATTATATATATATATATATATATATATATATATATATATATATATATATATATATATAGTCAGGCTAGAATACACTCGAGTGTACGGATCACACGAATACACTCAAGTGTGTTTGCATATCAAGACTATTTTTTGCAACAAGTAAACCGTTGATCTTCACCGTCATACTATAACTAGGCTACATACAAATTTTGAGCCCATTTGGATGAGTGTAAGTCACTCATCCAAGGGCAACGAAATCGACACGCGAAACTAATTTGAAATGCGTAATTTTTGTGGTCTTTATAACATGAGCTATACATGTCCAAATGTGCTCAAATTTTGCGTAGGAGCTATTCACGAGATGTTTAAGAAGATCAATGGATTAGATTTAAAAAAAAAACATTACATCATGAAAAACTACTTGAGTGTATTCCGCCCCGCATACACTCGAGTGTATTCTAGCCTGACTCTCTCTCTCTCTCTCTCTCTCT
Source organism: Alisma plantago-aquatica (assembly GCA_963693085.1). Lineage (NCBI taxonomy): Eukaryota > Viridiplantae > Streptophyta > Magnoliopsida > Alismatales > Alismataceae > Alisma > Alisma plantago-aquatica. The sequence goes on from OY856409.1 coordinate 872,536,279, forward strand.
CTCTCTCTATATATATATATATATATATATATATATATATATATATATATATATATATATATATATATATATATATATATATATATATATATATATATATATATATATATATATATATGGGGTTAGGAAGTGTGTACCAGCCGATACATTTAATTTACGTGTACCTGCCATTAAAATGACATAATTTACGTGTACCTGCCATTAAAATGACATATGGAGAGCATGTTAATAAAATCCAATCATATGGATTGATTCAAAATTATATAGATTACATGTGTTTAAAAAACCATATCAATATTTTATATCAATAATGAAAAATAGTAATATATCATCAAACGACTTTTAAAATTTTCGTAACTTACCGTTGATTTGATAACACACAAATTCTTTCATTGGATGATCTATGAATATCAAATGTTGGTGATTTTTTATACATATATTATTTAAGTGGTATACACCACATCCATAAGGTTGGGTAGTGTAATTTAAATATACAATCATCATAAATGAAGGCAGGTACATGCAAGCTACATGTAATCGGGTACACAATTCTTTTAGCATATATATATATATATATATATATATATATATATATATATATATATATATAGGAAGTTTGTATCGTTGATTCGAAAATACACATTTTTTTAAATGATCTATGAATGTCAGATTGTGGTGATTTTTTCTACACATTGAGGGGTATCATTACATCCATAAGGTTGGATTATTTAGTTGAATTTTACAATCACCATAAATGAAGGTGGGTACATGTAAGCTACATGTACTCGGGTAGACAATTCTTTTAGCCTATATATATATATGTGTGTGTGTGTGTGTGTGTGTGTGAGTCAAGCTAGAATACACTCGAGTGTATATATTACGCCATACACCTCAATGGTGTTTCGCTATCTAGACCTTGTCTTTCCAAAATCCAATTCATTGATCTTCATGGTTATAATAATAATAGGTAAAATAATAGGTTACAATAATACATACATACATACACACACAGATATTATATATATATATATATATATATATATATATAGATAGATAGAGAGAGAGAGAGTCAGGCTAGAATACACTCGAGTGTATAGATCGCACGAATACACTCAAGTGTGCTTGTATATCAAGATTTTTTTTTACAAAATGTAAACCCTTGATCTTTACTGTCATACTATAATTAGGCTACATACAAATTTTGAGCCCATTTAGATGAGTGTAAGTCACTCATCCAAGGGTAAAAAAATCGACGTGCGAAACTAATTTGAAATGCATACTTTTTGCGGTCTTTATAACATGACCTATAAATGTCCAATTGTGCTCAAATTTTGCGTATGATCTATTCACAAGATGTTTAAGAAGATCAATGAATTATATTTTTGAAAAAAAATATTGCATCATGAAAAACTACTTGAGTGTATTCTGCTCCGAATACACTCGAGTGTATTCTAGCCTAATACACTCGAGTGTACAGATCGCATGAATACACTCAAGTGTGTTTGCATATCTAGACTATTTTTTGTAAAATATAAACCATTGATCTTCACCGACATACTATAACTAGGCTACATACAAATTTTGAGTTCATTTGGATGAGTGTAAGTCACTCATCCAAGAGCAACAAAATCGACGTGCAAAACTCATTTGAAATGCTTAATTTTTGCGGTCTTTATAACGTGACCTATAAATGTCCAAATGTGCTCAAACTTTGCATATGAGCTATTCACAACATGTTTAAGAAGATCAACGGATTAGAATTTTGAAAAAAAATGCATCATGAAAAATTACTTACGTGTATTCTGCTCCGAATACACTCGAGTGTATTCTGCTCCGAATACACTCGAGTGTATTCTAGCCTGACCATATATATATATATATACTAGTTGAATCTAATATTTATGAAGAGTTGTGGGGATGCACAATATATTATTAATGACTCTAGAATTTACCAATAGCTTATACTAATATTGTGCGATGATGTCATGATATCAATAAATGTCACTATCATTAGTAGTTACAATTATAAAAGTACGGCGTAGCCGCGAAATAAAATTAATATTACATTACATTGTGGCGACGAAAAACTGAAAAGATGTTTCTTATTTAATCGAATTGTCAATAAATTAGTATATTACATATTAACTATCATATAATTGAATTTTATATTAATTGTAAGTGTTAGATTTTGTGTGCTACAGATTTATAGCAATTAGTTTCAAATGTGTTGTTATATGTAAGTATTATATTAGTAATATTTTCAGCAGTCTTGAAATAATTCACTCTTTTGAGTTGTAAGAATTTAATTGTATAACTTAATTTGTGCTACGAAACTCAAATGTCTTATTAGTTCTTTTATACTTTCTGACTTAGTTTTTTTTTTATATTATCAAGAGTGTATGAATATAAGTTATCCGGTTTGATGTCGGTCCAGTCTCAGCCCAATTCTTATTTGATCCAATCCTCGATCCGTAAGTTTTTTGTTAGACATGTCTCGGTCTGATCTGATCCAAATCGGTCCGGTTTGAGGTTAGATCGATGTACACCCTTAATTACACCAGCGAGGAACCAGGCGCCCTAGCGCACCGATGAGTTGGGAACACATGGGAGAGTCCGAAGAACTGTCCGTTCCAAATCTGTCAAGCACATAGGATTGTTTTCCAGACTTACCAATCCAACATACACTAATATAATTTATTGTATTTTTTTCGTCAATAATGTAGGAAACATGCAAACAACTTCGGTTAAAACAATGCCTAAAACAATGTTAAAATATGCATCACTTAAATAGTCAACGTGGACAGAAATGCCAGTATGTGATAACTTGGCACCATGTCGGGTGACTACACAAACACTAGAGGAGCCAATTAAGAAATGTAATTCTCCATAAACCCCAGAAATAGAGATGACATGAAGGGAAACAACAAATCAAAAAGTGGAAGAAGAGGATGAAGGGCACGAAGCTGTATTTCACATTAGAATGAAGCAGCAGAACCCAAAACTGATTCGCTGCACACTCAGATTATTATAGGGAAAATGATTTTATATACAACACTATATATGGAATTTTAGGTCTCACTACTACAGAAATGACTTATAACATCACATTTAGATGCGTCGGTTGTATACACGATACCGACGCTTAAACCCTACAACGTCGGTTGAATACAAAAACCGACATCTATATATGAAGAGCGGCCAGACACGGGTATCATTTTTTATCTAGCGTCGGTTCCTCAATAACCAACTGACGCCTAAAATCGCCCCCCAAATCCGAATTTTTCAGTGAAAAAATTACCTCCAAAATTTAACATACGGCGTCGGTTGTTGACAAATTAACCGATGACTAAAGGTTTGTCGCGAGACAGAAATTGAGCCCATTTTTATTGACGGATTTCTTGCAATAACCGACACCGATGTGTTTTCGCGCGCTGTCCCCGTGAAAATTTTCACCCCCTTCGGCGTCGATTTGCTACGAAAACTGACAACTACGGTCATAATTCGAGAATATTTTTTTGTCGGTATATGTATATCAGGAATAAAGTGGGGGTGGAGAGCATTGATGACAAGTTGCGTGAGGGCCGACTCAAATGGTACGGACATGTACAACGCATACCTACTAGTGCGCCTATACGAAGCAATGCTATTGAGCCAAACACTATAAATAGAAGAAGAGGAAGGCCTAAATTAATATGAGATGAGCTTATAAAGAGAGATTTTGAATCTCTACATCTCAATCAGAATATGGCCCATGATAGAGCTGAATGGAAACGAAGGATCCATGTAGCCGACCCCAACATAGTTGGGATTGAGGCTTAGATGATGATGATGATGATGATGATATGTAGATAGACGTCGATTTTTCTAGTTGAAACCGACGACTATCATTGAACATAGGTGTCAGTTTTTTTGTGGTAACCGATGCCTATTGTTTTAAGCGTCAGTTGTTTTAAATAACTGATGTCTATTATTAACTTAATAACAACCGTGCGAGCCAGACTCTTCTCCTTTCTCTGTTTCATTCTCGATTATTGAGGTTAGGTCTCTGGCGATTTCTCTCTGCCGCCGATCTCTCTGCCGCCTGCCCTGCCACCGCTTCACCTGCCGCTGCTTCTGGAGCTTGCCGACCGCCACTACTGGACCGCCGCTTCTGGAGCTCACCGACTGCCGCTACTGGAGGTTCGCCGCCGATCTCTCTGCCGCCGTTGCATCTGCCTTTCCGCCGCTGCACCTGCCCTGCCGACGCTACGCCTGCCGCTGCTTCTGGAGCTCGCCGACCGCCACTACTGGACCTTCGCTTCTGGAGCTCACCGGCTGCCACTACTGGAGCTCTCACTGCCACTGGAGGTCCGCCGCCACTGCTGGAGGTTCGTCGCCGCCGCTCGCCTACGTCTCCGCTACCGCTACTAAAAGGTGTGCTTCCTCCATTGCTATTCACCGCAGCTATATGAATGTCTAGCTGTGTATACGTGGGAGTTATCAAGAATACCTAAATGAATGTATAATTGTGTATCTAATTTGTATGTATATGATGAATCTAGATTTAGAGAGGATATACTATAGTATTTTCTTAGTATGGTGAAAGATTCTCAACCTTGTGTATCACATGGGATTCATAACCTCAAAACAAGGGGCTCCAATGCATCTAATGCCTTAAATGGAAGACTCGAATGATATAAAATCTCATCAAAGTAGGTAGAAACCACTTATATTCAGATCTTAATAATTCCATGAAGTGCACATTATCTTACTCTGGAAAAGTATGTGTACAACGTGGGATTAGTTCCATATAATGGTTCTATTTTAGTAAGTCTATTCCCAAGGTCTGTGTGTGATAGAAAATCTCTTTACTCTATGTCAAATTCAAATTTTACTCACGATTATCAATGTATAGTCACTCTCCTAAACCAGAATTTCCTTTCGGTCTAACTTTCTTGATGAGACTTATTCCAAATGAACTCCTATATCATGCACAATGACATTTCCCAATTGAACCCTAGGTTTCTCAACTTGAATGTGATTTTGAGGTTTTTTACCCATACATTATAATTATCATTATAACAATATGGAAAAATGTTTTTTTGTTATATATTGGGCATGCTGCTTAATTTTCTATGGTATAACTACCACGAGTTTTGTTATAAATATCTGAATATTAGGTTAAGGACATGTTTCTATTGTGACATATTGAGTTTTTTTCTATATTATACCCACTACAATTTGTGTTATAAAATAATACATTGATTAATTTAGGAAGCATTGATATGTTGTTATGGCTATCGACAAGTGTTTTTATAAGAAAATTGTGTTGAATGGGGTTGTGAACAAGGGACTGTGTTATATTTTGTTGGCCTAGAAACACGTCCAAGATTTACTCATTAGGAGTAAATCTTAGATAGTCCCCGGTTTGCGACTGTTCTTGAACACCTAATCTCACTTAGTTGTGTATTTGGTTTTTAAGAAAATTTCATTAGTATTTCTCCGTTTGTTATCTAAGTACATATGTACTTGGAGAACGATGGGGAAATGATGCCGAAATTTTCTTGAAAACCCAATACACATTATACACTTACTAGTGAGATTAGGTGTTCAAGAATGGGATAGGTGGTACACATTTATTATATATAAGACCTTAAACCCTAAAGTTTTAATCATAAACCCTAATCTTTTAACCCTAGACCTTGATCTTGTTCTAATATATACTTGTTTCTCTTTGATCATAGAATGGATAGATCATGGATGTCCATTCCAAATTGCTGCAACCCAGAGTTTATTTCTGGTCTTGATCAGTTTATTAGATTTGCTGAGGAACATAGGAAACAACCTGAAGATAGGTTCTACTGTCCATGTAGGCATTGCGGTAACAACTTGAAAGTCAGCACTGGTGACAAAATTAAAAGTCATGTCATGTGCAACGGGATTGTACAAGGCTATACAGAATGGTACTGGCATGGAGAGATTTCAAACCTGAAATCAGTGGATGTCGATAGCAGTGCTTGTGTGGAAGAAGAAATTGCCTCTGATGACGTAGATGTGAACGAACCAGTACCAGTAGACAACATTTATGCAATGCTGGATAGTTGTGGGGTAGATACACCGATCCACCTCCTATTTTTAGAAACATTGTGCATGATGATGAGATACTGTTATACACAGGTTGTAAGTTGACAAAGCTTAGCACTGGGTTGAGATTGTATAACCTGAAAGCTAACAATAGATGGAGCAACAAAAGCTTCACATCATTGTTGTCTTTGTTGAAAGAAATTCTTCCTAAAGGAAATGAGCTGCCAATCTCAACATACCTGTTAAAGAAATTGTTGTGCCCAATGGGAATGGAGGCCAAGAAGATACACACATGCTCGAATGATTGTGTATTATTTCAAAAAGACAATTTGGATTTGAAAGAGTGTCCCAAATGTGGTGCGTCAAGGTATAAATTGACGACTTTGGGGGAGTCCAAAACTGGTTCTCCTACCAAGGTGATGTGGTATCTACCTATAATACCACAGTTCCAATGCTTGTTTGCCAATCCGATAGATGCGAAGAATTTGAGGTGGCATGCAGATGTTAAGAAAAATAATGATGGGACCCTACGACATGCGTCTGATTCCCTACAGTGGAAGAAGATTGATTTATTGTACCCTGAATTCAATGAAGAAGTCAGGAATCTAAGACTTGGGCTTTGTACAGATGAGATGAATCTGTACGAGACATTGAGAAGCCAACATAGCACTTGGCCAGTTATGCTTGTTATATACAATCTTCCTCCCTGGTTGTGTATGAAAAATAAGTACGTTATGTTGTCGTTATTGATATCGGGCCCTAAACAACCTGGAAATGATATCAAAGTTTATCTTGAACCTCCGATTGATGACTTGAAGAAACTCTGGGGTGAAGGTGTGATGACCTATGATGCTTCACGAAGAGAGACATTTCATTTGCACGCTATGTTATTTTGCACTGTGAATGACTTTCCAACATATGGGAATTTGTCTAGATATAGTGTCATAGGATCTAAAGCATGTCCTATATGTGAAGAGAACATTGATTCAATATGACTAAAACATGGTGGCAAGACTGTATATCTTAGTCATCGAAGGTTTCTTCCAAAATTTCATATGTATTGTAGGTTGCGCAAAGCATTCAATGGACAGAATGAGGAACGAAGTGCACCTAAACCTATACCAGGGGAGGATGTTTATGAAAGAGTAAAAGACTTTACCAATGAATTTGGTAAGAGATCACAATGTAAGATGGCCACACGGAGTGACAAATCTTTATTCAAGAAGAAGTCAATATTTTGGGATCTTCCTTATTAGAGTTCTTTGGCAGTCCGGCATTGTATCGATGTCACGCACATTGAGAAAAATGTCTGTGATAGTGTCATCGATACTTGTTGAATATACCACGTAAGACTAAAGACAGGATAAAATCTAGAATGGACCTACATGAAATGGGAATAAGGACATAATTAACAGAAGTAGTTAGTAGTGATCGGAGAACATACTTACCTCCCGCTTGTTATACGTTGTCGAGAAAGGAGAAGAAAGCTTTTTGTGAATGCTTGGTAAATGTTAAGGTGCCACAAGGTTACTCATCCAACATCCATACATTGGTATCAATGAAAGATCTGAAGTTGATAGGTCTTAAATCTCATGATTGTCACACTCTAATGCAACAAATATTTCCCGTGGCAATTTGATCTATTTTGCCAAAACATGTAAGGTTTGCAATCACCAAACTTTGTTTCTTTCAGTCTGTGCAACAAAGTTATTGACCCTGATACTCTCGATAAATTGTAAAGAAAAGTGGTTGTTACCCTATGTTAGCTTGAGATGTATTTTTCTCCTTGGTTCTTTGATATCATGGTATATCTTATTGTCCACTTGACTAGGGAAGTGAAAATGTTGGGACAAATTTTCTTGCATTGGATGTATCCCTTTGAACGATACATGAGCATTTTTAAAGGTGATGTTCAAAATTGTTATCGACCTGAAGGGAGTATTATTGAGGGTTATGTGGTGAGAGAGGTTATGGATTTTTGCAATGGCTTTCTGAGTGTTAATGATGCTCCTGTTATTGACAAGAATATTGAGGAGCATTTTGGCAAAGGAATTTTGGGATCACGGATGAAAGTAATCATCCGTGAGCAGTTGGAACAATGTCACTTGTATATTTTACACAACATCAATGAAGTGAGTGTTTATATCGAGGAACATACCAATTTCATCAAGAGACAATATCCTCAAGCCAATTCAATGTGGCTTTCTAGAGAGCATAACAAGACATTTATTAAGTGGTTTGAAGATAAAGTCTTACATCAACTATCTCAAACACCAGATAATCTTACTAAAACTATCAATTGCGTCACCTTTAAACAAAAATTGAATGTTATTTCTTATGAAGGGCTTGACAAAAATGGATTCTCATATTACACAGAGCGTCAAGATGATAAGAGTGTCATCCAAAACAGTGGGGTCACCCTTCAAGCGTCTTCACTATTTTTTGCAAGTGCAAATGATAAGAGTCCACATGAAGCTAAAATGTCATATTACGGTGTCATTGAAGACATATGGGAGTTTGACTACGTAGATTTCAGAATTCCACTCTTTAAATATAATTGGGTTGATAACACCAAAGGAGTTATAGTGGATGAATTGGGTTTCACATTAGAGAACTTTGAAAAAATTGGTGAGAAGGGTGAACCATTCATATTGGCATCACAGGAGAAACACGTATTTTATATCGATGATCCTACAAATGATAAATGGTCGGTTGTTCTTTAAGGTAAAAGACAGTTCATTGAAGATCCTATAGACGAAGAAGAGTACTATGATAAGTATGATGACTCCAGTCCATTCTCAGTTGGGTTGCCAACACCACCAAATATTGAAGCTAATGATGACTTGTATGTGTGCGGAGATCACAATGAAGGATTGTTAATTAATAAAAGATCGCAATATTAGAGGCATACATCTTTATATTTTTTATATGTTTTTATTTTTCTGAATGTGAACTTTACAATGTGAATATAAACTTTACAATGTGAATTACTTTACAATGTGAATGTGAACTTTACAATGTGAACTTTACAACTTTACAATGTAAATGTGAACTTTCAGATGGATGAGCATTCTCCTGATGACCGTGCTGATGATTACCATGAGGGTGAGGACGTCAATCCGCTGCCTCACAATGTAAGTTTTAAAAATATATCCCTGATGTTTCTATCAATATGTTCATTTATAGTTATATCCTGTAAGTGTGTTTTTTTTGTCAAATTTTAGGTTGATGATGTACCCCCTGAAGAAATTGGGTACTTGATGAGCAGCAAAAAAAAATTGAAAAAGTGAGGGGCACCACAATGATGAACAAGTTACTACAGCAAAGGGGCAATGGATCCAAACTGGCCGTGGATTTCGATCATGCAGGAAATCCAGTTGGAGTGAACCACAACTCATTTATTTCATATCTTGGGGTTCTTACTCACAACCATTGTAGTCTTAACATAGAATCCTGACATAAAGTTCCTAAGGGGAAGAAAGACTTAGTATGGAAGGAACTATGCATGAGTTATTATTATTTGCAATTCTATTTTTGTAGATTACTAATTTTTAGGATACTAGTTAATAGCAATTTTATTTTGCAGAGTATATTTGTTCTGGATGAAAAAATGTGGGAGGGTCCTAAGGAACTATAGGACAAATCTCACCTGAGATTACATACGCGATGCTAAGAAGAGGTTCTTGATTCATTTCCAATTCTAGACATTGATCACTTTTGGACTAACTCTACACTAATAATTTTTATTTGTATTCTCTTTAAAAAATAAATTTAGGCAGAAGGCAGCCACTGAGAAATGGAACTACTTGGACACCAAGGACTGGGAGGAGTTTGTTACCCAAAGAAAAACGGATGAATTCAAGGTATTAAGCGCCACTCCCAATTTAATTAATATACATTCTTATGTATTCACCTATTCAAGATTAACCTTTAGTGTTACTAACCAAATCAATGTTCTTACTAACAAGGCTATCAGCGATGCTCAAAGAGCAAGGCATGCACTGAATGTGCATGACCACACAATGGGTCTAAGAGGCTATGCAGGCGTTCACCAAAGACTATAGGCTGAGTCTACTACTCAGTTTGTTGCTACTCAGGAGTCCTCTACTATTGGTCCCGCACCTCTGCCTCACCATGCTATGTGGATAGCTGGGAGGCAAAATAAGAAGTGAGATATAATGAAGCTCGCAACTGCTGAGGTGGCTGCAAAAATGGTAAAATTCAACTCTTAGAGTAATCGATCGATATTGATTATTGTTATGTTCACTTACCAATTTCTGTTGATGGTGATTAGCGGGAGCTGCACGAGCAAAGGAAGGAAGGCAAGTTCATCCCTGAGGGCACAAGGGATGAATTGACAGTTGCTCTGGGTAACCCTAAGCATCCTGGACATGTTAGGGGTGCAGACGCTGGTGTGGGCATCAAAGCGTTCTTTGGGCCATCCCAGCGTAAACCTGTCTCAAAAGCGGGAATTTCATAAGTTGAGGTAACCTTTTTTTTAGAATTTTATTGTGAAAGGGAATTTAATAATCGACTACGTTTATTTTATCCATGTATAGGCAGATGAATTAATTGAGAGAAAAGTCCAAGAAGCAATGGTGAAGTGGCAGGCCTCTCAGACGGCCACTCAGACGGTACTTGTGATGTGTCGCGCTTCTATTACTCCTACTGCAGAGGTTGGGAGTAATCCTATAGACCCACCACCTAGCACATCCTCTGTTAGTATTTTTATGACATAGTAGCTAGCCTTTTCAAGATGATATGTTTATGTATATAGGTATATAACATTTTTTACGTAAATTTGTAGGGGTTGAAGCCATGCCATCTAAAAAGTAAAGAATATATCATTACAGAGGCACATGCTTACCCAGACCTTCCAGGGGAGATGCTTCATGGGACTCCAGTACCAACTGGTGCGGTTCACATAAGCCCGATAACATATACTCCCAAGTTGGAGGGATCTTCAACTGCTAGATGCCCACCCATATTCTAAAACGCTTGGTGAGGCAGAAGGCGGAGTGATAATGTGACCCAAAGCAGATGTCATCTATACTAATATTGTATGGTAAATTTACATTACGTTAATTTGTTATTGTCTATATATGAGTCAATTGATCTGAAATTATATATACAGGTCAAAAAGACGACACCCGCTACATCTCGGCCTCCATGTCCACCTCCTCAACTACCAAGTTATCTTCCAGGGGACCTACACACCTTGTTAGGTCCTAATTATAGGGGTATGTCAGTATGGATCAACAAACATGATTGAAATTTCCCTATAAATGTTACAATTCTGGAGGGTGCTGCAAGTCAATCATACGATAACAATCTATTCATACAAGTTTTGCATATGTATTAATGTATAGGTATTAATGCAGGTCAATCATACGAAAACAAGCTATTTTTACAAGATATTTTGGAGTTATTTTGTTATGATTGGCTGAACACATCTATGATAGATGTATGGATAGGTGAGATCTTGTTTATACAACTGTATACCTTGTTTTATATATGATGATCTGGTTTCTTATATATTAATGCATACATAATACATGTTTTGCAACCACTTACACACGATATGTACAGATTTTGCATTTTCCCATGTGGGATTTTTGGTTCCATCTTTGATTAGTCTTGTAGATACAGATCCTTCTTCAGTTACTTCATACTGCTGTGATGCTTTTAAATATTTTGGTAAAAATAAGAAGACAGTGATAATAGATCCATTCAATGTCGAGTAAGTTTACTTTACTTATTATTTGGACTTAAGAAAATTGCATTTTTATTTTGGATTTTGAGTTATTAATTTTTAACTTTCTTACCTGTAGTGGTAGGCATTGGGAGTTACTAGTTATTGTCCCCAAGACGTTCACTGTCTATTATCTAGATCTTGCGGGGAATGAATTGAATACATTATAGGGACACGCAATGAAAAGGCCATTATTCTCGTGAGAAATATTTCATATTTTTATATCCAATAACATTTGTTATTACATTACTATTTAATTATGCAATTTAATGTGTTATATTAACATGTAGGGCTTTAGAAGAGTTCAAAAAAGCTGGAGGAAAGGTCCCCAGGAAAAAGAATCAACCACTAATTTGGGAGAATGTGAAAGTAATTTCCTGACTCCAATGTATATATTATTTATGTGAATTGTGCTTATTTGTATTTTTGAATATTTTGTATGTTTCAATTTATAGTGTGCTACACAAGACAACGGTGGGCATGTGCCTACTATGTGATGTGATTTATGGACTAATCATAAAATATGTCATAATGGAAATTGATAATATACATTAGGTATTATATATAGTCTCATTAGATAATATGAGATATATCAATTTTATTATATATTATTAATTATATATATATGTCATTCTCTTTGCAGGTGTTTAAAACTGACTTCATCACATGTGGAAAGTTATTAGATGTACATACTCCCTATACGAAGGAGGAATTAGATGTTGTAAGAGAAGAATGAGAAAAAGCCCTACAAGTAGTGTGAATTTTAAATATAATTGGGACAATAATGACAATTACGATGATGATGAATAAAGAATGATATTTCTAAAATTTGTTCTAATAATTATTTTTGTGTGAATGTGAATGACTTTTTTCTGAATTTTCATATGTGTGAATGTGAATGACTTTTTCTGATCAATACATGAATGTATGAATGTGAAAAGAGATGAAATGAATGGAACTGAATGTGAATGTAAATGAATTTGCATATTTCTACATGTATCTGATCAATACATGCGTCTCAATGTGAATGACTTTGCAGGTTTGTGGCTTATTATTGGCTGATATCAATGGATGTTGTAAACCTACAATTCAGAACTGAACTGCAGGTTCTGCATCCTACAACCAACCATACAGCATGCCTACAAACTGATAAGAAAAAAAAATCAGAATATAGATGATGGTTATTTATATAAAACCGATACCAAAGACATACGGCGTCGGCTATTAGAAAAAACTGACGTCTCTTAATGGCTGGCATCGATTATCAGCAAGAACCGATGCCTATTGTGGCCAGGCATGGCCGTCTTGGCAGGGATATGGTGTCAGTTATTGTTTGATAACCAACATGTTTAACCATGATATAGTGTCATTTTTATGTACTAACTGATGTTTATAGTTCCCTTGCTGACGCATTTTCAGTGGCGGGAAGGGTTATGATGTTAGTGTTTGTTTAATAATCGACATCTTTTATCATGATATAGTGTCGGTTTTCGTTAAGAACCGACACCTATAGTTCCCTTACTGGCACGTTTTCGGTGGCGGGAAGGATTATGGCGTCGGTTAGAAACCGACATTGAAGGTGTCGACTTTTAGCGGTGCCCACTTGGGTGTCGCTTGGAAACCGACGCTAAAGACTCTAAATAACAAATGCCAAAGAACTTTTCTGTAGTAGTGCCTTATTATACAATGGGCCCATTACACAAACATAATGATACAAGTATGATACATCTTACGTTATTCAATACCCACACCTCTGGGTGTTGGGCATAGGTAACATATGTCCCACTTTAGAGTGCAAGAACCTGAAGGAAGCCTTAGTGAGAGGTGTGGGTATCTACTAAGAAACCAACTTATATGATTCTAGGTTTGGTCAACTTATAATTTGGTTGCTTAGTAAATGGATATGAGAAGTCACATTATGTCCTAGAATCACCTTCTCTCATCTAAAATCATAATCAATCTCAATATATTTTTTTTCTTGCATGAAATGCCAAATTCATGGTCAAGTGTAAGGAACCAATATTATAAAATAGTAGCTTTTCAAGTGCATATGTGACAATTAACAAATTAAAAGCCAAGATAGAAATCTAAGTTAACTCAACAACAATAGTGGATGTAAGAGATCAATATTAAGCTTTACAACTAGAGTGAGACACTATTGATTATTATTCATACTCTAAGAAATACAAGTTTGACCTAGAAAAATGTAGAATTGTGGAATATAAGTTTGACCTAGCAAAATGTAGAATTAGGTTGTGGATCTTGATGTGGAAGGACACACTGTCAGTCTGAATTATTACAGGTTGTGTAATTCAATTCAGGAGATTGTTGAATGCGTAAGCCAAAGAAAGAATCCTCTGAGATATCCTTTCCACTAGTAGAAAATGATAACTAGTAGGAGAAGTTAAGAAATGCCAAATAACATTGGCATGATATGATATTTTAGGTCTTTTATCTTGAATTCATTTAACCAAGTGTATGTATAATTGTGGACTATGTAAATAGCGGAAATAAAAAAACTTATGAGTTGCAATCCATCATGTCAACTTGATTCCAGATATCCAGAATGTACTTCTCTTGACTGAATCGAAGGCTGGTAGAATGAGGGTAAACTTGGTTCCACCAAAATAAAATAGATTGCCCAAATCTACTAAATTGAAAGTGTTACTATTATCTATAAGAATGCTAATTAAGAAATTATAATTATTGGAGGGAATGATGATACCATCAATACACAACTAGAGATATAGAACAATAACATAATTTGAGCATACAAGCCAGAAGGATTTACCACAATGCAATTGATTCCATAAGCAAACATATAGTCATTGAGTTTGTTAAACCATGCTTGCAAATCCTATTTAAGTCTATATAAAGTCTTTTGAAATTGATAAACATAATTTGGATGTGTGGATTTGAAAAACATGGTGGTTGTTTCTCGTATGTTTCCAAGCAAACAACATTATGAAAAGTGTTGCAAATATCAATATGCTTGATTTTCCTTTATTAGTTCATGGGTACATGTAACACCACAAAAATAGTAGAAGTTTTCTCAATTGAATTGTATGTTACCTTATAGTAAACATGTTCCTTTTGATGACATACTTTATCTAAAATCCCTTCCTTTAGCATTTCCAAAGATTCATAAACCTTTAATTTTTCTTCAAACAAACATTTGGGCCACATTACATTAGCAAGAACATGTCTATAAACCAAAGACAAAGTGTCATTTGTATACATGAAATTAACTATTGGGTGATTGATGTGAGCCATTGTGATTCTTGATAGAACTTTCTCATCGATTATTTGAAGATTTGGTAATATGCGAGATATCATAGTGTATCTTTGATTTGGTTTGAACTTCCCTTCTTAAGAACATGTAACCATGTGATGAGTAATTAGTATAATCTCTGTAGTATAAATGCATCTAACAATATGATTCCTAGTATTATTAGTAGGAAAAATATCACAAGTAAAATCACCATGAACATGTGCAGTGTCAATATTATTCTCTTTGGCTAAATGCATGGAGTTGTTAGATTTAAACTCAGATCCTATTTCAATACAAATATGTACATCGATGTGGTTATTATGTTTGATGACTATTGTTGAATCAATGTCAAAATCATGAGAAAACTTTCCATTCATGTCATTGGTAGTAAATGTTTGAAGACAAATATATAAATACCTTGACTTCTATTGTGATCATTGTGAATAGAATTCACAATTTTCATAGCATTCACAAACTCCAAAAAGCTGGCCAATTCTCCAAGAGCAACAATGGGAGGAACATGATACTTAAAAGGGAACATTTGCTCATGAAGAAAACACATATTTTGAAATAAATTGTACTAGATGGGACTTGTAAGCATTGATATCCCTTGAATGTATTACGACCCAAAAAATAATGTGGTATAGAGCTACATTTAGGATTTTCTTGTTATAATCACTCATGCAAGGAAGATGTAGACATCCAAATGATTTAAGAATACTAGGTAGACATATTGCACTTTACATGCTTATTAACAAACAAAGTCTATGCCTTTTTTAAAGAATGAATATATTATAGAAATATTAAATTTTATTAGATTAAGTAATCATATTTTTTTATTCATATGTCTTTATAATTCATGATGAAGATGGACAAGTCTTTTGTTCTAGATAGATGAAGCAACAATACTCTTTCATATAGTTAGAAATCATTTTGGAAATGAAGTGTTGATGGTGTACATGCCCTCTTTAAGCATTTATTGGGTCAAGGTTATGTGCCTATACAATTTTTCTATAGAAAGTATTCTTGAAGAATATAATACAACATGTAAAACCATCACTGAGTTGTCCTACATATAGAAGGCTTGTTTATGAGGTTCACTACGAATTTTTCCACATGTATAGCAAAATCATGAACAATATGAGAAGTTAATGTGTGATTGATAGGAAGAAAGGAATTTTCTCCTATCACTACAAAGCCATAGCCTTACAAAAGACAATATTGTTTACAATACCTAGAACTTGAAAAATATGATTTGTTCCTAAATCAACATACCATTTTTAGGTTGAAATGGATATATTTAGCAAATTCTTAGCTGCCATGGTTTTCTCTTGTCCACTGGAAATGTGGCCAGTAAGAGATAAAAGGATATGTATAAACTAGTACTTACTATCATATATTTTCAGTAAAGGTATGGAGACATGTTCTCTTTTACCAAATATTTTGACAAAAGACTTGATATATCCTTTTCTTAGAGATTCAAGAAGATCTAAAATTATAATTGAATCTTCTTCCCTGAAATGATAAGGATTGATTCATTCATCCTAACAAGAAGTATGTGACCTTGACTAAATATCTTTTGTTTACATGTTTGTATGTAGCTTCTATTACCATCACTTCAATTCCATAAGTAGTTATTTGATTAAAAGAGGCAAGTTTTGGACATGTACAAGTGCCAAAAATCAGTTTGTACTTGATTAATAGAGGCAAGTTTTGTGATCACATCATAAATACATGGAAACTTTTAAAAATATGCACTTCTCCACTAATTAGGTAGTATAATGAATTATCATCATGAATAGCTTTAGATAAATAACATGCAACCAATTGTAGATATGCTTGAAATCTCAACGATATGATATCACAAACTTGCTTCTTTTTTACTTTAGATATCTTAGTCATCAACTAAACATTTTGAATTGATTTTATTGACATAATTTTTTGGTAAGAGAAGAGTGGATATGATTAGAAGAATTGAGTCTTACTACGACACCTAAAACCTCCTCTTTCAAGGTTCCCATGATACATGCTTTGACCAATCATCCATTAACATCCATGGGGAGTAGCTACATTTGGTTGATAAAGACAATTTATGATTGACTAAGATTTATTTTACTACTTTTTGGTTTTATAAATAAAGTATTCATGATAATTGCTTTTAGTTAGGGATCATACTTACATTTTTCTACAAAGATAGATGGAGTTTTTGGATTTTAGTGAGATAAAGTTGGCAACAATGAATCTAGATGGATAAGGATACTTCACCATATAAATCATAATTGCAAATGGAGTTTCCCTAGGAGAGGTTGATGAATATGGAAGATATCATTGAATTGATGAAGAACTAGCACAAAATAGGAAAGATAGTTATAGAGAAACACTAGAAACTTGGAAACAACTAAAAGGAAAATGAAGCATAAAAATAAGGATAAGATGACAAAGGATTTGGAACTTTATTTTAGATTCCAATGAAGCAACAAAAAAATATTATTCTATATGCACTTATCTATTACAAGGGAAGTTTACATATAATAATTTAATGTGCTTATGCCTCATTATACTACTGGCTCATTACAAGATCCACTAAAATAAAAGGTTGACATATCTTAAGGAAAGCCAATTGATTGTCTACAACATCACTACCATACCTTGGCTTTAGTTTATTGGAAGATCATTTTTTGCAAAATGTTATGAGGATCACACTAATACATAAGTACTTTTGCACCAAAAAAATATCAATCATAAGAATTTTACTAATGATCAAGCTCTCTTACCTTTAGAAGTGGTCAAGGACTATGACATCACCCCTTCAATTATGGAATGGAAGAAGAACCTTGAATTATGTTGTAAGAAACGAACATAATATACCCGTAAAGCATATATTATCAACTACACATGTACATGTTCTTAGGGAAAAAGGGGAGGTGAAAAGTTAATGCAAGGAAGTAAGAAAAAGGACGGTGTGATAGAACTCTTTGTTGGCTAAATTGGACATTGCTATAATCTCTTTGTTTTGATGATGACAAACATTTCATTCTTATGGATCTAATGTGCTACTTGAGTGTTGTAGGAACTAGGTGGATGACAAACCCTTGGAAGATCTATATGCTCAAAATGTCTTAATTTCACGATTGTAATCAAATGTAAAAACTTGTACAAGCATATAATGTACAAGTATATAATGTAAAAGTACTTAGATATCATGTAAATCAAGTATTTAGATCTTCCCTAGACACACACAACACTTAGATAGGTCATACCCTACAATAGTATCACAACTGCACACTGATACACACACTTAGTACATAGTGTAAAACATTGAAACAGAGTCATTCTCGGTCGATAAACTTCTCGACCGAGACACACTCGGTCGACAATCTCCTCGACCGAGAATTGACCAAAATAGTCGTTAGACACAGCAGACAAGGTAGTTGGGAGTTGGAATCGAACGTTATATAAACTTGCTCCAGACTATCCCTCGGTTGACAAAGACTTCGACCGACATGACTCTCAGTCAACAATTCCTCGACTGAGACTGTCTCTATCTGCACTTTTCAGAATTAATTAACTAGTCATTGCTAAAGCAATTAGTGGACAACTAATGGCTAGTTAAGCACTAAGAACCCCCTAGAAAGTGTCTAGAACATGCTTAAGAACTCATAGGCCATTATTATAAATAGGACATGCCTTAGGACACCCAAGACACACTTGTGCAATACTTGAGCATACATACTTGCAATTGGCAATCCACTCTTGTGAGAAATTAAGCAATTCCAACATTTGCTATTCATTTCCACTACTCCAAATTCATGTCCTATAAGCTAGAATCTCCTACCCACTGCACTTTCACTTCCATACACATTGGTTAGGAGATCAAAATGCTTAATATAGGAAATCAATTGTGCTACAACTGTAATTGTAATTTCCATTTTCCCTTCTTGTTCTTTCTTATTGCTTGTACTGTCCTTGCTACTCCTAGGATTGGAGGCTGCGGATTGGAGAGGGTTTGATCTTCTCGGTGGAGAAGGAGGACTTTGGACTACTTCAAGAAGGTTGTCTCAATGGGAAGCTACTTTAAGAGGAAGGCTACTTCAAGGGGGAGCTTGAAGTTACTTCAAGGAAGGCTGCTTCGAGGTTGATGGGACTACTTCAAGGTGAAGATTGTCCAAAGGGTGGTGAAAGTATTTGTAATTTTATGTAACATCCTTGCGAGGTAATAAAATTTAAATACTTTCAAAATCCCAATTGGAAACAATTGGGTAGTGGATTGACTCCTTTAGTTTTTGCTAAAGGTAGAACCACTCTAAACACCTTGCCTCCTTCTTATTATCTCAATTGTGGTTGCTTGAGTTGAATTATTGTTAAAATATTTATAAAACCCTATGCACCCCCTCTAGTGGTTTTTCATTTGGTATCAGAGAAGGCTTCAAGGAGCTCTAATCGAGTCTTGAAGAATGGAGAGTGGTGGTGTGTACAACCGCAAGCAAAGGAGAAGCTTGGACCAATCTTCAACAAGTTGTAATTGGTACTTAGGAACAAGACACACAACACCTAGTTGTCCATGGAGGTTAAAGAAGGAAGATGTGCATAAAGAATGCCTTATTGCTACAATAAGTGAATAAGAAGAAGAGGTAAGCCTTTTTGATTTATCTGAAGAAGAGTTAATTGCTAGCCTTCAAGAGACACATGATAAGTATATTGAGTGCAAGAAGAAATTATAGAAATCTAATTAAGAAAATGATGAGTTACATGCTAAACTTCTTGCTCTCACATCTGAAAATGAAGATCTTAAGGAGACATTAAACTTAACTATTAAAGACCATGATATTAAGCTGAAATCAATAGAGGCAAATTGCAATCTTCTATCTCTAGAAAAGACAAACTTGCAAGCCCAAATTAATGATCTTAAAAAACAACCAATCTTATGCACTCATGAAGATTATGATACTATTGTGAAAGAAAGAGATTCTTTATTATCTAATCTAAATCAAGCAAATTTAGATATCAGAAAGAGAATGGATGAGATTGCTAAGTTACAACAAGAAGTTAGTAGCTTAAGAAACAATGATGTTCTTGATAAGATCTTAAATGATTCTCGTGGTCAAATTGGAAGGAGAGGACTAGGTTACAAGCCTAAAGGAAAATACTATCAAAATCCTTGTGGGAGAAGGACACAAGTGCCAAAGACTCAATCTATGTATGTACCTAAAGGCAAGTATACATATGTACCCAAGAACAATCTAGATCAAACTCATAAAAAGAGAAATGAGATTGATTCCATATGTTGCCATTATTGTTTGCGTCTTGGACATTATTTCTTCTCATGTCCCTACAAGAAAAAGGATGTTGAGTTGGTATGGGTTCCAAAACCCCCAAACTAAACAGATTAAATTAAGTTGAGATATGACCAAAGACTCTAAATTGTATATCTTTATGTCTATCTCAACTTAACATAATGAAATAACAAATTGATTCCAGTAATTAAAATTTCTAACTTGAAAATACACATTTTTATATAAACCTGCATAGACACATCTTTGTTTTAGTTTAGGTTCCTAAAACCTAGAGATTTCAATATGATTAGTTGATATTTGACTCAAATGTTACTTTGATACTTAAATGTTTTATCTCAACTAAACTAAGTTTTAAATTGCATAATTGAATTGGAAGTGATCTATGTTTTACTTGTAAAGAATTACTGAAAAATGATACAAAAACATTCTCGGTCGAGAAAATGTTCGACCGAGAACACTGTCGGTCGAGAATTAGTCAACCGAGTAGGTTACTATTTTTAAGCTTGCAAAAATCTGATAAAACCTGTACAAACAGCGGAATACTCAGTCGATAAAATCTTCGACCGAGATAAATTTGATCGAAGAAAAGTTTCACCGAATCACGTTCTGCAGAACCTATTTTAATGGATCTAGTTTTCTATCAATTTGCTATTTCATTTAATATGCAAACCAAGAATGAATCTTGGAGAAAATTCTTTAAACATATATCATAAATTGCAAGTTCATTTTTAATTGCTACAATCTCCTACATGGTTGGGCTTAAAACTGAAAATATGAACCATGATTGGTTTAATCAAGGAAATTATTGTTTTATCACAATCCACATGGTTTGTCCTAAGTATTCCTTGGTCTATCTATATAAAACCATGTGTCTTGAAATTTGCTTTTAAATGATCATCATCATTGTATTTCATAAAATTATGGATATGCTTTTATTGTTTTCCATTCTTTACTTGGTTTGCCTAAAATAATCTTTGATCTATATATACAAACCATGAATGGATATTGTTTTCAAAATGATCATTGTGATTCAGCTCATTACATATAAAGATGATGAAAATGCCATTTTTCATAACAGTAAAACTCTATGGCACAAATGCATCTTGACATAATATACAATGATTATCGTGTGCATGGCTTGTATCATCTCATGTAATAAATGAATGCTTTTTGCTAGATGACACTATGGCAAGCTAAATAGTTTGTTTCTTAGAACAAGAATTTTAATGTCTTATCTAGCTATTTGTTCTAATTAATCAAAAGCAAACTCTTCATTTTAAGAACTTGAGATATAAAACTTGTTCTTAATTTATACTCAAGGATGACTGATTCTAAAGAGTTAATCTAGAAATAAGTTTAAAATAAGAGACTTGTTTAGAATAAAGAGCTATTTAAATATCACAATCTATTATAACAAAATCAAGAGCAAGATACTAAATTCATTACTTAAAATTTTACACAGGATTGCTCTTAGGATACAATTTTACATCATGGTGACAACATAACTTATGGAAATTTCTATTGATGCAAATAATCTTTCTTATAAATAAATGATTCAAAACTACATTCTTACTATGATTGAATATGTTGTATATGTAGTTAAATTGCCTTCTTGCAAGAAGAACGATCTCTGTGGATATCAAAATGAAGAACATACATTCTGAAAATTTGCTTAGGATATAACTTGCTCTAAAAAAATCAAGAACAAAGACTTCATTGTGATGCCTATATTAAGTTTTCAATTGATAAAATCTCTTCAAAATAGGTATCATTCAAAGTGATTCAAATTGATATACATTTGATCATATTACATATCACATATTAATGTGTAACTCAATGAGAGTGCTTAAACTATAAATCTGTAGAAATTGCCTCTTGGTTAAAATCAAGTTTGACCAAGGGACGCCCAGGTCGAAGTCAAGTTCGACCTAAAATAAGCTTGACCAAATGCTTATTTGTAAATCATTTTCTTGCAATCAATCTTAGTATATTGAAAACAAGACTTTAGTGCATAGCTCTCATAAAAGGTTAACTTATTATGATCTAATGCTTATTGTGACCTTAGAATCCTTAAGTTATCTTGATTATTAGATTAAGGGGGAGCTCACAAAAACTATCTTGACTATATGATTAAGAAGGAGCTTACAAATTTTTTTAAACAGTATAAAGAAAATTTGAAAGAAGTTATGACCTTAGTATTTTTAAGGTAATCTTGGCTATGAAAAGGAGCCTACAATATTCATGAATGTGATATATATCTTGTTCTTAATGGAATTCTCTAAACAAATTTAGTCTTAACATCCCGTGTATTTGGTTAGAGATACATTCATGTACCCTAAGCTTAAAGGATCTCATATCATTTTAAGGCTTAACACCCTTTTACAAATGATTGAGAACTAAACTGTGGCTAAATTTGACAACACATGTTTCACATTCATATTAAATCCCTTACTCTTAAAAATGAATATCTTATTAAGGGGAACATAGCAATAAAATTAAGGGGGAATGATAAAATTCATACTTAATGATTATCTTGGCTATCTTTTTGAAATGAAAAAGGGGGAGAAATAATATAAAATAAATAACATAAAGAAAAATGAGTTTCATAATCTCTCTTCGGCCAGCACACACTTGCAAACAAGAAAATTGCTACAAAAGGTAAACTTCAGGTATGAAACTCATATGATTTATATTTCCTTATTTTATATTTTGGAAATGTTTGTCATCTTCAAAAAGGGGGAGATTGTTGGCTAAATTGGACATTGTTATAATCCCTTTGTTTTGATGATGACAAACATTTCATTCTTATGGATCTAATGTGCTACTTGAGTGTTGCAGGAACTAGGTGGATGACAAACCCTTGGAAGATCTATATGCTCAAAATGTCTTAATTCCATGATTGTAATCAAATGTAACAAGTATATAATGTATAAGTACTTAGATATCATCTAAATCAAGTGCTTAGATCTTCCCTAACCACACACAACACTTAGATAGGTCATCTCCTACAATAGTATCACAACTGCACACTGATACACACACTTAGTACATAGTGTAAAACATTGAAACAGAGTCATTCTCGGTTGACAAACTTCTCGACCGAGACACTCTTGGTCGACAATCTCCTCGACCGAGAATTGACCTAAATAGCCATTAGACACATAAGACAAGGTAGTTGGGAGTTGGAATCGAACGTTATATACACTTGCTCCAGACTGTCCCTCGATCGACAAAGACTTCGACCGACAGGACTCTTAGTCGACAATTCCTCGACCGAGACTGTCTCTGTCTATACTTTTCAAAATTAATTAACTAGCCATTGCTAAAGCAATTAGTGGACAACTAACGGCTAGTTAAGCACTAAGAACCCCCTAGAAAGTGTCTAGAACATCCTTAAGCACTCATAGGCCATTCCTATAAATAGGACATGCCTTAGGACACCCAAGACACACTTGTGCAATACTTGAGCATACATACTTGCAATTGGCAATCCACTCTTGTGAGCAATTGAGCAATTACAACATTTTCTATTCATTTCCACTACTCCAAATTCATGTCCTATAAGCTAGCATCTCCTACCCACTGCACTTGCACTTCCATACACATTGGTTAGGAGATCAAAATGCTTGATATAGGAAATCAAGCCTTGTGCTACAACGGTAATTATAATTTCCATTTTCCCTTCTTGTTCTTTCTTATTGCTTGTACTCTCCTTGCTACTCCTAGGATTGGAGGTTGTGGATTGGAGAGGGTTTGATCTTCTTGGTGGAGAAGGAGGACTTTGGACTACTTCAAGAAGGATGTCTCAACGGGAAGCTACTTCAAGAGGAAGGCTACTTCATGGGGGAGCTTGAAGTTACTTCAAGGAAGGCTACTTTGAGGTTGGTGGGACTACTTCAAGGTGAAGGTTGTCCAAAGGGTAGTGCAAGTATTTGTAATATTATGTAACATCCTTGTGAGGTAATATTAAATACTTTCAAAATCCCAATTGGAAACAATTGGGTAGTGGACTGACTCCTTTAGTTTTTGCTAAAGGTGGAACCACTCTAAACACCTTGCCTCCTTCTTATTAACTCAATTGTGGTTGCTTGAGTTGAATTATTGTTAAAATATTTATAAAACCCTATTCACCCCCCCTAGTGGTTTTTCACTCTTTTGGTTTAGAAAGAAAATGTTAAAGTTGTTTCTTTCTTTCTACAAATAGAAAAAACTATGTTTTCGTGTATCTTGCTGCAACACCATCGGTTATTTGGGAAAACACATCTTATGGGGACATTACTATAGTTTATAGAGAGGAATGAGGCGTGATTTGGATGTTGACACCTAAACCTATATAATAAATAGATAATGTATCATCTATTTTGTGTCCCAAAACACACAATTTATTTCATATCCAAATACCATTAGCCAAGCATAATATTGTTGTAGTTGGGTTTTAAATACTATCCAATAATTACATGATTGAATTCATTGACATTTGAAACACTATGCAGTCTTGACCACATTGTTGTCAATGCCTCTTATCATATGATCACCAATTATTTACCTACTAAAAGTGTTTCCAATTTCTCAATCTATATAGTTTGGGCCATATTTGAAGTTATTTTTAGTGGTTGCAACAACGTAATGATGGAATGTTTTTGGCAAGGTACAAATATAGCTAGAAGTCCAGAGAAACATGTCAAACAAGTATATAAGAAAGAAAAAAAATTTATATTGTATGTGTGGGATACACTTCAAACCCCATTGTCCAAGTATCATATTTTAGACATCTATTCCTATCCTCACCTTAGCCTTAACAACCAACCAAGATTACTTACACAAGTCTCAAAAATACCAAGCACATCATTGTCCCTTTTACCATGAGGCATGGAATTCCTTTATGTCACATAATGAAGCACAATGCATCCAAGCAAGTAATCACAATTCATTTAACATGTGGATTATGGTTAGCTATAACCAAAAGCCAATGAAACCCAATTCAATGTTGGGTTGGGGGTCACCACCCCAACTAAATTTCAAGATGACCCTACACCGCAAACATCTGGAGAAACAACACCCAACAAATAGATGGTCATGGGTTTCATATTCCTCCCTACATTTGAGAAATGTTAGATCTACACATCACTTGGGATTATTAATTCTTGGTAATTTGCAAAGGATGCATCTATTAGCACATAAACCACATTTTGGCATATGTAATTTGTTCAAGAACAACCTATTTAATAGAACATGAGGCCTGTAGTAAGAAGATAATTCACAAGGTTTGTCCTTATCCTTGGTCTGGTGCCAAGATCCGTCAATAATATGATAGTATTTAACCCTTACAGTAGGCCACATATCCTTGAATTACGGCTCTTGGGACTCAATGTAAAGAGTGAGACCTGAGTGGGGAGCCACTCACTTACTCAATGTGAAATAATACAAAACCATCCACTGTCAAATTTGAGAATATATTTTCAATAAGGACGATATACTAGAATTTGAAGTATCTAATGTATCAAATAACAAAAGTATCACACACTACAGGAAAAATTCCCATTAGTAGCATTTATTCTATTGGTTTTTTTTTAAAAATGCCACTATTTATTTAATTTACAGGCATTTATATGTAAAATGCCTCTAATCCCCTTACTATTTAGTCTCAAAAATAGTAAATTTTCAAGACATATATATATATATATGGTTTGTGGCAATTAAAAAATGCCAATTTGATATTTCAATTGGCCAATTTGATAATGGGCAACCTGCCTGCCTGCAATTAGGCTTCACGCTATTTCCCCACTCCCCTGCCCGCGATTCTCCCCCGTGATCCCTCTCCCCCCTGTAAGAGGCTCTAGCGATGCGTGAGGCGACACACCCCTAGGGCATCCCCGCCCACCTCTGGGAAGCGGCAGTGTGTGGTTGGCCTTCACAGGACATCCTCTATGGAGCTGGTAAGTGGACAAAGGTACCAGTCTCCATACACTGGACTGGCTGCTGTGCAAATCTTCAGCAAGGCCCTAGGCGTGGGTGTTTCGAGGCTCTGAGGGTTCCAGGGTGAGGTTGCTTGCTCTTGACCCAGCGGCGGTGCTTCTAGTTTGGCCTTTCCTTCCTTGCAGAGTGTCCCTTATGTGGGGTCAAGTAGACAACTTCTTGGTGGTGCGTCCTCATGGATTCCATCAAAGAGTTTAGGGTCGCCTAAGGGAAGCTAGCACAGGAGGCTTGGGCAACGGTGAGGGCTTTCGATGCTTCTTCGGCTACCCTTGGGAGGATACATGAAGGGGACCTGCAAGTTGTCACTCTGGGTGGTTGGGATGGATCTGCGTTGTAGGTGGATGGTGGGGATCCTTGTCTCAATGCATCGATTTTGAATTCTGGA
This sequence comes from Alisma plantago-aquatica, assembly GCA_963693085.1. Taxonomy (NCBI): domain Eukaryota; kingdom Viridiplantae; phylum Streptophyta; class Magnoliopsida; order Alismatales; family Alismataceae; genus Alisma; species Alisma plantago-aquatica. The sequence goes on from OY856409.1 coordinate 872,563,020, forward strand.
GATTTAGGGGCAAGCTTCCTATTGAGGGGGAAGGAAATTGTTGGGTCTGCTACTCTTTGTGGTGGGAAGGTGTATGTGGGGGACAGGGTCTGCAGTAGCTCGATAGGGGAGAGGTTCAACTCTGTTCCTCATCATGCTGCTTTGGGTGCTGAAACAGGTCTTGTGTTAGGGCTGGGAGGTGTACGAGAGGTGTTCGAGATTTTGTCAGATGATCTTGTTCTAGATGGTTGTGTTTAGACACATTCTCAGGATGCATGTGGTATGCTGGGCAGTGTCGGGGGAGTCACTGACTACTTTGGGGTTGGTGATACATGTATTCCCTTGATGATGGCAACATACAAGCCTGGATCAAGCCTTGGGCGTGGGGATTCTAGTCTATTTGGAGGCCTTGGGGCAACACCCACTCCATGAATTGGCAGGCCTCCTCTTATGACGAAGGTACTCCATATGGGTCCTCACATCTCTAGGGATGCTTGCTTCTTCTTGACAAGGAGAAGAGCCCCTTTGCAGATTTTGTTCCAACCACACCTGCATATAATTTTATCTCCTCACCAAGGTATAATTGTGGACATGCATCTTTTGACAATTTTCAACACTCAGTTTCTTTCAGTACTCAGGAAGTGGGCTTAACGAGGTTTGACTTCATTAGAAGCTTTGCTAACTTCAATTATACTATTTTTTAACTAATCAAAAACTCATGCAAGATTTGATTCCATTCACATTACTACAGACTCAGAAAATCAAGGTTCCCAATTCTTTAAAGATCCAGACCCAACTTGTTACAGGGCTTTGTCAAGTTTTCAAAAAGTGACACTCCAAAGTGATGTTCTAGCAATTCTAGTGTATTTTAGGGTGTCATTAACCTCCTACCTGCTGTTACAGAAGGTCATCTTCATTTGGTCAGCTTGAGTTAAGTGTTGTGTGAAAAATTGCATGTTATATATTATTTCCCCTTTTACTTTTGAGGATAGATTGTATATATATGCTATATTTATCAAGGTGGATCATTCATTATAGCTTGTACCTAATTTGCATGTATGGTGCACGAGGTCGAATTAGTTCTATGATTAAAGATATTTGTGCTCCAAAATTGCCACTTGCACATTATCAACTTGGAGATTATCATCAGTTAAGGTAATATAATCATTAGAAGATAAAACCACCTATTTCTTTCTCTTGGGAGTTTTTCTTCTCTAAGCTTCTCTAGCTTAGCATGCCTCTTTAGGGGGAAAAATTGAAGTACACTGTGAAGAAAAAGAAACAAAGGCAACAATAATATGAGTCTTAATTGGTATCAACCACATAAAAATGCTAGTGTAGTCTGAAACTTATTATGTAGCAATAACTATAATTTCTTTGGTTGTCTTATGTTGAAAGAATGAGAAATGAAGTGACTTGTAGATATAATTGCTTTAGTTCCAACCAGGCTTTTGTATTCTTTTTGGTAAAAATGCACATGTCATCTTTTTTATGTCATACACCCTGGAGTTATTCTTTTTTCTTAGTGTTCTTCATATCATATAAAGAGAGGAACTAATTTATGTTTCTCTTAATTTGAAGAGGCTCTAGGATGTTGTTACAAGATCATGGAGGAGGTTTCAAGGATAGTAGCTGAGGAGCAGGGGATGTGGAGCAACAATGAGCAAGTGGGTATGGAAGTTACTGTAGTGGTTTAGATTTATTCATTATCTTTTTTTCAAGAGACTAAGATAAGTAATTTCAAATTATTATAGAAAATCATAAAAGTTACATGATCATACACATGGTGATGGAAGTTTTTAAGGGCATGTTTAGGGTATGGAAGAGGAGAGTAGGGGAAGATGAGGGGGCACAATAGTAGAATTTACAGTGAATGAGGAGATGATCTGGTGGATTCTTGTCTTCAATTGGAGGCTAAGAATGCATAAGGCTAGATAACGTGCAGTGAGACCAAGTAATGTGTGTGGGGGAGAGAGATAAAGTTGCAATGGTTGTTTCTCCCACATGTAGGAAGAAATAGTGAGGTAGGGGATAAGGACCCTCTCTTGGATTAATGAGAAGAAGTGGAATATTCATCAGATCATGTACTACTAAAATTCAAAGAGGGAACCTCACTACGTGATAACCATTAATCCAAATTTCAAGGACAATCATGTGACCCAAGATTAAACTAATTAAACATAAGTGGTAATGTGCTTTCTATTAATTCCATTAACTAAGCACTCTTTATTCAAATTGATACTTGACACTCTAAGAACTTAGCTAGGTCCTTTGTAACATCTAACCCTAATGATGTTGATAGTTGCTCTAGGAGCACTATGCTAAAAGAATACATGTAATAAGGATCATCATATTTCATTGTAATTTGTTTGGAGTGCACCACGTGATAAAAATAGCATCCATAGTTTTTGAGGCGGCTAGGCGGTGGTCGTCCCAAGCTAGATGCCCAGGACGCACAGGCCTCCCAGGTCGACTAGGCGGCCACCTAGGCGATGTTTGCTTACACATAAAATTGTACATATGTAGATTTATACTTATATATATTATTTATGTACTATACTATGTTATATATACATATGCATGTAATTTTATGTATTATTTCTACTATGTTATGCATATATACCTATGCATGTAAATTTATGTATTATTTATACTATGTTATGTATATACCTATGCATGTATTCATGTATAACTTATCCACCCCTCCCAAATTTATTGAAATAACACCTTTTATAAGTCATACCTATAAAGAAAATGAGACAAATTCAATACCAAAAAGAGACAATAGTAAGTAATTAAGTATACTATAGTAGAGTTTGTAAAGTAGAATTAATAAAATATTGAAAGAAAAAAATTATTCAATGGGCCATTGGGCTCGACCTTCCAAAAAAGTGGTCGCCCATCACTGTTTTGGGTTGCCCAGGAAGACACCCAAAGTAACTCCGAAGCAAAGCGGCTAGCTGGGCAGAGCCCTGTTGAACGCCTGCTCGACTAGGCGGCACCCAGGAGGCCACCTCAAGAACTATGATAGAATCACTGGTCTTAGAGAATAATAGGCTTGCACATCTACATTCTAGATGGAAAATAAGGAATCTACTTTATGGATCATTAGTAGAGAGCATGTAAGAAGTCTAAGGATTTCCATTGTGGGAGTGTTCAACTTCTAAATGGATTTGACAACCCCACAATGAGTAATCTTTTTTAGACATTAACTAACACCACTAGAAAAGTATTTTCTAGCTAGTCTTTCTTTTGAATCAGTATAACCATACACTTCATGGTGTCAATTGAGTTGATTCTATTCAACACAACCCTACTCCTATACATAGGAGAGGAGACCGTTTACAGGTTGGACTCATACCCTAATAAGCCAAACATACTTAGGCCCATTTACATAATAAACTGAACAACAAATAACTCTAACAACACACGTACACACTAGATTCTTCTAGGCAAAGACTATTCGTTAGTGAAGCATTTTGTAATTACCATTGCAAATTATGACGGGTGTTACAAGTTTGTCTCTAGTTGATTTGAATCTTGTTGCTTAAACTACTTTGCTGACATAGGTCTATTCCAGGTTCTAGTTGGCATGCTGACATCCAAATCAAGAATGGCCACCTTGTCAATAGTGAATTGCCACAATCTATCATGGACTCGTATGAAGAGTGCAAATATCCTCCACATTTGTTCTTTCTTGATAAGTAATCAAATTTTCCTATGTCTTCTAGGTTTTACTTAATTTTTATGTTATTCTAGTAAAAGAGTTGTTATCCTTCCAGATTGGATACTTCTGGTCCTGGGTCTTGTTTGAAAAGATATTCAGATCCCTCCTACTTCAGAAGATTTTGGTCCAACTGTCAGATAAGTGGAACTGAGAAAGTTGCAAGAAAAAGGAAAGCTCTAAACAGACACAAGGTTAGCTCTAAACAGACACAACTTTAAGTTCATCTTATATTTAACAAATATTTCTCCAAAGTATTATATCTTATCATCTATTTTCCATTTTTCTGTGGTTGGTCTATCACAATCAGGTAGTAAGATTTGTTTATATCATATTAATGATAAATATAGTAACTATTAAGCCAAACATTTATCTCTCTATTTTATTCACCCATAGATATTAATATTTTATGATGCATTTTCTATCTTTTTGATCAAAATTTTCCTTTAATGTTATATTGGAGTTTGAAGGAAGTTTTATTGGATTGTCCTTGTAAACAGAAGATTGCATAACTAGGTGTAGGGAGGTTAGTTTCAGGATGATAATCCATCATTGAGATTGATAATTGGCACAATAGAAGTAGTTTTATAGGCATGCATAATTCCTGGTAGCTAATGCATTTCAGAAGCTGATCTGTTACTGACATGGAATGTCTGAATCTAATATTGTTGGTTGCAGCATATCATGGAAGTTAGTCAAGAGAAACCCAACAAGATTGGTTTGCAGAAGATCAATTGATGAGAATGGGACTGATATGTGAATGAAAAAGATGACTAATCTTGATTCTCTGCTATTTTTGATTCTTGAACTGGAAGGTGAGAGTAGGGAGAAGGGGGTTGTGCCCAAAGATGCATTTCCTTTGAAATGTTTCCCTCTCAAACTAAAATCAAATCCATATAATCACCTTTTCTTACCAAAAATATGGTATGTTCATTCATTTAAAAATCAAATCTAATGACTATAGTAACTAATTTGCAGATCTTATAGATCAAGTTGCTTGTATGCTAGTGAATCAGTTTATTATATGTGTTACGATAATTAGGCCTGAGTCTATTGGTCTATTGGGGTTTGAATTCATAGTCTGTGATTTGTTCCCATCTCCCAAATTCCTCCTATAACTTAAATCTGTTGGATATTACTGTATCTTCACAAATGCTAATCATTTAGGCTTTGGAAATATGTATAAAACTACTTCATGTGAATTGTGCAAAAAACCAGAAGAGATGCCCTTACATTCCTTAAGAGTATGACCCACTACTGACCAAATATGGTGAAACATCAATCATGAACTAAGTGTTCAGATCTTCAATACAGAGTCGGAGGTTTCCTGGATGAAACATAACTAGAAATCAAAACTAGAACACATGTTTTCCAGAAAAATAAACCATCATTAAGGGACATCATATGTGAAATCCAGACATTTCAAAGGGATGTTATTAGGACCATGTGTAGCACGCTAGACTAGGAGAACCATATAACTCAGTGGCGTGTGATTAGATATACCATAGGAAGCAGTTATTCAAATAGCAGTAGATAGTGCAATGAGCACCTCTTTAGGTTGTCAAGCTATTGGGTATGTCTTGAGGAACACAAGAGGGGATTGGATTTATGGAGGGGCATCAAAAAACCTAGGGAATGAACCACTTGAAGGAGAACTTTTAGCCATTCCTCATGGGAACTTTAGTAGCTTGCAAAAGGGAAGGTGAGTCATATGAGTTATGTACAAACTCCAAAACTACCATGAAATTTCTAATAGAGCCAAGCAGATGCCCCAAGAAAAATTTCCTCCTGGTGCACATAATTTTAGACTTAATATCTAGCAGTATGTACTGTACTGTCAAGTAGCATTATGTTGCAAGTAGTCTCGTGCACTCAATACATATGATGCACTCTCTTTCAAACATTTTGAGTTTGTATAAGCTGTTGTTAACTTCCAAAATTTTTATTTTGGCACTAGTTTAAACTGTATATTTTGAACATTACACTAATCTATAAAAATTCCACTGTTATATTCCAATTTTCCTCATATACAAATTGTTTTCTGTACCACTAACTATCCTATTAACTATTTACCATAACATATGTGTAAACATGATGGCCATTACAATAAGTTATAGATTAATACTAAAATGAACATGAAGGCAACTAGATAAGTTTGGAAATTAATGGATTCAGAATTCAACTCTGGATTTACATGGGGTGTTGTTGGGACACCCATCCATGCTAGCTATAAGTGTCATGGGTAGATAATATCATTTATAAAGTACAATGATTTTAAAACATCAACATTCTAACAAAATTGTTCTTAGTTAATATCTATAAGTTGCATATGTATTGACTATTGATATGTTTGGACCTATTGTTGATAATGCAGGTGGCATTGTTGAGATGAGTCAGCAGGTAAATTATTTGTTGCTTTACACTAAACAAGCCCTTATTATTTGCTTCTTTACACTAAACAAGCACCTTCAACATGGTTTTTTTGTTTAACCATCTAGAACAAGGATACAAGTATTTTTTGTTTAACGTTTTGCTTTGGACTTAGGTTAAGGCTTTGGACTTAGCTATCACCTTACTGCTATGATTCCTGAACACAACAACCAACCACACCCTTTTATCAGCTATAAAGGTTGCATCCACATTGATTTTTATGTAGCCCACCTGAGGAACACACCACCTGCATTCTTTTCTATCCACATTAGTGCTTTTAAAAGATCTGTTCTTTAGTCTCATGTCTACGAAGCTATGAGACCAATGGAGAATGATGTGAGCTATCAAGCAAGGATGAACAGTCATGCTACTGAAGATAGTTTCATTCTTACTTATCCAAGCCGCCAAACACAAAGCTGTGAAGTCCACAAGAGTTTCATTGTCCCCTTTGTTTAAAATCCAGTTGATCAAATCATTGAAATCACTAGTACGTGTGCCACTAATTAACCTTATGTTCTCAGTTTCATTCCAAATATGTTCTCGGTTTCATTCCAAATCTTCTTAGCACGAGTGCATTGGGTCATTATATGGATTGTGGATTCTTTAGAGTTTAAACACACCTCACAGTTGCTGTTATCACAGATGTGTCTGGCTTGAAGGTTGTATCATATAAGGATATTTATGCACTTTACTATGTTCCAAATTTGTTTGTGATGCTGATCTTTTTGAGTTCTCATCATATGGTTCTCTTGAATAAATTTAGTGTTTATGATATTGTCACCAACTTTCCCACATTTATAATTGCAGAATGTGTATTAATATACTTGGATCCTGATTCGTCCCGTGATATAGTTAAATGGGTTGCAGATACATTCTCAACTGCAATATTTTTCTTATATGAGCAGGTTCTTTCCTCTGTATTTTTTATTGTCTTTTTTTCTACATGCTTTCAATCACTCATTTATAGTTGTCTATACTAACTTGTGTGTTTCACAATGATATTGATTCATCCTAGCGATGATTTTGGAGAACAAATAATTAGAAACCTCAAGGTAAGAGTTGGAACTGCTACTGACTCAAGCTCAATGAATTATTTAGCTGCAACAACTACTGAAACTGGGAATTTGATGGTTGAGAAGGTTGCAAGAATGATTGTAATGCTTGTCCCTGCCGCTGAAGCACCATTAGAGAAGGTGCTTGCTGAATGGGTTGCTAAAGGAACTGTGGCATACTTAATCCAAGTAATTGTTGTTATAATTGGCGTTAGCTAGTGCTCCTTGTACATGTACTGAACTATGCAAAGTATCCGACTACCCTTGAGGCACAATTGGATAAGAAGAAGGTAACATGGTGCCTAAATCGACAAGCTGGCTTGCAGGTGGAGGCTGGGTGGTTGAGGAGAAACCACTGGAAACAGACATTTGAAGATGTAGAAGATGTCTTGTAGGCTGCAAGTATGGTTGAAGACGAGTTCCTTCAATCAGAACCCATGCAAGTTGCTATCTATTATTGTTTCCAAAATGGTCTTGAATCTGTTGTTCATGCTAGTCTTCAGGTACAACTACTTATTAATATTACTTGTTTTATTGCATACATGCTAAATCCAGACAATAAACACCAACATTTCCCTACTACTCATTTTATTGCATACAAGCTATAATTGAGGTGCACCTGACATGAGTTTGAATCATTTTCAAGTGATGCATGTTTTAAACAACTGAAACAACACATAATCTTCCAAAAACTTCAGTTTCAATTCTATCATGGTTACTAATTACTTCAGAATATAGAATACTCTGGCTACAATAATGCATCACCTGTTATCCAATGGTTCTGGGAGGTGGATCAAGGATTCTACCTACACATAAAGCTATTTCCTGAAGGAGCTCTGAAGTCGGCATTCCAAAAAGTAGATAGTCATATAAGGGAAGAGACGGATCCAATGATGTAGAAGTTATTGTATTGAATAGAAAAATGTTGTATGAAAGTATATCATTGGTGCTGTATTCCATCTAAGGGGAAAGGTAAAATGTCATCCCCATGTAATTGTCATTTGATTATAAATAAAGAATTCATACTTTTGTAAAACTGAATACGGCTGCAATGGCATTCAATTAGAAAACATGATAATGAACTACAAATTTAATGACTAAAAATCATGAAAATGTAGTAATACAGAACTAGTATGTCATTAGTGGCTTTTTTTATACGCCATTACACTAAAAAAGAATCGTTTCATACAACAACATAATACAATTTGTGGCATTTGTATAAAAGCCAATTGATGGATAGTGGCTTTTTATAAATGCCAAATGATGTTTTAGTGGCCTTTATTTGGCATTTTTTGGAAGCCACTAAAGCCAAACGTTTAGTGGCATTTACAACTTATGCCACTATCTTTCTAGTGGCATTGGTATTAGAGGCATTTTTTGAAGTGTCAACAAATGCCACTAAATATGTTTAGTGGCGTTTATTTTTTTAGTGGCATTTTCGGAAGGCCACTGATGGGCATTTTTGATGTAGTGGCAGAGGAAGATAAGAATCTAACTATTACAATGTTTATGCCTATTAATGTTCTTCACCACATAGTGGAAGTTGTTAGATAAAAATATGTTATGTGCATATAAATAGTCATTGAGTAATTATATGGGAAAAGGACATCAAATATAAATAAGGCTTCCTAAACAAAGAGGAAAGAACCATCCAAGTGGATATCAAAAGAAAACATTACAACATAATGAAAATTAATATATGTGCTTACCAAGAATTAACAAAAAGTATACCTCAAGGGAATAAACAAAGTAAATAGGGCACATGACCCATTAACACTAATGAATGATAAGCAACATGCATGTGATTAAGCATAGTACTAGTAAACTATAATAAAAGAATTGTGTCTAGAGTACATAACCCTAAACCTGATAGATTATGGAACATAACCAAACTCCCAAATATATAAAAGTGGACATAAAACCTAGGTATGGCATTCATAAAATCCCTCCCAATACATAAAAGGCACATAACCCAAAAACCAAAGCATATTATAAAACCATAGTCCTACTGAATCAACAAGCATGCACTGTAGAGACAAGTAAAGTTTAGTCATGGTATTAAACAAGATTGTCCAACTAAAAGTGGAACATCAGATCATCAAATCCATCATGAGTAAACTAGGGTTTAAGTGCACAAATTACACTATATAAATAATTCCACCAATTAGGGTCCAATTAGATATAGCATGAACAAGAGTACAAATCTTAGATTCCAAAGTGAAATATCAACAAATTAGTGTCATTGTATAACAAATTTCAATATCATATTCTCTAAAAAATTTAAATACATCTCAAAGGAGAGATTTTACATATATCCTTCAAATTAGGTCAAAAGAGAGAGAAATAAGAAATATTGCTCAAAATGAACTCAAAGGGATGCAAATACCTCAATGATGCGTGTTAGAAGTCAGGGTCTAAATCCTAGATCCATGTTATGCACTTTAACCTAATAACACATTATGTATATAAACCATTAATTAAGGTTATAATATAGACCCTAAAATATCATATTTTACTATGAGTTGATTTAGGTAAAAATAATATACCATTGAATACAACTTATTTTTTAGATTCCAAATTATATTTTTACTCAATTTTCTGATAACCAAGTCATTAGTTATGAATTTTGCAAGATAAATCAAATTACTAAAATTCTTAAAAAAACAAATAAATCAAGAAGACTGAAACACACTGGCGTCATGTGTCAAATCATTGATGCATGACAAGGTAGACAAATAAAATTGGTTTGTTTTAAATGACCTGCAACATGATATTAAATGAAACATGAAATGCCCATGGAGGGCGTGACACATTGTCATATGAAATTAGGGCATATTCATAAAGTGCCAATCAATCATATTCTTCTCCTCAGTGAACCAAATCAGACTCCATCGAGACAGTGCTATCTCAATTTAACCTCTGGGAAACCAAACCTGATAACAGTGAACAAACCTCACTTGAAAGATTAGAACATAATACCCCATCTCTTCCAGTGTTAAGAACACTAACATAATGCCCTAGGGCTTCCAGAAGAGTCGATACTTCTTCCTTGAATGGCAAGTGAACAAGTGACGATGAAAGCAAGAAATCAATGCAAAATGTATCACCAAATCTATCAATCGAGTTGGCCACAAGGCCCTGAAGTCACCCATATAATTGTTGAGAAGAGAACCATCGGAAAATCTATATCGTAGAAGCATCTTCTCAAACCAGATACAACTAGAAAAGGGTGAAATGGGTTGTATATCTCAGCAAGCCAAATTGGAAATTCTAGATGTTTTGCAAGGCACCTCTGAATGGTCATGGATTCTCAGAAGAGCTACTGACGGTGCAGGGAACACTGTCGGCACGACAAGGATGGATCAATGGCGACGGAAAAGGGGAATTTGGTGACAAGCTGAAAGATGATCACATCATCTTGGAAATTGGTTTGTTAAGGTTCAAAGATGGCAGTAGTAGGGTCATATATAGGTATGAAGACATGAATAGGCCAAGAGTCCCACCGATGATGGGAAACAGGGGACATGATAAATACCTCATTGACTTGGATGTCGGGGCCACGAAAGATAATCAAGCTTCAGATCTGATAGTTTGGAATGTGCAACGAGCGTAGAGGAGAAGGGATATGAGGTAGAAGAGAAGAGGAGAGAGATAAAGTGAAGGATAAGGAGGCCAAGACCCACTAGAGTGTGAGGAGTCTAGGCAGAGGTAAGATGCGGTAAAGAAGAAAATCACGTCACCATTGGATTTCACATCCAATGATCCTAAAAGCATTTGGTTAAACTAGGAGCATGTGACACTGAAATCTTAGGCAAACCAAGAAATTTATCATTGTGATATATAGATCACAAAAAGCATTGCCATATTGTTATAATACATTCATTATTTGAGAATTATCTTCTCAATCCAAAATTACGATAGAAAAACTTACTAAATTAAGTTGAAACTTGGTATCTAGACTAATTAGAAACCAAAGATTCTGATTTTGGGATTAGATTTAGCTTTTGAGGCTATCTAGAATGAGATTTAGTACACTTAGGGTTTGAGTCAATTATCTCATTGTCTATTATTATATGTTATTATTATCCTCAATATTTAGCATTCAGAGTTCTAATGCCATCTTATATTACCATTATAGTTATACTAGATTGTCTCACACGAAGAACATTAGTTTAGTCAATTACTCATTAATTCCACCACATTATCATATACAATGGCATATTAATGATTTATTTTTACATGACATGTCTAATTATCATTCCATTACACCTATTAGCCACATTAGATACCATCCCAACCATTTACGCACATTTATGCACATTCAATCTTTATTAATCATATTTAGGTTATTATATGTGGATTAGTAATCACATGACATGTATTTTATTTACTCATTCCAATTTGAGTCATGGTTGGGTTATTGGATAAATATGAGTGTATAATGATATTTGATGTGATTATGGAACCTAAGGTTACTTAATGTATTATGAATATCATCAAAGGAACATATATTAGGATTAGTCATTAACTATGCATTAGGGTGTGAACGAGTATGTTAGGGTATATTGTTCACTTTGTTTGGTAAAATATGAAGAACACGCATACTAATCTCATGTTATAGGAATTAGGGTTTCTAAGACTTAGGGAAACCAAAATTGGGTATGTTGCACTCAAGATAGGACCCATAATATTGTATCCTGCAAGTTCTCCAGGAAGAGAAGGTACCTCTAAGGAATACATCAAACATCCTAATTGTAGCAATGTTGGAAATAGCCTCCACATCCATGATGTATAAGCACTCATCATGGTATCGTCTGGAAATAGTTCTATAAGATACCAAATGGGCTTTGCCCCCCCCCCCTCTAAACCAATAAAGGGCCCCATAATACCATGAATCTTATGAAAAAAAATAGAGGGAGTTCTACTTGCAAGCTCCACTATAGGTTTTTGGCCACAAGGATGGACTTGGAGAGCACTAACCAACCAGCGAAAGGTAATCATACACCAGTTAATTTTGCCACCATATCATGAAAACTTTGCATAATTGTAGCAAAGTGCATGTCTCTACTCTCCCCCTGCTCAAGGGAATACCTAGGTAGAGAGTTGGAAATGAGTCTCCAGTGAGTATGATGCATCTTTGATCTTTCCTTTACTTGGGTCACAAGGTCTAGGTAAGTACACTTTGGTCTTTAGTTAAATAAAAAACAAACTAGTGAGCTAATTAAAAGCCTCTATGACACACCTAAATCCTATAAATACATTATCTTAGATGATAAAAATAATAAGACATCATCAAACAAGATCATATGGGTTCGGACCTTCACACCATCAACCTTGAAGTGAAGAGGATCTTCTCCTCCTCAACTTCACTAACAAAGAAGGTAAGGTATTCCATCACAATAGTAAAGAGTAGTGGAGCGATCAAGCAACTCTACCTTAATCCATTGAATGCCTTGAATAAAGCATAGGGAAGTCCATTCACCAAAACAAAGAAGGAACTCATTTCAACACATTGTTTCATCATAGTGACCTATCTAAAGTTATGTTAATTACATTACTAATGATAATCACTAAACAAACTATGCTGTTTAGGAAATATGTTGTAGTAGTGATTTAGTTGATAAATAACAATTATGATGTAATAACAATTTTAGAATTATATTTAAACCACAGTATAATTCTTTTGTTCTCTTAATTTATCAATTGAAGAAATAATTTGAAAATAAAATAGCAAGTACAAAAATGATCATTACAATTCAACAATATTGAGTTTTATATATTATAGTTTGTAGAAGTCAACATGTTGATTGATTTATTAATAAGCTATCCAAATTAGGGGTCAATTTTGTGCTAATACAGAAGTGAAAATTATACTAGTAGAAGACATCATGTTTGATTAAATTACAATAACGAAATAAATTAAATTAAATTGGATATCTAAGTGACTAATATGAAAATGTAGTTTATTATAGAATCTCTTTAATGAAAGTAGGTTACAAAATGGTAAAATAACACCAATAAAGGTTTGGGATGATCATAAGGGAAAAATGAAATAATGGTAAATTGCATTTTTTTACTATTAGTAGTAGAACCAATTAACTCCTAGTGAATGGTATCAACTTTGGTGGCTTTATGTAAATTTAACAACTTGTCATCATTTTCTCTATGGTTCCTGTAATGAGTGGGACCCGAGAGGGGATCCACTCCCTACTAAAAATTTGAAGAATAAAATATCCATTCCAAACACGCTCAAAGGAATGCTGGAATAGGTGTAAAATTTTCAAATTTCATTAAATTGTATTCAAAACAACCAAAGTGTGGCAATGGAATTAAATAAAGGACTATATTCAATTTCCACAAAGAATACAAAGGTACATCATAATATCCCATAAGGGTTTACATGTATGATACAACATAAGGATCTCAGTAGAGGGAAGTCTAAACTACTTCAAATCTATCTCCAAGCAACATCTCTAAGATCTAGGTCCATGTTGGAAGCTATGTTCTCCTTGATCATGTTATACACCTTGATCTAAACCTTGGTGGTTCAAAAATCACCGAGAAAGAGAGAGAAAAACAAGGTATGTGTCAAATAATGAATAAGAACAAAAGATATGGAAATAACATGAAAGTAAATGCTAAGATTTGATCATAAGATGAAGAGAACAAGAGTATGAGGCATAATCAGATAGATGCTTGCCATAACAGTAAGAGATTTGCATGCATGATTAATATTGAATACATTAAGTAAGTTGGGTTGAGGAACCTAACGGACCTCAAACCTTTAGGTGAGGGGAGAATTGATACATTCCCAGTCACCTACACATATTTTTATGGGGGAGAATAAGATATTCCCCAGGGTGAATTAATACATGCCATATCTATGGGTGGTTGTAGATAAGTACCACTACTATAGCTATATAGTCCATAAAATCAACATGCTAGAAAAGAAATCATGGCAAGTAAAAGCATCATATAAATTAGAACATGGAAGTGGGATACAAGACCCAAGAAAAAGAATATCATTACCAATTTTGATGCAATATACATATAATCATGAATAGAGGGAATAGGGTTCATTAAAGCCTCATTAGGGAAATATAGGGTTTGGTTTGCAAATATACCAACTTAGGGTGTAAGAATGAACATACCTCTCTTATTGGTATCATTTACTAACTTTGACTACTTTAATTGAGTCGAAGTTCCTATTTTCCTATTTTCAATGTATTAACATGTATTAGAGTAGATAATGCACATTAATGTATATAAACTCTAATTTTAGACCTTTTTAGAAAAACTTAGATTTAGAATCTAAAAACATCACCAATGAAATTATTAGGTTCTCCTAATCAAGAAAATACATTTTTATGTTAATTTTGGAGTTATGATGATTAAGATGGAATTTTTTATGGATTTTATGCACTAAATTCATTTTCCAAAAATCACCCTTCGTCAAACCTAGAAATCAGACCTTGAAAATATTTTTATTAGATAGATATTAATTTTCCAATTTCAAAACATATTTATTTGTTAAATTTGGGTAAACGGATTAAAAGATATGAATTTTTCAATTTGAACCAATCATGAAATGACAAGTCAGAAATCTTCGAGAGAGGGGGAGGGAGAGAGAGATAGAGATAGAGAGAGAGAGAGAACACAATTTGACCCAATATTAGGGTTGTAGTTTCATAGGTAACCAAACTAGATCTTCTAGAGAAGGTAAAATAGAAAGAAACCAAAACATCAGAAGAACATGGTAATTAGAGATGGAGATCATCGATTTTAAACATAGAAGCATGAGTTTTAAGCATGTAGTAAGCAATATATGAGAAGGGGTTATAAAATTCACCTCTAGGAAGGTGGATAGGTTAAAGAAGCAAGGTCCCCAATCTATTGAGACTGTTTTCTCCATCAAAGCTCCTATCTCGAGAAAGAAGTACCTTCTCCACCTTAGAGGTGAAAAACCCTAGCAAAAGAACATGGATATGAGGTGTTTAAGGGCTCTAGGTGGGGTTTCACCATGGAAGGCCATGGTTATGACCTGGAAGAAGGTGGGAGGAATACGATCAACATGAAAATAGGTAATAAAAGGAGGAAACTTACTAGTTTTGGTCGAAATCACCAAGAAGTAGCATTAGAATCCCTAAATAGAGCAAATTCAGAACCCCAAGGATTTTCTTCACCAAGGTAAGAGCCCTCTTTTACCTTGGGATAGCACCTTTGTGGCCAAATAGAGTAGAAACGATGCTCTAATCTGTAGGAAAGAGGAGAGAAAGATTTTTTGAATTGGAAGGTGGGAAGGGGTAGACATGGCTTTATGAAGAAGAGGGCAAGCATGAGGTGTCTATGGGACTTTCCATGTGTCCTTACCCTAGGGCTTCATGGCCATGCAAGAGGACAACTCATAGAGGCTTCTTGAATATCAAATTTCGGTTCTAAAAGCCCATAGAGACTTCTAGGGCATCCCCACCATCCTCCAATCAAAGAAATAACCCCATTGGTTGATAGCTTTTAAAGATAAGCTCATTTATAAAGAGGGTATCCCTAAAATGCCCTTGGAGAGAAACACCTTCAAACCAAGGTGCAACTAGGTGCACCATGGTTAAAAATATTGAGTCTGCTAAGGGAATATCTAATGATTATAATTCATGTGATAATTTGCAAAGAAAAGCACCCAATTGGGTAAATTGCAAAAAAGTCCATAATGTACCTGAAATTGCATAACTTGCACAAAGAACATCCAAATTGAACCAAATTTGAAACTTGAGCTCATTTTGTGATTTAAAACACATAAAAAGTTATATTAAGTCTTATATTACTTAATTATGGTAATTAAGATTGTTAATACATTAAGCAAGGTTTGAGGCCTTGCATTTCTAGCACAAATTTATTTACCACTGTTCCACTTAAGTAATGATTTTGCATTTCAGATCCTTAAATAAGCTTTCACTGAGGTATTTGTGAATAAACTCTTCCATTGGTATAATTATAGAACAATTGTTCACCAAACCACTATAAATTTCACAATTTAAACATCAAGGACAAAAAGGATAAAAAGGAAAGG
Source organism: Alisma plantago-aquatica (assembly GCA_963693085.1). Classification (NCBI taxonomy): domain Eukaryota; kingdom Viridiplantae; phylum Streptophyta; class Magnoliopsida; order Alismatales; family Alismataceae; genus Alisma; species Alisma plantago-aquatica. The sequence continues at coordinate 872,579,269 of OY856409.1, forward strand.
AAAAGCTTGGAAAAGAGCCAAAAAGAGAATATATCCAAGTTTTTGTATGTCACAGTTCTGTAAGGACTCAACCAACTTGTCCTTAACTCAGAAAATATTTGAAGAAGTCAAATGAGTTATATAAAGGTCAAGAAAGGCATCAAATGTTACCAAAATTCATCCCACTTATCAAAAAGTTGACCTTTGTGTGCTTATCAACAAATAAAAAGAAAACATCAACAAAATAGTGTTTTCCCTATGACCTCAATATGATTATATATATCATATTGTAATTTTGTGTGTATAATATTTATAGATACACACACACACACACTCTATCACACACACAGACACACAAACACACACACACATATATATGTATATAAATAAATAAATAAATATATATATATGTGTATATGTATATATATATAACATTAAGTGGAGTGTTGGTTAGAGATAGCCCTTGCACGTGTATTTCATTCTCATAACTACATAATTATTTATAACTCTATTGAAATTCCATTCTCTTTCAAATCTAAATGGGGATGTTATGGTTTAGGATTGTCCTCGATTTGGGAAACCTAGTTGAAGTTCGTTCCTATTGTAATTTTTGAATTAGGTAAGTTTACATGCAGACTTGAGTCTACATAAATTATATCTTTCCCTAGTCAATTATGTGCATATTTCTCTAGATTGACTTACAAGAAATCATTTGTAGTTCAATGTTTTAATCTTTCTTTTGTAACTAATCTATTTTGTGATAGAGTTGTCAGAGGTAATGAATTGGGGTTTTAGATGAAGTATTAGAGAAGAAAGGAGATACTTATTTCTTACAACCCAAGCATAGTGAGTTTGTTTCCCCTTCTATAAGAATTAATAATTTCATAAAATTGACGTATTAAACATGACAATCTATACTTTAAGATATTTTACAATAAGAATAGTATGAATTTTGCTTTCTATTCATAACAAAACCGAATCAGAATTCAAACCTCCTTAATTTATGGTTGTGTATTTTTAGAAAATTTCAATAAAGTATTAGGAAATGATTGATATTTACCTTTTCATATTTTCCAAGAAGAACCAAAAGTCAGATTACATATAACTCCCAAACAAATGTCTTTGAAGGTATCTTTGAACTTTATCACTATGATAATTATTTCAAAAAATTCATGTTTTACATATAGACATCTAATAGAAAATAATTAAGGTGTAAAGATAACTAACTAATAAATATTATTTTTCAGATATTTTCAATTAACTATGATCAACTTGATATCAAAAAGTGTAGCATTTATTAAATTGATCACGAATATAATCATGATAAATTCAAAGTCTTCATCTACATGTTGAGAAATACTTTTGCTCTTCCATGTTGATAAATGTTGAGTAATACCGTAGACTACAATGTTTTTTGTGATACCCCTAACCTTGATTAAATAATTTAACATGATTATTTATCATAATTAGGTGCTTAAAACCTTAAACAAATCATATGAGGTTCTTTGGTATCATGTTACAAGCTTAAGTTTCAAGTTAGGTCCAATTTGGACATTGTTTGTGTAAGTTATGCAATTTTATCCGCATTTTGGAATTTTATGCCTTTTACCCAAATCTGAGGTTTTACTTGGAATTTGTCACATGTATTATGTTCCTTATTTATTTTCTTATCATTTTTTATCTTGTTGAGCAATGGGTCTCTCAATTGTACCTTGGTTTAGTGGAATTAGCCTTCTAGGGTTGAACTAGGGTTTACCCCCTGGATGAGCCACCTTCAAGGCCAATAGTTGATGGTCCTTCTTTTAGGTGAACAACCAGTGGTGACTCCTAGATGGTCATGAGGTTGACGGTTTTTATCTTTGAACCCATTGGACTAGTGATTCACTTAAAATGCATGGTTGAACCATGGTTTATGACCTTTTGAGATAGAACTTCAACAAATGATGGCTTAGGAGGGCCAATCATTGATGGTTGTCCTGGGAGGCCAACACCCGATGGACTAGAAGTCCCCAATAGCCTATGGACCTACTTCTTTCATTCCCATGGAGGTCCTAACCCATAGACACATGGAAAGTATCTTAGACACCATATGCTTTGTTTCTTCCTTATCCATAAAGCTTTATATACTCCTTCCTCAACCCCCAAACGATAACTTTAGTTTCTTACCTCTTCTCCCTCGATTGGATATTCATCTTACCTAATTGTTTGCGTAAAGGGGTTCCCAAGGTTGAAGAATGTGACCGACCTTCTTGCTGGAGAAACTAAAGCTTAGATATACCCATTTCTAGGGTTTGTAAAGCTACCTTAAGGTGTTTTTTACCAAAATGAGTTAGTTTCTCCTTCTACTTTCTCATTTTCCCTAGTGTTTGTCTTCCTCCTACCTTCATATGGAATGTAACTATGGCCTTTCATGGTAGAACTTGCTTTAAATCTCAAAAACCCTACTTTACATGTGCCTTATTCTTAGGGTTTGCTTATTTTGTGGAGAAAAGGTGCTAGATGGCCGAGTTCAGAGCTTATGCTTGAGTTTTCCACCTTTCTTGCACAAATTTTCTTACTGTTCAGAGCTTGTTCATATTCCTAGAGGCGAGTTTTATAACCCTCTTCTCATTTATTTCTTACTACAAGCTTTCTTATTCTTGTTCTTGCTATAAAACGAAGATCTAAGTTCTTAGAAGCTATGCTTGCCTATGGTTTCAACTTTAATGTTGTTTCTTGCCTAGTTCCCAGATCTAGATGAATCTGAAAATATGTGCACGTTCTTCCTAAGGTATAGGAAGACTTAGATCAGGTTGGTATGACAACCGATGGTGCTAAGCACCTATCAAAAGATGGTCTATACTTAGGTTTCTAAACTACTTTCTTCTTTACACATGAACCGATGGTCATACTTTTGTGACAACCGACGGTTTTGTCTTCATGACAACGATGGTGATGACCAATGGTGACAACTACTGGTCACACCTCAGGTCAGTGTTAGGCTCTTTAATGGTCAATGCTTTAAGTACCCTAAAAGTTGGCATAACTGATGGTGACATTAACTCAACATCAAATGGAGATAGATGACGGTAGTGTTGACCCCGTCAACTGATGGTGACACAATAAGTGACAACCGGTGGTGGTCCAATAGACCACAATCAATACTGAATCTAGGTTCCCTATTTTACTTCTTTAAAACCCAAACTGATGGTTTCTTGGGTCAAATGAATTAAGGGTTAGACCTATACTCTAATCAATAATTTTGAATGTTGAACTTGAACTAGTGGTTGAGGTTGAATGCTTCAACATCCAATGGTTTGAATTGAAGCCTATAGTATAATATTTGAGTTCTAATAATGTGAACCTAATGGTTTCTCCAAAATGATGAACTTAAGAAGCTTTCTTATTGAAAAACTAGGGATGTTTAGGGAGATATGGTGACTCTTTCTAGAGAACAATTCAATGGATCTATGGGTGGTTTGTTCAAGGTGTATACATATGTACATAATTAATGGTTTTACCTTCTTAACAATTCAATGGTTTTGGGTTGATGTTGTAGTATGTTTTTATGGTTTGAATGATGTTGAAACCACTAGAGGATTTCCCCTATTTATGTGAGTCTTACCTTTGCCATCATATGAATAGAATTGGTAATCACCATAATGTGTGATGTGTAAAACTAATGAAGTATATCTTGTTACTCCTAACCCTAATATAACCAAGTCATGATGATTGATCATGAATAACTCCCCTTGAATGATTAATAGAATCATGGAGTATAATCTTATTGTGGTTGAGCCCTATTACTCTATAAATTGATGGTTACACCTTGAGTTATTCTTGGATCCATACATGAGGATAGTACGAGATTTGATGGTCATGCTTCATCCTATACATCCATGATCCAATGAGGATGCCATGAGTTAGGGTTTGGGTGTGAGTGCTTATTTGTAGTCTCAGTGTGACTTATGTTGTTGAACCTAACCCTAAAGCAAATAGATGATGATGGTTATTCATGCTACTCTTATTTGAATGATTAATATAATTATGGAATAACCTTTCTAATGAATGGTTGTAACTCTAATATGTTAACTAATGATCATCATAGCTTTGTGGTTTAAGCATTCTTATGTTAAAATTGTACACTATTAGTGTGATGATGGTCAATCATATAACTTACTTATATGTTGATATAATAAAGGAATGTTCTAAATGCTAAGATAACCCTGCAATGTTATCTTGTAAACATCTTTTAGTTCTCTAATGCAATATTGTGTTGAGTATGTGCATCACATGTGTGGTGACATTTTTTGAGCCTTGTTATAAGGCATTCAAAGATAATGATAAACTTGCAGAGAAGGATATTGTAAGGGCTCTGACCTTCATTTTGGGCTTACCCTGTTTGTTTTTCCTAAACCTTGTGCTTGGTTGCTTGCTTATCACCTTTAGTGGTGATTAGGGTTTTCTTGTGTTTTGTTGAGAGTTGGAGGTGCTACTTGCAAAATAACCCAAGTCTAGGGTTGAAGAGCAAGTTTGTCACCTTGAGAGATGTCTTTCTCTCTCTTTGCTTCCTCTATGATGAAGAGGAAGGTTTGGGCTCATGCCTTGAGTTGTCCTGGGCTTGGTTGAGCTCTAATGGGCCTTGTTTTCCCTTGTTTGGGCCTTTCCTTGCCTAGTTGAACCTTGTATCGGGCAGGAGGGTTTTGTGTCGCCCATGGGGGTGTCTCCCATGGGGTGTATTGGGCATGGAGGTGGAGAGTATCGGCCATGGATCATCGTTGACCTCTTGATCTCGTTTGTGTCACCACTAGTGGACACTTGGTGCATAGTGCTTGCATGTCGCAATAGCCTTGGACATGTGTATATGGTGAGATAAGGAGGTGGCATTGCCCTTGGACAAGTGTCCCTAGGTGGGGGGCACATTGCCTTGTTTTATCCTCCATCCTCTTCTATATATACATCTCCTTCCACTTCCTTAGGATCCCTTTTAGCTCTTTTGTTGCTCCTATCTTCCTTGGTGCATGATACACCTTCCCTTTGGTGTGTTTGGTGGCCGATACATCTTGGTGGATCAAGTTGGTGACTGATCCTCTTCTTGAAGTCTTCTTCTTCTTCTTCCTCTAGTTTGGTGGCCGATCCTTAGGTGATGTGCCTTGGAGCTAGGAGCTTAAAGCTTGGAGCTTTGGAACTTGAAGATCTTTCTTATGGTGGGATACATAACTTCTAACCCTAGCTATACTACCTTCTTTATGTTGCATAATTCCTATATGTTGATGATCGACCATTGCATGTTATGTTTCTTACTCTAGTACATGTTATTGATCTTATGGATATAGTGAGCATGATGTTATTGATGGTTTACATACATTTGGATCTAGTAGGCCAAACCATAGTTTAGGGTTTCTTTTGGGGCAATAACCCTTTATCTCCTTAGTTTTTTGAGAAGTGAGTTTGAGCTCTAGTGATGTGGTCAATACCCCTCTCTCCTTTAAGTTGAGAGGTGAGCCTACATTTTAGTTACTTGGGCAACACCCTCCTCTCACTATGGATTAGAGAGGTGAGCTCTTGTATATGTGATGACCTAAGTTGAGTTTGATCCTTGTGGTTGCCCGATTTGTGATGGAGGTTGTGCAAAACCCCTCTCTCTTAGTTGTTGAGAGGTGAGCCAACTATCTTGATCATTTAGGGTTTGTTGCTTAAGAGCTTGAGCTTGAAGATGACCTTTGTAACATCCCTGACCTGGATTATGCTTTAGCCCAAGGTGTTTTGATTAAGAAAGATGGTTATATGCTTAATCTTATTTAGTGAAAAGTAATTAAGTCCCAAGAGGAACTTATGTTTCAATTTTGGCCCCAATCGAAGAAGGTTGAAGCAATGTTTGCTTATTTAGGACTAAAGTGCAAATTACCCAAGTTGAGGGGTTAACTTGCAAATTGCACATGTTAAGATGTTCCTCTAATGACGAGACATCATAAGAATGTCTATGATGACGTGGTACAATTTTCACAAGCTTGAGTACCAAGACATAGCTTGTAGAGCAATCCTTGTGCTTTAAAAACCTAGTTTTGGTGTAATGTGCAGTTTACCCAAAACCTAGGGTCTAATATGTAAAAATATACCCTCTAGAGGATCTCTCATGCTTCCTGGCATACAGTTGAGAAAAGAAAATGAGAGGGGCGCCTCATTGGAATAATCAAGAAGGAAAGATAATCTTGATATTAAAATAATCAAGATTTAAGCTAATGGCCCTTTAATATATACAACTTATTAAGATGCTTAGTCTTTTCCATATAACCTTGGACAATTGAGAAGTCTTGTAAGGTTTTAGAAGTTTTCCACGTAGCCAAGAAGTGTAGGGGGACTTGGTGGATATATTTGAGAGATAAAAGGAAATAATCTTCTTTTTCCTTTTTCCTTAAAAACCCATATATACACACACACACACACACACACACACACACATATATATATATATATATATATATATATATATATATATATATATATATATATAAAGAAACCTTTTTCCAACAACACAAGGGATCGTTTCCCTTAGTTATTTTCCTTAACTTCTTGCTTTGGCCGACCAAGGGAAAGCCCTGGACCAAAGGAGGCACGACCAAGCTGGTTTGGTAAGTATGGATCATCATCTATCTCGAATTCTTGGTAGAAACCATAAAACAAGGTTGGATTATTGGTTTTCTTCACACGATTCTACTTTCTAGCCATCTCCTTCATCAAAAAATTGGAGGAAAGACCTTGGACAACTATTGGAGCTCAAGCTACCATTAAATATACGAAGCTTGGAGCTCTGGATCAGACCTAGAGGTGGGTTTTATAACTCTAAACCTTGAGCTTTGTTTATGCATCTTCATCTCCATGAAAAATCATTAGTTATTCTTCTTCCTTTGCAACTCTTGTGTTCTTGCTAGAAATTTCGTGAAGAACAGACTCTGTTCTTGAGGTAGAAGATGATGACGTTAATTCCTATTTTTATCCAAGAATTTACTTTAGCAAACGGTTTCCCAAACCGTTTGGGAGCAAACGGTTTCAAACCATTTGAGTGCAAGCGGTTTCACAAGCACGCATGGAAGCAAATGGTCCAAGACCGTTTGGGGACGTTGACCAGACGTTGACCATTTGTATATCTGTTTTGAATAATGTAGACTAATTACCTACCAAAAATTATCAATTAATTCCAAGTGGTTCACCAATTGAAGGCCCATCAACCACTGAAACCCTAATCAGGTCAATTGCTGATTTCAATAATTGAGTTAAGTTAAAGTTTGGGTTGAGTGGCCCAAATGGTTTCAAAACCATTTAGGGATCACCCAAACAGTCTCAAGACCGTTTGGTGATCACCCAAGACCGTTTGGAGTTTAGGGTTAAGTAGGGTTGACCAATTGAGGGTCCAATGGTATCAAGTTGATGAATAATCAATTGCTGATTTGGTGACCAAACCTAGAGTTCAAACCTTAATTGAATGACTTGGTTTTGATAAAATAATGGGTAAATGGTCTCCAGACCATTTGGAGGTCATCCAAACAATCCCAAGACCGTTTTAGGGTCACCCAAGACCGTTTGGAGGTCTAGGGTTGACTACGATTAAGTGGTTGAGGATCAAAAGGTAATTAGTTGAGGTGCAATCGATTATTGACCTAGTGATCAATCCAATGAGCCAAACCATAATTGGTTGATTTAGTTTTTGATGTGGACTTGAGAAAATAGTCTCAAGACCATTTTGGAGGTCATCCAAATGATCCCAAGACCGTTTGAGGTCAGGTCATGACCCAATTGAACAAGGGTTCAATGATTCCAAATGAATTAGACTCATTTTGAAACATGTTGAAGGGTAATCGATTCCAATCCCTAATCCAATTGATCCAAGCCCTAATTGATGATCAATTGAGGGTCAATTGAGTGTCAAATCAATTGAGGGTTGACCTAATTGACTCAATTGATGAGTGGCTAACAAGTCCATGATTGATTGAGGGGTTCAACACTGGAAACCCTAACTCAATTGAAGAGGATGAGCCACTTTTTGGTCCTTGCGATTTTGAGATGGTTTGGACCAAATGGATCTCAAGAGAGTTTGGGACCAAACAGTCTCAAGATTAATTTCCTACCAAAAATTATCAATTAATTCCAAGTGGTTCACCAATTGAAGGCCCATCAACCACCTAAACTCTAATCGGGTTAATTGGTGATTTCAATAATTGAGTTAAGTTAAAGTTTGGGTTGAGTGGCCCAAACGGTTTCTAAGCCATTTGGGGATCACCCAAACGGTATCAAGACCATTTGGTGATCACCCAAGACCATTTGGATGTTTAGGGTTAAGTAGGGTTGACCAATTGAGGGTCCAATGGTATCAAGTTGATGAATAATCAATTGCTGATTTGGTGACCAAACCTAGAGCTCAAACCTTAATTGAATGACTTGGTTTTCGATAAAATAATGGGAAAACGGTCTCAAGACCGTTTGGAGGTCATCCAAACGATCCTAAGACCGTTTTGAGGTCTAGGGTTGACTACGATTAAGTGGTTGAGGATCTAAAGGTAATTAGTTGAGGTGCAATCGATTGTTGACCTAGTGATCAATCCAATGAGCCAAACCATAATTGGTTGAGTTAGTTTTTGATGTGGACTTGAGAAAATGGTCTCAAGACCATTTGAAGGTCATCCAAACGATCCCAAGACCGTTTGAGGTCAGGTCATGACCCAATTGAATAGGGGTGCAATGATTCCAAATCAATTAGACTCATATTGAAACATGTTGAAGGGTAATCGATTCCAATCCCTAATCCAATTGATCCAAGCCCTAATTGATGATCAATTATGGGTCAATTGAGTGTCAAATCAGTTGAGCGTTGACCTAATTGACTCAATTGATGAGTGGCTAACAAGTCCATGATTGATTGAGGGGTTCAACATTGGAAAACCTAACTCAATTGAAGAGGATGAGACACTTTTTGTTCCTTATGATTTTGAGATGGTTTGGACCAAACAGTCTCAAGACCGTTTGGGACCAAACGATCCCAAATCGTTTGATCTCATGCGGTTTCAAGGTCGGTTAGGTCCATGCGGTTTCAAAGTCAAACTTTACCAAACAGTCTTCATGACCAAACGGTCTTCACCCCATCTTGGGCAAACGGTCTTGAGTGTGCACTTTACCATGCGGTTTCAAAAGTCAACAAGACCAAACGGTCTTCAACACCAAATGGGTTCAAGGTCTGTTCAAGACCGTTTGGGGGTTTAGTGTGCAAGACCGTTTGGGGTCTATGAAGGTCAAGATTGATTGATGTCTTAGTGGTCAAGATGATTTAGTGGTTGGTTAACCTAAACCCCATAGATACCTAATGTGATTTAAGGGACTAAGTAATTAGTTGATTAATGCATGATGTAATCAATAGTGATTACAATCACGTTACCCTTAATGGGATAGAGTGATTAATACTCTTTGAGTAAGTAAGCCTTAATGATCACAATAGAAATGACATAACCCATGATGTCAATGATGAATTGACTTAAGCCTAATCAAGAGTAATGTAGACATCAACTTATAGAAAGATGAGAGAGAAGACTTCTCACATGAATGTTAATCAAGTAATGGACTTCCAACATGGATGAATATATCCAAATAGGATATGATCCTTCATAATGAGATCACGAAAACCCTAATTATAATGGTTAATGAATTCTAACCCTATATTAAGGGTAATAATGGAAGCATCCTTAATACATGATGATGATGTAATCTTAATTCATAATGATGACATGGTAAACCTTAATTAAAGGTACTTTGTTGATCACTGCTAGTTAGGGTGAATAGTAAACCCCAATGGTGGGATATTAATGATAATACTAACTGAGGGTGATATGAAATGAAAATGTGAAACCCAAATTCTAGGTTATGTTTTATAACATGAAGCTCTTTGATTAGATGATGAAATGAGGAATCACTTTTCCTAATTAAGCTAAAGGGTTTGGATGGTGGTTGTCGTGGTGGCTTCCCCTTACATGGCTGTTCTTGGTTGCACGGCCATGGCGCTTTATATAAGAACTCTAACCTAGAGTGATGTGATATAAATAACAAATCCTAATCGAAGATGATGCGATGTGATTAGTAAACCCTAATTGTGGGTTATGGAATAAGAAACCCTAATAGGGAGTGATGTCATGAGAAACCCCAATTAGGATGAACAGTAAGTCTAATTATGGTTTATTGAATATGAAATCCTAGTTTTAAGGGATGTATTATGGAACCCTAATATTATGATATGGTGTAAGACTCAATTTAGGGTGATGTCACGTGATGATATATGAAACCCTAGAGTTGGTTTAATAGCCAGTACACCAAAGAGAGATGTGGCTAAAATAATTAAACAAAATGATTATGTTATAAACATGAAGGATAGGGTTGCTTAACCATGTGAATGATAACGTGGTGATTCTAGTGAATAAGGATCTAAAAGATAAGATGATGCCTACATCCTTATACAAATATCTCTATAAATGAATAATAGCCTATACACCTTACAATGATAATGGACATGAAACTTTTAGGAATGATGTATGCTATACTAAATAATGATGTGGATAACATCCTGAGAATTTTAAATACCTAAAATAGTTGATAATGATTTATCCTATATCAACAATGTCTAACATGTGGATAAGTCCATATCATTAACGACAATTGGACAATTCTAATGTATGATCCATGCACCATATGATGAAAGTAACAAGTTAGTGGATAAAGTATTAAGAGGGAAATACTTTAATACAAAGTTAGTTGATTAACTTAAGTAAGATGGAAATGAGAAGAAAGTGATACATCAAGACATGATAGATATCACATTCAGCATTTCAGGGTAGACATACCTTGATGAACCTCTAAACCAATATCCTTAGATAAGAAACACATGGAGTGTATGATAAGTAATTATTTACAATAAAGATGTAATGAACTCAATGTACTCGATAAATGTTCACTAATATTCCTTGAGAATAGGGTAAGCCAAATCAATAAGTATGATGTAATCATACCATGACAAGGATGAAAAATGAACTAATTAATGATCATTAATGATATATGATGAGAATGGCGATCAAAAGAAAATACTTATGATATCTTTAAATACTCCCTAAGGTGTGGAGAAATACATTAGGGTTGAACTAATAATGTGAGCATGAAACCCTAATTAAAGTAGGATGGGAAACCCTAACCCTAATTTTGGATAAAGGGAATGAAAAACCCTAATTGATATATAACCCTAATCCTGATAAAGGATGGTGGTGTTACAAATGTTTCATATGATGTGACAAATGACTTACATGACTGTTATCATGTCATTTAATCATGTAAACATCATGAGATGATGAACATAGCTAGATATGAGCTATGACTTTCATATAATAAACATGTTGCATGGCCTTATGTACCTAATGTTGTTGTTGCTTAGTAAAAGTAACAAAGTGTGTATAAACCTTATGACTTCCATGAATAAGTTGTTGCCTAGTGAAAAGTGACAGAATACTTTAAAAGGCTTTGAAAGCCATGTAGGACACTTGTATAACAAGTATTATGCATACCTCGGTCTTAGAACCTGGAGGTATTGGTTACCTAATAAGTGGTAATAATGATAGTGAATAATTGAGGGTATGAGTGCCCAAAGTTGATAATCATGATAATGTTGTTATTGAGGGATGTAAACCTTCAAAAGGAATGAAATGGGGGACTGAGATCCCAACGTCCTATAAGGACGGAGAAAGTGATTGGTGAAAATAGTACATGTTTCCTTATAGCAATTGTCTGATTAAGTTATGTTTGAGAACTTGAATGATGCTAAAAGAATATACTAATGTACTTAATTAATTAAATGAAATCACATCATGTAGAGCCTTGACTATAGATCCATCATCGTCAGCAACACGTGATGGTGAAACGGGTGCTCCGCGGCAAAACCCGGAAAGCATATTTTGAATATGCAGGGGCAATGGGCAACTATATCCTGACGTCCTAATGAGGGAATTGATGAAAGGTAAACAACAAACCTCTCAATCCTTCATTACTTGCACCGGGATGGATGTATCATGAATCTCCCGAAGATTGGGACAGATGCAGTACACATCTCCCAAAAATGTTAATGCCGGATCGATGGAGATAAATATGAGATCGCACGATCGCGAAGAGAGTATAGCACGCCACTGTAACTCTGATAGAGAAGTTACCAGAATACCCTGGAAAGCTATTTTCACAGAGACACGAGATGTCCTGCACGTTGTTCCTCACGCTGATTGAGGAAGATGAGGTCAAAGGAATCTGGCTCTTCTGATGACCTATGTATGGTATCGATTGTGATTTTGTAATGGTCGCCTGGAGTATGAGTGGTATATCTTATCTCCTCAAGGCATAAATATGTTTGTAAAATGTAATCAGCCGTATAGCATAATTTCTTAGGTTGAACTATGAGAAAAAATGATTGATGATACATTGTTGATAATGTCCTAGTTGGATAACTAGTACACATGTTCTTCATATTCCTTATTGATTAGATGACTTGATATTCAATCAAGTTATAATTGAATAGATTGCATAGAGAGTACTACTCTACTTAGCTTATTCAGTGAATTGCCTGCTATTGAATAATTATAATATTACTGCTCATTGTATTCCACTATCAGCAATAACAATGCTTCTGGCAGAGAGTTATAACTCTCGTTGGGAAAAAAATTTTAATTTTCTCACCCCCGTGGGATTCAATTTTTTTAGGTAGACGTAGAGGAAGAAGAAAACCCTCAGTGGGTGAGCAATAGCAGCAGCAGTGGCAACAACAGGGACAACAGTGATCCTCAGGTGGAGACACTGTCTGTCAAGTCTTGTATATATAGAAATTCCTATGTGTCATCTCTGTATAGTCAGGTCCTAGGAGTCAGTAGATGGTTTGATATAGATCTGAGGTTTTGGCTTAATTCCTCGAGATTTTGTATACTGCTCATGAAAAGTTTAACAGGGCAGTCAATGTTACGATGCTCGAGATGTACTGATGAATCAACTTGTAAATAACTTTTTGTGTATCCTTATGAAAAAGTTTTACTATTTATGGATCTCTGCGAAAAAAGGTTTTAATTTTTAGTGATTTTCAGTAATTTCGTTGTTAATAATTCGCTTCCGCATTAGTTAATCTTGTTTTCGCGAGTCGGTCATTACAATTAGTGGTATCAGAGCTCTAGGTTCGTTGAGTCTATAGAGACATAGGATTAAGGTAGTAGAGTCTGATCTAGTCTCTTCCAGTGTATCTGAAAGTGTCTTCTACTCATATAGGAGAAGAAGAACTTGAAGATGACCGGGTCATGTGTGGAGTTTGCTGCAGAAAGCATCAATGTTGCATCAAGGAGGGATGCAGGGGACCAGATCAGAGAATAACATACGCCTACACATCCCCGGTTTGACCTAGCCATGATAGAAAGTCCAACGTTCCTTGCTATGTTTGAGCAATTTAGTACAATGATGATACACATAGTAGATCATGCATTAGCAATGCAACCTAGACTACGAATCCCCAATGATGAAGTGTTAAACTCCAATAGGTTACCTGCTCAGTCTCAACCTATTGGAGCAATGAGTAATGATGAAAGGAATAGGATATAATTTGAAACTAGGATCTGTCATAGGTGTTGGAAGCCTGGACATATCAGACGTAATAGTCCAGAGAAGAAATATAAAGGAAGAATTGAGAAAAGGCCTATCCAAATCCAGGGACAGAGGCCTGGTAGTTCCAAAAAGAAGAAGTTTTTGGTACCATCAGTACAACTAGGGCCTAGTGCACCGAGACAATGGTTATCTAGAAAGGGTAAAGAAGACTCCAAACCACATCTAGCACCAAGGATTTGCTACCAATGTAGACAGGTAGGACATCTAGCAAGAAATTGTTCAGCTAGAAATGTTATGCTGAGTCAATCTCTGAGGCAGAGTCGGCCTGAGGCAATGAATAATCCTCGAATCATGACATGTTAGACAAAATAAATGTCATTCTTATATGTCTTTTTATGATTTCCTGGATAAAACTGAGAAAGTAATTGATTGAACTTTCCTTGATTAGTCCTATGAGGACTTATAATTTTGCATAATAAACATTGTAGATGTTTCATGTTGCTCTTACCTCTATGAGAAAAAGATGAGATATTGAAGAATGTAAGGATAAAATTCAATAATGTTAAATCTTATACTTGTGATAATATGAAAAGGAAGGAATATGATAGTATAAAAGAGCATACTACTGAATCTCAGTATTTATATACCCTGGTCAGGTATACAACTATTGATGATAAAGCAAGTATGGAAACTCTTAGATTGTAATTTTTTTGATTTCTCTGATCAAGTAGTCATTTTGATACAATCTAATGAGTATCATGAAGTAAGAAATATGGAATAAATAGATGTGTCCTGTCCTAAGAATAAGAAAGAAGAAAACTGAGATAACCTCAGATGAGTATGTTTATATGAAGAAATAAAAGAATACTCCTCATAAGATAAGAATGAGAATAAGGGAGATGGACGTTGTTCAATAAAGTTATATGTATAGTAAAAATCCTTCCATAATGAATAAATGGGGAAAATGTGATGAGATCATAGTATACTCATGAACATGTTAGATAATAGCAAAGAAGGATAAAAATGTGATGTGTTTTAACACATGTAATAGATACCAAAGCAAGAGATTCTGGTATCCAAGAAATATCAGATGATCTATGATTGACTATTCAAAAATGGTCAACCATGAAATCAAATTAATCATGTAAAATAGTATGAACATCACATGTTAGGGGTTTATGTTTTGCATAAACATAACAATTGAAGATATCTTCGAGATAAGTTCTTGATTGATAAGTAACCTTTCCTTATGATAAGAGAATGTACAACCAATGAAATAGTTATTGCATGTAATAAGGAAAGCTAGTATGATGTTATCATGTGAGATGACACAATCAGGGCATGAAAAGACCTATAGTATCAAGTGAATGAACGAAATATAATTGTAATCTCAAAAATAGAAATAATGAACTAACTAAGGAACATGAGAGTATATGTTCCATGTGAATCATTCTATGATAAACTTGTGTTAAGTAACCTTGTATTGATCAAAACTCTATGATTTCTCCATAATAATGAAATGTTATGTGAGGACATAAAGATATGATTCTTAAATAATACCTGCTTCCCTCTATCTGGGATTTCGGGGACGAAATCCTTGTTAGGGGTTTATAATTTGTAACATCCCTGACCTAGATTATGCCTTAACCCTAGGTGTTTTGATTAATAAAGATGGTTATATGCTTAATATTATTTGGTGAAAAGTAATTAAGTCCCAAGAGGAACTTATGTTTCAGTTTTGGTCCCAATCGAAGAATGTTGAAGCAATGTTTGCTTATTTAGGACTAAAGTGCAAATTACCCAAGTTGAGGGGTTAACTAGAAAATTGCACATGTTAAGATGTTCCTATGATGATGAGACATCATAAAAATTTCTATGATGAAGTGGTATAGTTTTCACAAGCTTGAGTACCAAGACATAGCTTGTAGAGCAATCCTTGTGCTTTAAAAACCTAGTTTTGGTGTAATGTGCAGTTTACCCAAAACCTAGGGTCTAATATGTAAAAATATACACTCTAGAGGATCTCTCATGTTTCTTGGCATAAAGTTGAGCAAATAAAATGAGAGGGGCACCTCATTTGAATAATCAAGAAGGAAAGATAATCTTGATATTAAAATAATCAAGATTTAAGCTAATGGCCCTTTAATATATACAACTTATTAAGATGCTTAGTCTTTTCCATATAACCTTGGAAAATTGAGAAGTCTTGAAAGGTTTTAGAAGTTGGCCACGTATCCAAGAAGTGGAGGGGGACTTGGTGGATATATTTGAGAGATAAAAGGAAATAATCTTCTTTTTTCTTTTTCCTTAAAAACCCATATATATAAATAAAGGAACCTTTTTCCAACAACATAAGGGATCGTTTCCCTTAGTTCTTTTCCTTAACTTCTTGCTTTGGCCGACCAAGGGAAAGCTCTGGACCAAAGGAGGGACGACCAAGCTGGTTTGGTATGTATGGATCATCATCTATCTCGAATTCTTGGTAGAAACCATAAAACAAGGCTGGATTATTGGTTTTCTTCACACGATTATCCTTTCTAGCCATCTCCTTCTTCCAAAAAGTGGAGGAAAGACCTTGGACAACTACTGTAGCTAAAGCCACCATTAAAGCTACGAATCTTGGAGCTCTAGATCAGACCTACAGGTGGGTTTTATAACTCTAAACCTTGAGCTTTGTTTATGCATCTTCATCTCCATGAAAAATCGTTAGTTATTCTTCTTCCTTTGCAACTCTTGTGTTCTTGCTAGCAATTCCGTGCAGAACAGCCCCTGTTCTTGAGGTAGAAGATGATGATGTTAATTCCTATGTTTATTAAAGAATTTACTTTAGCAAACGGTTTCCCAAACCATTTTGGAGAAAACAGTTTCAAACTGTTTGAGTGCAAACGGTTTCAAACCGTTTGAGTGCAAACGGTTTCACAAGAACGCATGGAAGCAAACGGTCCAAGACTATTTGGGGGCGTTGACCAGGCGTTGACCATTTGGAGATCTGTTTTGAATAATGTAGACTAATTACCTACTAAAAATTATCAATTAATTCCAAGTGGTTCACCAATTGAAGGCCCATCAACCACCTAAACCCTAATCGGGTCAATTACTGATTTCAATAATTGAGTTAAGTTAAAGTTTGGGTTGAGTGGCCCAAACGGTTTCAAAACCATTTGGGGATCACCCAAACGGTCTCAAGACCGTTTGGGGATCACCCAAGACCGTTTGGAGGTTTAGGGTTAAGTAGGGTTGACGAATTGACGGTCCAATGGTATCAAATTGATGAATAATCAATTGCTGATTTGGTGACCAAACCTTGAGTTCAAACCTTAATTGAATGACTTGGTTTTTGATAAAATAATGGGAAAACAGTCTCAAGACCGTTTGGAGGTCATCCAAATGATCTCAAGACCGTTTGGGGGTCACCCAAGACTGTTTGGAGGTCTAGGGTTGACTACGATTAAGTGGTTGAGGATCTAAAGGTAATTAGTTGAGGTGCAATTTATTGTTGACCTAGTGATCAATCCAATGAGACAAACCATAATTGGTTGAGTTAGTTTTTGATGTGGACTTGATCAAAGGGTCTGAAGACCGTTTGGAGGTCATCCAAATGATCCCAAGACCGTTTGAGGTCACGTCATGACCCAATTGAATAGGGGTTCAATGATTCCAAATCAATTAGACTCATATTGAAACATGTTGAAGGGTAATCGATTCCAATCCCTAATCCAATT
The DNA here is from genome assembly GCA_963693085.1 of Alisma plantago-aquatica. Taxonomy (NCBI): domain Eukaryota; kingdom Viridiplantae; phylum Streptophyta; class Magnoliopsida; order Alismatales; family Alismataceae; genus Alisma; species Alisma plantago-aquatica. The sequence goes on from OY856409.1 coordinate 872,596,602, forward strand.
GATCCAAGCCCTAATTGATGATCAATTGAGGATCAATTGAGTGTAAAATCAGTTGAGGGTTGACCTAATTGACTCAATTGATGAGTGGCTAACAAGTCCATGATTGATTGAGGGGTTCAACATTGGAAACCCTAACTCAATTGAAGAGGATGAGACACTTTTTGGTCCTTGCGGTTTTGAGATGGTTTGGACCAAACGGCCTCAAGACCGTTTGGGACCAAACGATCCCAAACCGTTTGATCTCATGTGGTTTCAAGGTCGGTTATGTCCATGCAGTTTCAAAGTCAAACTTGACCAAACGGTCTTCATGACCATATGGTCATCACCCCATCTTGGGAAAACAGTCTTGAGTGTGCACTTTACCATGCAGTTTCAAAAGTCAACAAGACCAAATGCTCTTCAACACCAAATGGTTTCAAGGTCTGTTCAAGACCATTTGGGGGTTTAGTGTGCAAGACCGTTTGGGATCTATGAAGGTCAAGATTGATTGATGTCTTAGTGGTCAAGATGATTTAGTGGTTGGTTAACCTAAACCCCATAGATACCCAAAGTGATTTAAGGGACTAAGTAATTAGTTGATTAATGCATGATGTAATCAATAGTGATTACAATCAAGTTACCCTTAATGGGATAGAGTGATTAATACTCTTTGAGTAAGTAAGCCTTAATGATCACAATAGAAATGACATAACCCATGATGTCAATGATGAATTGACTTAAGCCTAATCAAGAGTAATGTATACATAAACTTATAGAAAGATGAGAGAGAAGACTTCTCACATGAATGTTAATCAAGTAATGGACTTCCAACATGGATGAATATATCCAAATAGGATATGATCCTTCATAATAAGATCACGAAAACCCTGATTATAATGGTTAATGAATTCTAACCCCATATTAAGGGTAATAATGGAAGTATCCTTAATACATGATGATGATGTAATCTTAATTCATAATGATGACATGGTAAACCTTAATTAAAGGTAATTTGTTGATCACTCCTAGTTAGGGTGAATAGTAAACCCTAATGGTGGGATATTAATGATAACACTAACCGAGGTTGATATGAAATGAAAATGTGAAACCCAAATTCTAGGTTATGTTTTATAACATGAAGCTCTTTGATTAGATGATGAAATGAGGAATCACTTTTCCTAATTAAGATAAAGGGGTTGGATGGTGGTAGCTGTCGTGGCTTCCCCTTACATGACCGTTCTTGGCTGCACGGCCATGGTGCTTTATATAAGAACTCTAACCTAGAGTGATGTGATATAAATAACAAATCCTAATCTAAGATGATGCGATGTGATTAGTAAACCCTAATTGTGGGTTATGGAATAAGAAACCCTAATAGGGAGTGATGCCATGAGAAACCCCAATTAGGATGAACAGTAAGTCTAGTTATGGTTTATTGAATATGAAATCCTAGTTTTAAGGGATGTATTGTGGAACCCTGATATTATGATATGGTGTAAGACTCAATTCAGGGTGATGTCACGTGATGATATATGAAACCCTAGAGATGGTTTAATAGCCAGTAAACCAAAGAGAGATGTGGCTAAAATAGTTAAACAAAATGATTATGTTATAAACATGAAGGATAGGGTTGATGAACCATGTGAATGATAACGTGGTGATTCTAGTGAATAGGGATCTAAAAGATAAGATGATGCCTAGATCCTTGTACAAATATCTCTATACATGAATAATAGCCTATACACCTTACAATGATAACGGACATGAAACTTATAGGAATGATGTATGCTATACTAAATAATGATGTGGATAACATCCTGAGAATTTTAAATACCTAAAATAGTTGATAATGATTTATCCTATATCAACAATGTCTATCAGGTGAATAAGTCCATATCATTAAAGATAATTGGACAATTCTAATGTATGATCCATGCACCATATGATGAAAGTAACAAGTTAGTGGATAAAGTATTAAGAGGGAAATACTTTAATACAAAGTTACTTGATTAACTTAAGTAAGATGGAAATGAGAAGAAAGTGATACATCAAGAAATGATAGATATCACATTCAGCATTTCAGGGTAGACATACCTTGATGAACCTCTAAACCAATATCCCTAGATAAGAAACACATGGAGTGTATGATAAGTAGTTGTTTACAATAAAGATGTAATGAACTCAATGTACTCGATAAATGTTGACTAATATACCTTGAGAATAGGGTAAGCCAAATCAATAAGTATGATGTAATCATACCATGACAAGAATGAGAAATGAACTAATTAATGATCATTGATGATATATGATGAGAATGGCGATCAAAAGCAAATACTTATGATATCTTTAAATACTCCCAAAGGTGTGGAGAAATACATTAGGGTTGAACTAATAATGTGAGCATGAAACCCTAATTAAAGCAGGATGGAAAACCCTAACCCTAATTTTGGATAAAGGGAATGAAAAACCCTAATTGATGTATAACCCTAATCCTGACAAAGGATGGTGGTGTTACTAATGTTTCATATGATGTGACAAATGACTTACATGACTGTTATCATGTAAATTAATCATGTAGACATCATGAGATGATGAACATAGCTAGATATGAGCTATGACTTTCATATAATAAACATGTTGTATGGCCTTATGTACCTAATGTTTTTGTTGCTTAGTAAAAGTAATAAAGTATGTATAAACCTTATGAGTTCCATGAATAAGTTGTTGCCGAGTGAAAAGTGACAAAATACTTTAAAAGGATTTGAAATCCATGTAGGATACTTCTATAACAAGTATTATGCATACCTCGGTCTTAGAACCTAGAGGTATTGGTTACCTAATAAGTGGTAATAGTGATAGTGAATAATTGAGGGTATGAGTGCCCAAAGTTGATAATCATGATAATGTTGTTATTGAAGGATGTAAACCTTCAAAAGGAATGAAATGGGGGACTGAGATCCCAATGCCCTATAAGGACTGAGAAAGTTATTGGTGAAAATAGTACATGTTTTCTTATAGCAATTGTCTGATTAAGTTATGTTTGAGAACTTGACTGATGCTAAACGAATATACTAATGTACTTAATTAATTAAATGAAATCATATCATGTACAACCTTGACCATAGATCCATCATCGTCAGCAACAGATGATGGTTAAACGGGTGCTCCGCGGCAAAACTCGGAATGCATATTTTGAATATGCGAGGGCAATTGGCGACTGTATCCTGACGTCCTAATGAGGGAATTGATGAAAGTTAAACAACAAACCTCTCAATCCTTCATTACTTGCACCAAGATGGATGTATCATGAATCTCCTGAAGATCGGGACAGATGCAGTACACATCTCCCAAAAATGTTAATGTCGGATCGATGGAGATAAATATGAGATCTCACAATCACGAAGAGAGTACAACACACCACTGTAACTCTGATAGCGAAGTTGCCAGAATACCCTTGAAAGCAATTTTAGCAGAGACACGAGATGTCCTGCACGTTGTTCCTCATGCTGAATGAGGAAGATGAGGTCATAGGAATCCGACTCTTCTGATGACCTATGTATGGTACCGATTGTGATTTCGTAATGGTCGGTTGGAGTATGAGCGGTATATCTCATCTCCTCAAGTCATAACTATGTTTTTAAAATGTAATCAGCCATATAGCATAATTGCTTAGGTTGAACTATGAGAAACAATGATTGATGATACATTGTTGATAATGTCCTAGTTGGATAACTAGTACACATGTTCATCATATTCCTTATTGATTAAATGACTTGCTATTCAATCAAGTTATAATTGAAATGATTGCATAGAGAGTACTACTCTACTTAGCTTATTCAGTGAATTGCCTACTGTTGAATAAGTATAATATTATTGCTCAGTGTTATTCCACTATCTGCAATAACAATACTTTTGGCGGAGTGTTATAACTCTCGCTGGGACAATTTTTTAATTGTCTCAACCCCGTGGGATTCAATTTTTTTAGGTAGACGCAGAGGAAGAAGAAAAACCTCAATGGGTGAGCAACAACAACAGCAGTGGAAACAACAGGGACAACAGTGATCCTCAGGTGAACACACTGTCTGTCAAGTCTTATATATATAGAAAGTCATATGTGTCTTTTCTATACACTCAGGTCCTAGGATTCAGTAGATGGTTAGATATAGATCTGAGGTTTTGGCTTAATGCCTCAAGATTTTGTATACTGCTCATGAAAAGTTTAACAGGGCAGTCAATGTTACGATGCTCGAGATGTACTGATGAATCAGCTTGTAAATAATTTTCTGTGTATCCTTATGAAAAAGTTTTACTGTTTATGAATCTCTACGCAAAAAGGTTTTAATTTTTTGTGATTTTCTGTAATTATGTTGTTAATCATTCACTTCCGCATTAGTTAATCTTGTTTTCGCGAGTCGGTCATTACAAACTGTTGGTGGGGTTTTGTGCCTTGCATGATACGACCTTGATGTCACCTGACACACCTTTGCCTTGAGTTTGGCCTGGTGCCCGATATGACCCTTTCACCTTGTTTGTATCCTTAGACGATATGCTTTGGCCGAGATGATCTCTTTCTTTGGATGCCCTCCTTGGTGATATTGTGTCAAGTAAGCCATCTTTGTGTTGGATGACATGGTTTGGTCTTGTGCTGTCCGACATGGTGGTTGCATGGTGGAACCCTGTCAGGTGCCTTAGTGGTAGCCGATATGAGGTGTTTGACCTAGTTGGATGAGAGGTCTTCCTAAGGTGTTGCTTGTTATTGGTGGGAGACACCCTAGTCTCTTCCTTGGACGATATGAGTAAGATGGGTAACCTTGTGTCGAGAATGGGGTTAGTGTTTGCCCGACACACCCTATGTGAGTTGGCCGGTATGGTGCCTTAGTGGTTACCATGCTCTTGGACAGTAGAGTGCCTTAGCCGAAATAAGGGTCCTTTGGACGATATGGGTGATGGTTGAATGATAGGGAATCTTGGGCACCATGCTCCTGGTCGACATGCTTCTTGTTGAGAGGGTTGGCCAATAGAAACCCTAACCCTAGTGCATGATAGGATCCCTGATGCACGATAGGATGAAGTGTTGTTGGCCGATGTGATGGCACAAGTGCTTTAGGGTTTGGAACCCTAGTCGATAATCTATAGTGTAGATATGATCCTACCTGATACTCTTTGGGTGAAGGTTGGTGCTACCCGCCCTACCTATAGTGAGGGAAGTTGGAACCTTTGGTGAGGGTTATGGTTAACCCGGGATAACCTAATCAATGGAATAATTACCTTGAAACCGCCTCTTTGTTATAATGGGATATGATTGTAGGTGGTGAACCGTGGTTTCTAAGATGGATACATAAGATGATGAGATATATGGTTATGTTCACAAGAATAAGGCATAATATATGCTCATGATTGATAATAAAACTATGATTTCTATAGCTTATGTGTAATATACTCATGAATGTTGCTTTACACATGATAGAAAGATAATCTTGTTAATCCATGATGGCTTCATTTATCTCTATGGATTTGTATACTAACCATGCAGGTATTTTTATGTGAACTCATGGCCTGGTAAGAGCTATGAGATGTATGTGCTTGAGTAGCACCATGTGGTAATAAGATAACAAGTTAATAGGTCTGAGGTCCTGATATAAGGCAGAGTGCCTAGTTGAGGTGTTATCCTCTGATGATGAGATAAGGGATGCGTTCCCAGAATGTTGTTGCATGATTATGATGCCTTGAGAGGAAATGGTTGATATCATGAGGGATTGAGGTCCCAGGACAGTATGATGATGGAAATAATGATGTAATTCTATAAGGCTATGTCTTTACTTTGGTTGCCTCAACAATTGGCTTAAAATATACTAATTAATTATAGATGAACACGCTAATATTTGGTGATGGTGAAACAGGTTTATCCTCTGAGATTACTTGGATCGCATATTGTTGAATATGTAAGGTTTCCCCTAGCCTAAAATAGGAGGATTTGAGTGCAAATGTGGTTGCAGACTCAGGACATATGGAGCATGGTGAACAAACCCATGGCTCAGGATATGTGATGATGAGCATGATGCGTTCATGACTCGGATGTATGTAGTAGCACCCATAACAAGGTGAGCTAGAGATATGGGTAGCTTGTGGAGCTGACCTAGAGGCTAAGGCCCTATAATCATAAGATTGCGGTCTTGCTTGATGATTCGTGTACTGACCACAAGAAGGTGAGGTCATGGAGTCCGAATCTCCTTAGAACTTGTATGGCACCGGATTGGGCTTCACAGCTAATGGTTGGATTTGAGCAGGGAAGGCTCACTTCCTCAGGGCATAATAAAACGTAATCCATCCAAATAGTATATCTTACTTAAAGCAAAACACGGAACATTGATTGAGGCCTTGCTTATATAGCTGATCTAGTTATACCTTGCAGATATGTGTATGATCCTTATATTTTGTGATAAGTTCTTATAAAGCTTATCTTGTCAATCATATTCCATAAATAAATACTTGGTTATATGTCTCCTGGATATCTTGGTAAGATTGATGGTAATAATAGCCTTGCTCAGTATGCTGCTCTTGTTATACACTTTATCAGTTATCTGCTATTTTTGCTTTAACCTTCTGAGGTTTTATAGTTTCGGCGGGAAGTTATGCTTCTCACTGGGACTGTGTATCTCACCCTGCTGGTTTACACCCTTATTAGGTGATCGCTCTAGACGTGCTAGTGGTCGTGAGGTTGTGGCCGAGCAGCAAGAAGAGCTGTAGAAGGAAAGAGATGGACATGATGTTGTTTTGGTAGTTTTTTAGTAGAGTCCTAGATTCATCCTTGTACTCTCAGGTCCTCGGAGGTGTTTGATGACGTTTCACGATGACTAGCTATTGTAATTTTGGTTTATCCTATTGTTGGCCGTATGTGGCCCGTTATGTATGTATAAACAGGTGATGAACTCTGGTGTTGACGGTATAGCTAGTTCCGATAAGCTATGAACATATATCAAAGCATGCAAATATTTCTATAACATGCTTTCTCTACAAGATCTGGATGCCAAAGTTCTCTTGTGTATGCTTTCCGCAATCAGTTTTAATTAACCCATGTTTTCGGTAAGATGAGGTTCTGCACGTTTTCGCGTGTCATCTCATTGTCTGGGTGATGGTAGCACTACTACAGAAACAACATTCAGTGTCGCTTTTATGGGCGTCGGTTATTTAGGAAAACCGACGCCTATAACATTCAACGTCGGTCATCTAGGTCATCCGACGTCTGTATCCAAGACACGGGTACCGCTTGTATTAAGCGTCGGTTTTTTTGGTAAAAAACCGACGCCTAAAACTGCCCGCCAAAACCAATTTTCGAGCAAAAAAATATGTCACATACGGCATCGGTTATTTACCTCAACCTGACGCCTATTTAAGATGAAAATTTGCGCGAAAATTTATAGCTTAGGTGTCGGTTATCCTTAGATAACCGACGCCGATAGTGGTTCCCGCCAATTTATTTAGGGCAAATTTTTTCTAATTGGACGTCGGTTTGTTATTAGGAACCGACGCTGAAGACCTTAGGCGTCGGCGTTTTAGATAACCGACGCCCTTTGTGCACTTATTAGCCGCACGATCGATCGACTTTAGGTCCCCTTTCCTGTTTCATTATCTTCTCCGCCGACTTCCTGCCCCTGCTCACCGACGACGCCGACGACGCCGCTGCTCACCGACGACGCCGCTGCTCACCGACGACGCCGCTGCTCACCGACGACGACGCTGCCCGACCCTCCGCTGTGCGCCGCCGCCGCTTCCTCTCCTGGTCCTTCTCCGCCTGCCTGCTTCCTGCTCCTTCTCCGCCTGCTTCCTGCTCCTTCTCCTTCTGCCGCCGCCGCTTCCTGTTCCTTCTCCGCCGCCTTCCTGCCCGCCGCCTCCTGCCGCTCCCTGCTGCTCACCGGCCATTGCTGCTCACCGGCCACTGCTGGGAGCTCGCCTGGAGCTTGCCGGTCACTGCCACCACTGCTGCCCTGCCGCCTGGAGCTTGCCGGTCACTGCCACCACTGCTGGGAGCTCGCCTACTGGTTAGTATTACTTTAGTGATTACTTTAATTCAACAATTCGTAGTTTGTTATTTACAATTACTCATCTGCTTGCCGATTTTAATGATTAGAGATACTGATTAATAGTAGGTATTGATGAATACTTAGTTAATTACTGATTTGTTGATTAGTGTTGAAATGAATGTATTGATTAGTGTTGAAATGAATGTGTTGATTAGTGTTGATTAATAGTAGGTATTGATGAATACTTAGTTAATTACTGATTAATAGTAGGTATTGATGGACCCTAATGATACAAATTTTTTATGTTGTAAATGAATGTATGTTTCAAGTGTTGAACCTAATGTTGGACAATGAACAATGAATTTATGTCCCATATAATCCACATTGTTCTTTATATTACTTGTACATTGGTATAAATTAGAATGAACAATCACTAAATTATATATTGTTTGTATGGAGTATGGCTTCATTGTAGATATCTATTATTGTATTTGTTGGCCTAGAAACCCGTCCAAGATTGACTCATTAGGAGTAAATCTTGGATAGTCCCCGGTTTGGGACTGTTCTTGAACACCTAATCTCACTTAGGATGTAAGTGTATAATGTGTATTGGGTTTTCGAGAAAATTTTGGTAGCATTTCCCCGTTTGTTCTCTAAGTACATATGTACTTAGAGAACAGCGGGGAAATGCTGCCGAAATTTTCTTGAAAACCCAATACCCATTATACACTTACTAGTGAGATTAGGTGTTCAAGGATGGGATAGGTGGTACACATTTATTATATATAAGAATGACATCAAATGTGTTTGTTGGCCTAGAAACCCGTCCAAGATTGACTCATTAGGAGTAAATCTTGGATAGTCCCCGGTTTGGGACTGTTCTTGAACACCTAATCTCACTTAGGATGTAAGTGTATAATGTGTATTGGGTTTTCGAGAAAATTTTGGTAGCATTTCCCCGTTTGTTCTCTAAGTACATATGTACTTAGAGAACAGCGGGGAAATGCTGCCGAAATTTTCTTGAAAACCCAATACCCATTATACACTTACTAGTGAGATTAGGTGTTCAAGGATGGGATAGGTGGTACACATTTATTATATATAAGAATGACATCAAATGTGTTTGTTGGCCTAGAAACCCGTCCAAGATTGACTCATTAGGAGTAAATCTTGGATAGTCCCCGGTTTGGGACTGTTCTTGAACACCTAATCTCACTTAGGATGTAAGTGTATAATGTGTATTGGGTTTTCGAGAAAATTTTGGTAGCATTTCCCCGTTTGTTCTCTAAGTACATATGTACTTAGAGAACAGCGGGGAAATGCTGCCGAAATTTTCTTGAAAACCCAATACCCATTATACACTTACTAGTGAGATTAGGTGTTCAAGGATGGGATAGGTGGTACACATTTATTATATATAAGAATGACATCAAATGTGTTTGTTGGCCTAGAAACCCGTCCAAGATTGACTCATTAGGAGTAAATCTTGGATAGTCCCCGGTTTGGGACTGTTCTTGAACACCTAATCTCACTTAGGATGTAAGTGTATAATGTGTTTTGGGTTTTCGAGAAAATTTTGGTAGCATTTCCCCGTTTGTTCTCTAAGTACATATGTACTTAGAGAACAGCGGGGAAATGCTGCCGAAATTTTCTTGAAAACCCAATACCCATTATACACTTACTAGTGAGATTAGGTGTTCAAGGATGGGATAGGTGGTACACATTTATTATATATAAGAATGACATCAAATGTGTTTGTTGGCCTAGAAACCCGTCCAAGATTGACTCATTAGGAGTAAATCTTGGATAGTCCCCGGTTTGGGACTGTTCTTGAACACCTAATCTCACTTAGGATGTAAGTGTATAATGTGTTTTGGGTTTTCGAGAAAATTTTGGTAGCATTTCCCCGTTTGTTCTCTAAGTACATATGTACTTAGAGAACAGCGGGGAAATGCTGCCGAAATTTTCTTGAAAACCCAATACCCATTATACACTTACTAGTGAGATTAGGTGTTCAAGGATGGGATAGGTGGTACACATTTATTATATATAAGAATGACATCACATGTGTTTGTTGGCATTTCCCCGTTTCTTCTCTAAGTATATATGTACTTAGAGAACAGCGGGGAAATGTTGCCTAATCTTTTCCTAATATATACTTGTTTCCTAATATATACTTGTTTTCTCTGATCATAGAATGGATAGATCATGGATGTCGATTCGTAATCGTTGTACCCCAGAGTTTATATCTGGTCTTGATCAGTTTATTAGATTTGCCGAGGAACATAGGAAAAAACCTACAGATAGGTTCTACTGTCCATGTAGGCATTGCGGTAACAACTTGAAAGTCAACACTGGTGAGGAAATCAAAAGTCATGTCATGTGCAACGGGATTGTACAAGGCTATACAGAATGGCACTGGCATGGAGAGATTTCAAAATCGAAACCAGTAGATGTCGATAGCAGTGCTTGGGTGGAAGAAGAAATTGCCTCCGATGACGTAAATGTGAACGAACCAGTTCCAGCAGACATCGTTGATGCGATGCTGGATAGTTGTAGGGTAGAGCACACCGATCCACCTCCTATCTTTACAAACATTGTGCATGATGCTGAGATACCGTTATACACAGGTTGTGCTAAGTTTACGAAGCTTAGCGCTGTCTTGAGATTGTATAAGTTGAAAGCTAACAATAGATGGAGCGACAAAAGCTTCACTTCATTGTTGACTTTGTTGAAAGAAATGCTTCCTGAAGGAAACGAGCTTCCAATCTCAACATACCAGGTAAAGAAAATGTTGTGCCCAATGGGAATGGAGGCCAAGAAGATACACGCATGCCCGAATGATTGTGTATTATTTCAAAAGGACTATGTAGATTTGAAAGATTGTCCAAAATGTGGTGCGTCACGGTATAAATTGACGACTTCGGGGGAGTTCAAAACTGGTTCTCCTGCCAAGGTGTTGTGGTATCTACCTATAATATCACGGTTTCAACGCTTGTTTGCAAATCCGAAAGATGCGAAGAATCTGAGGTGGCATGCAGATGTTAAGAAAAATAATGATGGGATCCTACGACATGCGTCTGATTCCCCACAGTGGAAGAAGATTGATCTATTGTAAAAATGGTAAAATACAACTCTTACAGAAATCGTTTGAATATGGTAAAATACAACTCTTACAGAAATCGTTTGAATATTGATTATTTGTGGTGTTAACTTACCAATTTCTGTTTATGGTGATTAGCGGGAGCTGCACGAGCAGAGGAAACAAGGCACGTTCATCCCTCAGGGCACAAGGGATGAATTGACAGTTGCTCTGGGTAACCCAGAGCATCCTGGACGTGTTAGAGGTGCCGGCGCTGGTGTTGGCATCAAAGCATTCTTTGGGCCATCCCAGCGCAAACCCAGAGCGGGACTTTCTCAAGAAGAGGTAACCTATTCTTTTTTTAGAATGTTACTGCAAAAGGAAATTCATTAATAAGAATCTAATGTTTCTTTTATCCATGTATAGGAGAATAAGAGAGTTGAGGATTTAGTTGCTAAGAAGGTCAACGATGTAGTTGCTGAGAAGGTCAAGGAAGAATTGATGCGGTGGCAGGCATCTCAGGCTTCCAATACGCCTATGGCGACCCACTCTTCTCCTGATGCACACACTGCGAGTAATCCTGGAGACCCATCGCCTAGCACGTCTGCTGTAAGTATTGTTTATGACATTGTAGTTAGTCTTTTCAAGTTGTTATGTTTTCAAGATGATATGTATATATGTATAATATTCTTTACGTAAATTTGTAGGCATTGAAGCCATGCCGCTTAAGAATGCAAAACTACGTTGTCGCAGAGGCGCAGGCTTACCCGTCCCTTCCTGGGGCAATGTTTCACGGGACTCCAATGCCACAGGGCTACGTTCGTGTGAGCCCGATACGTGTGTTACCCGATTGGAGAGAAGCTACATTGCCATATGCCCACCCGGATATTGATACACTTGGTGAGGCAGAAGGCGGGGTCATATTGTGGCCCAAAGCAGATGTCATCTACACGACTGAAATTGTAAGATAAATTTACATTGATTTAGACTGTTAATGTGTATATATGATGTCAACTGATCTGAAATTATATGTACAGGTTAAAAAGAAGACACCAGGAGCACCTAGGCCTCCACTTCCAGTTCCCACATTACCCGATTGGGTTCCAACTGACCTAACATACCCGTTAGGTCCTGCTTGTAGGGGAATGGCATGTTGGCTACGGGCACATAATGTACATTGCCCTATAATTATTTCTTTAGATGCAGATTATGCAGGTCAATCATACGATAGCTCTTTATTGATAGAAGATATTATTGAGCTGTTTAAGTATGATTGGCTGAATACATCAATGATAGAGACATGGATAAGGTGAGATCTTGTTTATACATCCATATACCTTGTGTAAGCTCCGGTGATCTGGTTTCTTATATATTAATGCATACGCCTATATGTTTTGCAGCTACCTAGTCGAAGATCATTGCAAACAATTTGCATTTGATCATGTGGGATTTTTGATTCCATCATTGATTAGTTTGGTAGCTAAAGACCCTGATAATGTTCAACAATACTGTATAGATGCTTTTACAATTTTTGGTCAGCAAAAGAAGAAGATAATAATAGCTCCATTCAATGTCAAGTATGTTTACTTTATTTATAATTTGGACTTTAGAAAATTCCATTTTTATTTTGCATTTTGAGTTATTAATTGTTAACTTCTACTTGTAGCGGTAGACATTGGGAGTTACTAGTTATTGCCCCCGAGACATTCACTGTTTATTATCTAGATCCTGCGGGGAGTACATTGAACACTAAAATTGGACACGTAATGAGAATGCCACTATTCTGGTGAGAAATATTTCATTTTTATATCCGTTAACATCTTTTATTACATTACTATTTACTTATGCAATTTATTGTGTTATATTAACATGTAGGGGTTTAGATGCATTCAAAAAGGCTGGAGGAACGGTCCCAACGAAAAAGAACCAGCCAATAAATTGGCAGAACGTAAAAGTAAGTTCCCGACTCGAATATATATATTATTGATGTGAATTGTGCTTAGTTGTATTATTTTGTATGTTTCAATTTATAGTGTGCTACACAAGACAATGGCTGGGCATGCGCATACTATGTGATGCGATTTATGCATATGATTATCAAATATGCCGCATTGGACATCGATACCATACATGAGGTATTATATATAGTCTCATTAGTTAGTATGCAATATATCAATCTTATATTATTTTTATATTATTACTTATATATATACATCATTCTCTTTGCAGGTGTTTAAAACTGACCACACTACAGGTAAACGTTTAAAAAAAATAAATGCTCCATATACGATGGAAGCATTAAATGAAGTAAGAGAAGAATGGGCAATAGCTGTACAAACAGTGGCAACTGTAAGATATAATTGGGATGCTGATAGTGATAATGAATGATACTTTGTAAATGAATGTTTGTAAATGAATGTTTGTGAATGTTAATGCATGTATTTGAATGTTTCTATATGTGTGAATGTGAGAATTGAATTGATGTCTGAATGAATGTACTTGTGTAGAATTTTGCTTGTGACTTTTGCAGGTTTGCGGCCTGTTTGTAGGCTGATATCAATGGATGTCGTAAACCTGCAGTTCAGAAAACTGAACTGCAGGTTCTCATCCTGCTGACCAGCCACAGCAGGCCTGCAAACTGATATGAAAAAAAAAAAAATATAAATAGGCGTCGGTTATTTATCGAAAACCGTCAGCAAAGACCTACAGCGTCGGTTTTTTAATATAACCGACGCCTTATGTGGCCAAAGCAGTCCTGGAATTGGCGTCGGATATTCATATCAAACCGACGCCTATTTAAACTGTAGGCGTCGGTCGTTTAGTAGATAGCCGACGCCAAACAGGGTCCGCGCCACAGAAAATGGCGTCAGCTAGGGCACTTTCTGCGTCGGTTTTGAGATGAATAACCGACGCAGAAAGTGCCCTAGCTGACGCCATTTTCTGTGGCGCGGACCCTGTTTGGCGTCGGATATCTACTAAACGACCGACGCCTATAGGCTAAATAGGCGTCGGTTAAAAAACCGACGCCGAAGTGTTCGACCTTTAGCGGCGCCCACATAGGCGTCGGTTGGAAACCGACGCCAAATGGGGTTAAACGACCGACGCCAAAGGCCGTTTCTGTAGTAGTGTAGGGTGTCACAGATATGATCATCTTAATGACTTTTGGGTATGGTTGAGCCCTTGATGAGATGTAATCCTCTTATGTTGACAAGGTTGATACCCTGTGATATTGTGATAAGGATTTATATCATGTGATAGTATGATGACAGGTATAGTTCCTTGAATGGAAATGAATAGTACCATGTGATGATGAGATGAGGGACAATAAGTTTTGTATGTTTTATAACTTCTGCAGTTGTTATATGTTAATGTTTGCTTGAGATGAATTAGGGTTTGAATGTCTGCTTGTTTGATGTAGTCTAAATTCACCCAACTAGAAATAAATAATCAATTCAAATCCTAATCATGTAGTTCCCTATGCCATAGAACCATATTCAATGTCAGAACTTGGTGGCTGGTGAAATGAGTATTCCTAAGGGAAACTCGGAGCACATATTGTTGAATATGCGGGAGTGCAAGTTGGTCATGCCTCATATATTGTGATATTATGATGTGTGAAAGGTCGTAGTATAATTGTAGGATTTCTCTTATAGAACGGCCATGCGTCAGCTATTCTCTAGTGTTGTGACCTATACCAAGGGCGGACTGGTTGTTAGCATCTTGACTATATGTCGTTGTAGTGGCAGAATTGACTAATATGTCTATGCCTTTTTACTCGTACTGACCGAGGGGAAGAGATCTAAGGATGCCATATCTCCTAGATCTTGTATGGAACCGAATATCCCTTCACAAGGGTTGGTTGGACATTGGGTGGTATGAATCAAACTCCCTAGGGCTTAATAAAAAATGTAATATAGCCATGTAGCATATCTGTTTAGGGTTATATACAACACTTCACATTGGATGATAACCCTTGATTTCTCTCATTACATAGAAATAATGTTGAGTGCATTATAAGATAGTAGATATGCTTATGCTATAGAAATACTCATGATGTAGATGTCTACATACAATAGTCATGCTTTGTTGATAGATATAATGCTACTGTTGATTATGCTGATGATGATAGTTATCACATGCAGTAAGTTATGATTATATTTTTAGCCATGATTCTATAATTAGAATATGCCTATAGTGCTAAGAATTCTTATTATAGTTGCACTTATGATGTTAATTCTACTTACGATGTAGATTTGTTCAATCTAGTAGATATGTTAGTGTTGCTAGTCATGCTTATACTACTAAACTTATTCTTGATAATAATAGTGCTATGCTACTGGACTTTCTTATGATGTAGCCATGTTTATGCCACTAGACTTCTTATACTATCAGCAGTGCATATGTTGATAATCAGGCTAGTGATGATAATGGTTATTTGATCCTTTATGTATCTTGTCAATCATCACTACTTCTAAGCCTATTTGTTATGCTTGTTTAATCTATTTAAATTGTTTAATCTATTTAAATTGTTTAATTACTTAACCTGTGATATCAATAAGAGGTGTCGAGAGTTATATCTCTCGCTGGGACTGGGTCTCACCCCGTGGGTCACCACATCTTTTTAGGTGATTGGCAGCAGCGGTAGAAGACCCATGGCATCAAAGAGGAGCTAAGGTGATGAACCTTAGAGATAGTTGTTTGGTGTCTAGTGTGTCCTAGAGTCGTCCCTGTACTCTCGGGTCTGGGTAGGAAAGTTTGTATATGATGTTTTAAATGAATGGAGCTTTTATTAGCATGTTAATGCTTGTTTAAGTGGCATAAATGATATATGTTGTCCTGTGTATATATGTGGCTGAGGCCATAGCAAAAATATCATCAGATTCTTGGAATATTATGAAAACAAGAAAGATGTTGGGATTCATTACAAATGTTTCTGAGCATGTTGGTGATATTGAAATGTCTTTTGATTTATCCTATTTTTTGATTTGTGATTAGTGGTCGGTTGTGTTTCATGTTTTGAGTAACCACATTTAGTGTGAGGGTTCTCACAAGTTGGTATCAGAGCTCTAGGTTTGTTGAGTCTACATGGACACTATGACTTAAGACTATGATGATGTCTAAGTTAGGGATATGACATGAAAACATGGTGCATACTACCTGAACTCAGTATGTGGATGCCCTGGCCAAGTATTCGATTATTAAAGAAAAGGTATGGAACTCTTAGATTGCTATCTTTTTTATTACTCTGATCAAGTAGTCATTTTGAAACAATTTAAAGAGCATAATGTATAAGAAATCATGGCAGTGAAACCTCAATTAATCTTACCCTAAAGAAGATGAGAATTACATCGCAACCTATAAAAAGTTGAATGTTTGGTAACTATAAGATAAAAAGAAGACACCATGAAACCTGAATCTGAATACTAACAAGAAAAAGAGTTCTTGAACCTATAATTCAAGAAGATAATATAGTAAAATAGAGATGAGTATGTGCTAATGAAGTGATTTAAGGTATGAAATCCACATAAGATGGAGAGAACTCCCGCATAAGCATGATATGAGAAGATAAATAAGAACAATAATAGATGGATAAAGTGGAACCTGAGTTAATATTAGATAACCTATGCGTGTAAGAAAGTGTTAACACAAAATATTCATGACATGTGAAAGAAATTAAAGGGAGATGATTCCTATTTAATGAAGAAAATGTGGAATACGATGATCTATCTTTTGGTAAGTGGTTGAAAAACATGATAACATAAGAGGACATACATTAGACTGATGACTAATTAATGAGGAAAGAGTAATGAGTTTATTAATCATGATAATTCATATGCTGATGGCAAGGAACCAAAGTTGAAAAAGGTAAAATGATACATAAAATGTTGTAACTTGCATAATGAAGGTAGAATTGGTAACCTCTTGCTAGAAACCCCTAGACAGTGCTATTGGGTTATGGTAAGTGTGTTTTCCTTTGCGATTCTCCTTTTAGAGGCACAACTTTCAAGAGGATGTTATGCCACTTAGTATGTGTGGGTTCAATGTAATCCTGGGGATGTATAGCCTTTTATGTCATGTTTTTAGCTTGTACTATAGTTCCAAGATCGTGTTGTTTGTATGAGCATGCTTTTTGAGCCTTCCAAGAGTTAGGAAGACACCTATACGCTTTGAGTTAGTTATGATGGTGGAGAAGTGGATGAGACAAGGATGTGAATTTCTTATAGCACATGTAGTGGTTACAAAGGAAATGAATCCTAGTATCCAGGTTGTACTTGTGGTACTTGAGTTTCAAGGTGTATATCGTATGAGTTTTATATAGTGTACCTCTCCCTGAGAGAATGTAAGGCCCCTGAACTTGCTTAATGAGTTGAATAATCTTAATTACCATAATTGAATTCTTATAACCCTAATATAACCTTTTGATATGTTTTGAAATCATAAGAAAAGCTTAAGTTTCAATTTTGGTCCAATTTGGACACTTTTTGAGGAAGTTATGCAATTTTATGCACATTTTGGACTTTTCTACAATTAACCCAATTGAGAGGTTTTCCTTGCAATTTATCACTTGCATTATGTTCCTTGGATATTCTATCATCATTCTTGATATTTTTGAGCCATGGGGAACCAATTTAAACCTTGGTTTGAAGGTGTTTTCTCCAAGGATATTTTAGGGATTACCCATTCACGGATGAGCTACCTTTAGTAGCTATCAACTAATGAATTATGTGATTGGCTGGGAAATTCGACAAAGCAAAGCTAAGAAGGTCTATAAGGATGGTGGGGGAGCTGCTTGTGTGTGTGCTTTTATATTCTTAATAGTTTAAGGCCATAGAAACATGGGGAAGCTACTTTTACACCTCATACTTGCTTCCATCCTTATCCATGGGCTATATTTACCTCTTCCTTGCCCAAGTTCGAAACTATGCTTTCTTTCTCTTTCCTTTAACCTGAATAAATGAATCTTCTCTGTGTTTCTGCAGAACCAAGTGCTCTAAGGTAGAAGACAACCTCTTTTTGTAGAAGAAGGTCTCCTAGAGCTGCATTTAGCCCTACCTAGGGTTTCCAAGGTCATCTTCTAGGGATTTTGACCAAGGGAAGTTATTTTCTTCCTTCCTTCTCCATTTCTCTTGATCTTATCCTTCCTTATACCTTCCTCCAGGTTGGAACCTTACTGTTCCATGGTATACTTTACTCTAAAGCTCTAAAACCCTACCTTTCTTGCTCCTTATGCTTAGGGTTTGCTCATTTGATGAAGAAAGGTGCTAGATGGACGAATTCATAGCTTATTCTTGGATTTTCTACCCTACCTGCTTGAGATTTCTTCTATGTATGGGTTTCATCTTCTCATTATAGGCAAGTTTTATAACTTGCTCCACGCTTATTGCTTACTATAAGCTTACTACCTCATGTTCTTGCTTTAAAATGATGATTTATGCACTAAAAAGCTATGTTTGACTTGGATTTTGATTTTTATAATGTTCCCTATTCTGATTTCAGTTTTAGATGAACCTGTGATCATTTTTATGTTATTTATAAGGTATAATATGACTTGGATCAGGTTTTTTTGACAACCTATGGTGCTAAGCACCTATCAAACAATGGTCAATTTTAGGGTTTAAAGCTGATTTCTTCTATAAACCATGACCCGATGATGGTACTATTGCAACAACCCTATGGTGTTGTCTTCATAACAACTGATGGTCGTTATCAAGGGTGTCCAATTATGGTGACAACCTATGGTTACCCCCTTAGGTCAAGTTTTGGACCAATTATAAGTTTAATGATCAACCATTAAGTACCCTACTGATGTTATCAATCAATGATGACATTAGCTTAATATTTGATGATGATTAATGAATATAGTGTTGATCTAACAACCTATGGTGATTTAATGGTCATTAATGATGGTGTATAAGGTCTCTAAAACCTATTTTGATTCAAGCATTGTAGTTGTATCATCAATTAAGCCTTAGACTAATGGTTTCTTGGGTCATTTGATGCAATGGTCGGACCTATACTGTAATTGATGGTTTTAATATATAAACTTGACCAATGGTCAAGATCTACTGGTTATTCCTGCAATAAAGTGTAATGATGGCTAATGTAATATGTTGGTCCTAATAATGTGATTTAGATGGTTTCCTTTATATAATCAACTTAAGGAGCTTAATTGTTGACAATAGATGGCTTGATTTAAATGAACATTCGATTGTGGGTTTTACCCTACTCTCAATAGAAATTTTTGTGTTTTTAATCAAGGGATGTATAGGGTTAGATGGTGAATCTTTATAAAGCACAAATCAAGGACTTCATAGGTGGTTTATCCAAGGTGTTTACTGATGTAAACAATTAA
The DNA here is from genome assembly GCA_963693085.1 of Alisma plantago-aquatica. Classification (NCBI taxonomy): domain Eukaryota; kingdom Viridiplantae; phylum Streptophyta; class Magnoliopsida; order Alismatales; family Alismataceae; genus Alisma; species Alisma plantago-aquatica. Next base: position 872,616,037 of record OY856409.1, read on the forward strand.
TTGTCTTACCTTTTAAACATCCAATGGTTCTGGGTGACATTGTGGTATGGTAATATGGGTTGATGATGAAACAAATGGAGGGTTACCCTTAATAAGGTAGTCTAACCTATTCACTCATATGAATAGAAGGGATGATAATCATATTGTGTTGATTTGTAACCCTTATGAGGTATACCTTGTTATACCTAGCTTTAATATAACTAAATGATGATAATTGGGTATGAATAGTCCTTGAATGACTAATACACTCATGAAATACTTTGTTACTGTTGTTGAAACCCTAGTATGCTATAACCTAATGGTTACACCTTGATTTATGTGTGTGTTCATACTTGACAATAGTATGGAATGTGACGGTGATGCTTCACCTTAAGTATCCACGATCCAATGGGGATTTCGTGAGTTAGGATTTGGGTATGAGTGCTGATTAGTAACATTAATATAATTTATCTTGTGGTCTTAACTCTAATGCAAATAGATAAAGATGAGTATTCATGTTTAACTTTCTTATATGACGGCATTATGGTGAAATAACCTCCTTAATATGATCATAACCTTAATATGTTAATTTGTGATTATCATAGCTACATGGTTGATACTTTCTTATGCTAAACATGTGCATTATGAATAATATGAGGGTAATCATATCTAGATTCCTTGCATGTTGATGAAATAAAGGAACGTTCTTAATGTTGATATAACCCTACTATAATTGTTTATGAATATCTCCTAGCTCATAAATGCAATATTGTTCTGATCTGGTGTATTATATGTAAGTGATGTTGTTGAGACTTGTTATAAGGCATGCAAAGATAATGATGATCTTGCAGGGAATAGTATGATGGTCTTAATGACCTTTGGGCATGGTTGATCCCTGAATGAGGTGTAATCCTCTTGTGTTGATAGGGGTTAATACCATGTGATATTGTGAAAAGGATTTATATCCTATGATAGTATGATGGTCTTAATGCCCTTTGGGCATGGTTGAGCCCTGAATGAGGTGTAATCCTCGTGTTGATAAGGGTTGATACCCTGTGATATTGTGAAAATGATTTATATCTTCTGCTAGTATTATGACTAGAGTGGTCTCATGAATGGCAAGTGAATAGTAACATGTGACGATGAGATGAGAAATTATGTTTCACACATTTTACATCTTTTGAATTTGCGATATTTATATGCTTGCTAGAAGTGAATTAGGGTTTGTATGTCCACTTGTTTGATGCAGCCTTAATTCACCCAATTGGCATAACTAATCAAGTGAAACTCTAATCATGTAGTGCCATGTGCCATAGATCCATCTAAGTGTTAGAATTTTCCAGATGGTGAAATGAGTACTACTAAGGGAAACTCGGAGCGCATACTGTTGAGTATGTGGGGGTGGCAAGTTGACGATATATCCTTGTCATCCACAATGTAGATTGTAGAGGTTGTCTATGGTCATGCCTCATACATCTGATGTGATTGAGAATGGCTACAGTCGTGTCTCAAGGATTATATACATGACAAGATTGGAGGACAACTGCGGTTGTACCTAGGATGGTAGGGTGTGCATACCCACCTCCTTTCACGAGTATCGTGACCTATACCAAGGATAGACTAGGCTACTAGTAGCTTGACCTTATGGGTCACTGTGGTAGACCCGTACTGACCGGGGGTGGAGAAGATCTTAGGAGTCTGGCTCTTCCTAGATCTTGTATGGCACTAATTTTGACTTAGCAGTGGTCAGTTGGATTTTGAGTGGTATCCTAAATTTCCTCAGGGTGTAATAAAAGGTATAATACAACCATGTAGCATATTTGTTTAGGGTTATACACAATGTTTCACATTGGATGATAACCCTTGTTTGTTATCTTTACATAAAGATGATGCTTAGTGCAATTAAGAGATAGTAGACATACTTATGTTGTGGATATTATTAAAACTGTAGATGTGTGCATACAGTAGCTATGCTTATGTTGATAACTATACTGATACTGCTGATTATAATCATGATGCTAGCTATCTCATGTTGTTAGTTATGTTTAGCATGCTAGTCGTGCCTTTGTAACTAGAGATGCATATACTGCTAATAATGCTTATCCAGATAGTTGTACTTATGTTTTTAGCTCTTCTTATGATGTTGATATGTTCAACCAATTAGACATGCTCATGTTGTTAGCTATGCTATGTTACTAGACTTGCTCATGAGGCTAGATATGCATATGCTACTGAATTGCTTGTATTGTCAACAAGATAAAGGATGATAGTCTGGCTAATAATGATAGTTATTATCTTCTCCTTTATGTATTTTGTTAATCATCAGTACTGCTAATCTTATTTGTTATATCTGATTAAACTACTTAACTATTTAATTACTTTAAAATGATGTAATCAATAAACATTGTTGGAGGTTATATCTCTTGCTGGGATATGGGTCTCACCCGTGTGGTTCACCACATTTTTTTAGGTAATCAGAAATGATGAAAAATAACATGTGGTAGAAAAGAGGATCTACAGTAAGGAATCTTTAGGAAAGTTGATTAGATGTCTAGTGTGTCCTAGAGTCATCCCTGTACTCTGAGGTCTGGGCAGGAAAAGTTTGTATATGGTGTTTCAAATAAATCAAACTTTTGTTAGCATATTAAGGCTTGTTTGTGTGGCTTATATGAATATTGTTCTCCTATGTATATATGTTGTGGCTAAGGTGCTAGAACAATTTGTATTAAATTCTTGGCATAGTATGGATATAAGAAAGATGGTGGGCTCTTATGCAAATGTTTCTGAGCGGGTGCTGATGTTGAAATCAGTTTTAATTTACCCATATTTTTGGGTATGTGATTAATTAGTGATCAGTTGTGCTTTATGTATTGAGTAATCTCAGTTAGTGTAATGGTTTCTCACAAGTTGGTATTAGAGCTTTAGGTTCACTGAGTCAACATGGACACTAGGACTTAGTGTTGGGTTTTAGGGGAGGCAGAGAAGGTAGCGGAAACAAAAATTTTCTTCTCCAAAACCCAAAATAAAGGAATCACATCAATGTCTATACAATAGGAAGGATGGTTTGTAGATACATACCTTGTCCCAAGGCTTGCTCGGCAACATTACCTCACGGCTTGCGCGGTCTTCACCTCCGGTCTTGGACGGTGTCTGTGCAGCTTCTAGTCTCACTGGGACTGTCGGGATTGACAGCTGTCCTCCGAGCAGCAGAAGTCTCCCTCCTCTATGGTAGTCCACACAGACCACCTGGAACTCCGATCTCCTTGTTGCACAAGGCACCGGAAGGAGTCATACCCTCCTATCGACGTATTAGTCACCGACATACTCTCCTGCAACCAGTTGCCTTTCTGCAATTGTCTTTCCCTCATTGTGCCTCCCTTATTGGGTAGTACGTGCTCGGTCTCTCTCAGTTACCACAACCAGAGAGAATGACAACTTTGTAGAGAAACTGGTGTTCTGAGTTGTACTTGAGAAGCCCCCAATACCTCTATATATAGGAGGGTCATGGGACAAGGTTCTCTACCCCGGGCAATGCGGGATTAAAGCAAGAGTAGAAGGGTTCGAGATTTTCCACAAAAACGACCAACTGCGCCAGCTGAACCGATCGTTTCAAGCATGAACCGATCGGTTGGGGACCTGAGCTGGTCGATTTACACCTTAACCGATCGTTTGGGACACATGAGCCAATCGGTTCAAGCATGAGCCGATCAGTTTGTGGTCCTGGTCCAACTCGAATTGACTTTCATGTTTGTTTCCAACTAATCAAATGTTAGTCCATGTCCAAATCAAATTTGTACAAGTGAAACAAATATGTATTTGCAAAAAGAGTCTTCTGACTTTCCAAACGATCTCGGTTGGTCACACGAAACGACCGGTTCAACAATTGAGCCGATTGTTTCATTGACACATGAGCCGATCGACTCACCACTTTGAGCCGATCGGTTCAACCCTGTGAGCCGATCGGTTGGGTCAGTAGATTTTGCAAATCAGTCAATTGTAGTTCTAATCAATCTGATACTCTTAATCATCTGGTCCAACACCTTGAACACTATGATTTTGAGCTATCAATCAACTAAGTGTTTAATTGAACTACTAAACTCCTTTAGTAATCAATCTAAACATCATTTGTGGATAAACTCATCTTCCAAGTTAAATCCTATGTGTGTGACCCTACATGCCCATTTCACGTTGGCAGTGAAAATTCATAACACTTGTGACTTCACAAGCAAAGAGTGGTGCCTAGTCGCACATTAGTGCTACCCAAGTGAAATAGAAAATTGGAGAACAACTTTCAATCCTACAATCCGTGAATGGTGTTACAACGAATGTATAATTCCTTTGTCTCTGATATCCCGAATGAACTCAAGGCATGGAACAGTCATCCTGTCAACGTTCATTCACTTTCTTGATCTCGGAGTAGATTGGAGGAGATATGTATGTCATCAATATCACATACTGATTCACACATGTGTGCGCACACCTATCTTAATCCTACTCATCAAGTGGCCATGGATATCAAACTCCCTCAGGAGGGACAAATCCCATATCTATCACTCACCCCTCAAAAGCCCCACGTGTCAAAGCCACCCAATCATCACCTTTATAACAACCCATGTTTCAGGACTGCGTTTGATGATGTCAAAGTGTACCCAACGACATGTGTTGAGTGTAGTGATTTCAGGTCAAAGAATCACACACACCACCATCACTGTGAGAACTGACTGTGAGTACCATGTTATGGTTCCATGTGTCAAACTCACGGTGGGTCTGTCTGGTATACTTGTTCTCTAACAAGTACCTATGTGTTTGGTTTGATATCTCTATATCATGACTAACGAGATTCTATCATCAACCAACACCACAATTTAGTCTTGTGTGTCATTGTTGTCTATCTACCTTCCAGAATGACATCTGACTAGGGACATAGTAAGAATGTACAAACTCTTAGCATCCGTATGATCTCATCGTTCGGGTCCTCAACTTGAAAGCATACATCATTGAGTATTGTCATTCTCTAGACATTCAATTTGTTCTTATCATTATCTCATATGACTGAACCAGAAAGAATTGGAAGCTTGCCTTTGATGTTTATCAAATCAAACTTAATGTATCCCACCAATCATCCCGTGATTGGCTCTCAGGGCATACATACCAACAGACTCCCACTTGCACTGCAAGACAATCACCCTTGAATCATATTCTTTGTGATCTTCAAACATGTCTCACATGTTACTATGCTCTAGTGCTTATGTAGTGACTTATGGCAATACCTTGCCAAAGTCAGTATTAACTGCATGTCTCTCATCTCTTCGTTGTACGTCACACGTATGATATGGAGTTGTCATAATATGCGATCTAGTATTCCATTTGCTAACCTTTAGCCACATTGCATGACCAATCACTCCTAACTTGTCATCAATGACCGAAATATCTATAAGTTCATCTCTATGAACTTCCAGATCCATATAGTATCCACTAATGTTCTCTAACACACGGATACTCGGCTTTTCCTTTTGAACGACTTTATTGAAACGTTTTCATTTATCAACAAACATTTACTTTTATATATCCCATATATATTTTGCGATTAATTTTCTGTCCTTTTTGGAAGTTCACATCGTTGTAACTCTTTATAGTGAACCCTTCCTTATTTCCATAGAACTAGTACTTCTCAAGTACTTATCAAGTTCTTATGCTATTCCAGTAACCCTTACTGAAACTAGATAGACATCCACTCGTCATGTCCCACATACGAGTTATCAGGATGAACACATCATATGGTCATGTCCTACATACAAGATGAATGCCTTTTATTCTTGCCATGTCCATACATGCAAGATAATGGGATGATTACATACATGATAGATCCATATCTATTCTTAGTGTTCCCATTCTTCATAAGAATTGGACACTTGGCCTTGGGATACTGACTCCATGTAACATGGATAAGTTTTCTCCCACTGAATTTGTGCCCACTAAACCCTTCAATATAGATTTCCATTGTATGCTTTCTCTTTTCAAGTCAAGAGGTTTTCGAGAACTATATCTATAGATATCTATTCCTATCACATATGAAACGTCTCTATCTTCCCTAAAGATAATTTCCACTTTGGATTTTCATTCTAGAACATTTCCATTTCACATCAACATGTTGAATGTGAATATTCCCCCACTAAATCACAGATCCCTTCTTTATCTATGACATATCAGTCAAACCCTTTGACTATATTATCAAAATAAAGATCACAGTTCTGAGTTGCTTGTACTCGATCAATCACATTGATTAGTCCATTGTAACTTATAGACTTCATTTGCATTAATGGATTCATAAACCTTATAGGTTGTGTCACGTACACATCCTCATTTTATTCCTTATAGGAATGTGGTTTTAGTATCTTTATGCCAAATTTCTTTGTCATTAAGTTGCAATCAACAAGCACCATCCTTCTCAAAACATCATCCATGTGTCTTAATGCTTAAGAATCATTCACACTTATGGATTTCATCCCAATGGGTGCTACCATCTAGGTCATACCTTATAGTTCACATGGAAGTCATTTAGGATGTAATGGCCATAAACCATAATTCAAAATCCGGTTCCTCGATATCATATAGATTTTATGACCAACTCATCATATAGATAATTGAGGTGTATCTGTTAAGGAATTTGAGAACTCACAACACTTTGTGATTCTTAATATCCTTTATTAGTGTAGGGTATTCTTTATTTAAGAAGAACTTAGTTATTTGATAATCATCCTCTAACTCCTTAGAGTATGACTCCTTTTGATTTAGACATTACCATGCCTTAATCATGAGTTTACTATGATACACTATCATAATCACTCACAAGGTTCTCAAACATTTGGTCCAAGTATTTCATTCATTGATCTCATCAAGAATTAACATGCTACCAAATTCGTACTTCATCTATGATATTCTTGAACACTTCAAGATATTCATATTGGTATTTTTCTAAACACCGTTGAAGTATTAGCATTTTCTCCAATAGGTGTGTAAATACATCACATGTATTATACCTAATAGGATAATAATTCTCCCACTACAATTAGTGAAGATTGATGTCTAAGAGGTTCATGTCTCCTACTGGTTCTCTAACCGAAAAGAGTCTAGACTTATCCATCATATGGAAACTAGAAATGAATTTCTCATGATTTATGCTAATTTGATTATTTGAGTTATCAATAACTTTTAGGTATCATTTTATCTTATGCATACCAAGTAACACAAGATAAACAAGACATTGCCACAAAGCCCATATCTTTGAATTTGAAATATAAACTATATTGATAGCCATCCTTGTTTCAACAAAATGCAACAATAAAGTGTTTATATTGACAAATTGAAACAGCAGTTCTCAACTCTATTCCATGCCCTTTAGGCTGAGATAAACTGAAAGGTACTTCTATCTATGGTAGCAACACTTGCTCCAATGATGGGTACTCCTTTCTTGGTCCTTTCGTAAAGGCCATCACTTCTTTGTAGATCTTACATATCATATATGTCAGTTCTCCATCTTGGTATCATATACCTCAGAAGCAGTTCATTTCATGATACCTTAGGTGGAGATATCCATCCCCTCCTTTTTTTTCTTCTAGATATAGAGGGCAATTCCCTCATTCACTCTCCCATGTGCCTTGAGGTTGAAGACAACTTGGGCTACTGGCTAGCATCAGAACCCTTCTTAGCTTTGCCCTTGCCCTTGCCCTTGCCCTTGCCCTTGCCCTTGGACCTACCTTTCTTTCTGTTGATCAACATCACATAATTAGGCTTGTCCTTCTTCATCTGTGCCTCGTGGCTGAAGACAACTTGGATTGCTGGCTAGCATCCGAACACTTCTTTGCTTTGCTTTGTCCTTGCCTTTAAGACTTACCCTTCATTGATCACATCAAACATTAGGGTTTGTCTTTCTTCATAATTGCCTCTACCGTCCTCAACGTGTCTAACAACTCTATCAACACTTGTCAAAGTTTGTTCATGTCATAGTTCATCATGAACTATATGATTCTCACAACATTTGCAGTATCATACCGATACCCAATTGTTGGCTCAGAGGAAATCCCAACCTAGTCATACCCAATCACATTGAGTGTGTGAATACCTATTGGATCTTCTTCTATCATGACATACTAGGATAGTGTCTTGGAGACATCATATGTCTCATGTTGTCTCTGCAACTCATAGTTCATAGAACACAACATTAAGCACTCCACATCAATGGCATCTTTGGTATGCTTCCATAAGTATCCTTTAAGCCATTGGTGTGGTGGGATCGAGTTCATGTGGTTCTGGTATAACTAGGACTTAGAGCTTTCGCTCTTTGATTGAGTACACTTCTCAACGTCCTAACCAATCGTGGAATTATTACCATTTAATATGTCCATATTAAGGACCGATCGCAAATAAAGTGATTATTATTGATTAACCATTTATTGTACAAAAAGGAAATATATGCAATTTAGTCCAAAAACTCCTTTTTTGACTTGATTGATTTGAAAATATTTTACGATATAATTAGGACTTTAATTAATTATCGCTCCCACTATTTTTGTTCAAATGGATAGCCCTCACCATCAATTCGGAAGATTGCAGCGTACAACCTTCTAGTGGGTCAAGATCCAGAAATCCTCTGAGCTGTGGACCAGCTAGGGCTATCACCCACAACTTAAATCTTCCAGGTAGGCAACGTTTACCAATTGCATCATATGCAATTTTTAAAAGATGTCATATGCAACTCCTTGCCATGATCACCTCCATGCCTCAAGGTGCTAGATCCTATCTAGGTCACCTTGTTAAGTTCGACCCAAAGCCAACATGATGAATATGCACTCTGCTAGGGTAGACCCACATATCCTTCCTTCACGCTTCCATGAGATAGACGGTGCACCACGCTAAGGTGTGCCCACACTTGGCCGATCAAGCTTTTCATGTGTGTCACATTTGGAAGGCATCTAACACTTTAATATTTAATGAGGGATTTGTTTTTTATAGGTACATATACATATCCAATCACCACAATACATAGTACATATCATATACATGCTATATCTCACAGAAAACATGTAAAATGATAAAAGAGATGATTATGGCCATCCTAATGTGATTCCTCGAGCCAAGAGGAATCACGGTCATCTAGGTCTACATCACATGTAACATGTACAAGATGAACTCTGCACTTTTCCATTCTGGGTTTGATCAACTCATCTCCATGATTGATCGGCTCGCCATCAGGCCGGTCGGTTGGGTGCCACCAGCCGATCGATTGGCTCCTCCAATCGATCGGTTTGTCTGGTCGTCGTGCATCTCCTCATGGCCGCCACCCGCTCGTCTCGCTCCATGAACCGGTCATCTAGAATGCCAACCAATCGATTCACGCCTTGAACCAATCGTCTCAATCATCGTCAGGTTGTCCACCGTTCGTTGACATAACAGGAAATAAAAAGTTCTATCCTATTTACATTTGATAGGGAAACCCCGAGTTACATTTGGGGGGAACAAAGGTAGGAAAGAAATCTCGAGTTATCTCGAGTTACATCAGGAATAAGAGATAGAGAATCGGTGTACAGACTGAGATGCAAGCAACCACATTCAACCATACATAGACATAGGGTTTATTGGCCATAACCACGCTATATATCCACCACAAAACTCGTTTAAGGGCAACACGTATCGAGTGATTTCATATTAAATATCATATATGTATATTGGGATTTGTGGATTTAGGATTGGACATGCATAAAGTCAATTTTATTCGCATCATATGCAATAAATAAAGGCGACAAACCAAAATCGATCACATCAATAATCCTAAAGTATAGAGAAGTTTACGTGGCTCTGATACCACTTTTGGGTTTTAGGGGAGGTAGAGAAGGCAGCGGAAAAAAATTTTCTTCTCCCAATCCTAGAATAAAGGAATCGCGTCAACGTCTATACAATAGCAAGGATAGTTTGTAGATACATACCTTGTCCCGAGGCTTGCCCGGTGATGTTACCTCACAACTTGCATGATCTTCACCTTCGGTCTTGGACGGTGTCTGTGCAACTCCTAGTCTCATCAGAACTATCAAGATTGATAGCTGTCCTTCGAGCAGCAGAAGTCTCCCGCCTCTGTAGTAGTCCACACTGACCACCTAGAACTCCGATCGCCTTGTTGCACAAGGCACCAGAATGAGTCGTACCCTCCTGTCTATGTACTAGTCACTGACACACTCTCCTACAACCAGTTTCCTTTATGTAGCTATCTTTCCCTCGTTGTGCCTCCCTTATTGGGTAGCACTTTCTCGTGCTCTCTCAGTTACCACAATCAGAGAGAACAACAACTTTGCAGAGGAACTAGTGTTCTGAGTTGTACTTGAGAAGCTCCCAATACCCCTATATATAGGAGGGTCATGGGACAGGGTTCTCTACCCCGGACAATGCAGTATTAAAGCAGGAGTAGAAGGTTCAAGATTTTCCACAACAACAACCAATTGCACCAGCTGAACAGATCATTTCAAGCATGAACCGATCAGTTGGGGACCTGAGCCGATCGTTTCACACCTGAATCGATCGGTTGGGACACCTGAGCTGATCAGTTCAAGCATGAGCCAATCGGTTCGTGGTCCTGGTCCAACTCAAATTGACTTTCATGTTTGTTTCCAACTAATCAAATATTAGTCCTTGTCTAAATCAAATTTGTACAAGTGAAACAAATATGTATTTGCAAGATGAGTCTTCTAACTTTCCAAATGATCTCAGTTGGTCACACGAATCGACCGGTTCAACAATTGAGCCGATTGTTTCATTGACACATGAGACGATCGGTTAATCAACTTGAGTCGATCAGTTCAACCCTGTAAGCTGATCGGTTGGGGCAGTAGACTGTGCAAATCAGTCAATTGTAGTTCCAATCAATCCGATACTCTTAATCATCTAGTCCAACACCTTGAACACTATGATTTTGAACTATCAATCAACTGAGTGTTTAATTGAATTACTAAACTACTTTAGTAATCAATCTAAACATCATTTGTTGATAAACTCCTCTTCCAGGTTAAATCCTATGTGTGTGACCCTACAGGCCCATTTCACGTTGGCAGTGAAAATTCATCCCACTTATGACTTCATAAGCAAAGAGTGGTGCCTAGTCGCACATCAGTGCTACCCAAGTGAAATAGAAAATTGGAGAACAACTTTCAATCCTACAATCCGTGAATGGTGTTACAACGAATGTATAATTCCTTTGTCTCTGATATCTCGAATGAACTCAAGGCATGGAATAGTCATCCTGTCAACGTTCATTCACTTTCTTGATCTCAGAGTAGATTGGAGGAGATATGTATGTCATCAATATCACATACTAATTCACACATGCGTGCACACGCTTATCTCAATCCTACTCATCAAGTGGCCATGGATATCAAACTCCCTCAGGAGGGACAAATCCCATATCTATTACTCACCCCTCAAAAGACCCATGTGTCAAAGCCACCCAATCATCACCTTTATAACAACCCATGTTTCAAGACTGCATTTCATGATGTCAAAGTGTACCCAATGACATGTGTTGAGTGTAGTGATTTCAAGTCAAAGAATCACACTCACCACCATCACTGTGAGAACTGTCTGTGCTACCATGTCATGGTTCCATGTGTCAAACTCACGATGGGTCTATCTTGTACACTTGTTCTCTAACAAGTACCTATGTGTTTGGTTTGATATCTCCATATCATGACTAACGAGATTATGTCATCAACCAATACCAAAATCTAGTCTTATGTGTCATTGTTGTCTATCTACCTTCCACATTGACATCCGACTAGGGACATAATTAGAATGTGCAAACTCTTAGCATCCGTATGATCTCATCGTTCAGGTCCTCAACCTGAAAGCATACACTACTACATAAAAGCCTTTTAGCGTCGGTTATTTAAGCTCTTTAGTGTCAGTTTCAAAGCGACACCCAAGTGGACATCGCTAAAAGGGGACACCTTCGGCGTCGGATCCCAACTGACGCCAAAACCTTTTTTGCCACTAAAAACACGCTAGCAAAGGGACTATATGCGTCATTTGTTTAGTAAAAACGGACGCCCAAACTCTTTCTGCCCGAAAATGCACTAGAAAAGGGACTATAGGTGTTAGTTGTTTACTAAATAACTTCCGCCAAAACTCTTCCCACCACCAAAACACGCCAACAAAGGGATTATAGGCGCCGATTTTCTAAGAGAAACTGACGTCACATCATCTAAACCGACGTCAGTTTTGTGATAATAACCGATGCCCTATCCCCTATCTGCCACCACAGCTGTGCTTCCCAGCACAACCGTGGTACCTGGTCACATAGACGTCAGTTTTAGGTGGAAAACCGCCTTCGTATATCATAGGTGTCGGTTTTGTTCAAATAACCGATGCCTATATTTTTTTTCTGTCAGTCTGCAGACCTGATGTGGCTGGTCGCAGGATGAGAAACTTGTAGTTCAGTTATGAACTGTAGGTTTTACGACATCCATTGATATCATCCAACAATAGGCCACAAACCTACAAAATTAACATGATGGACAATATTATATATATGTGATTCACACTCATGTATAAGAACATTTAATTCATATTTTTTTTTCATCACACATGATGTGATGATTTTGAGTCGCATTTATAGACCTTTTTCATATGTGTTTTGTGCTCTAATTACTCATTTTTATGGATAATATTGCATAATTCACTCATTTCGGTCTTTGCCAGCATTCTATGTCAAATCCCATTTGTGTTACCATTTTGAGCATTATTTATCATATTATCATAATTTGTGTGGATTTACTTGGTCTTATTGTGGAATTTCAGGAAAAATAAGTATCTGCTTCCGTCGATACCATCGACGGAAGTCGATACCATCGACCAAGCCACAGGTTGCCAGCCGAGAGGAGCAGCACAGAGTCGATACCATCGACGAAAGTCGATGCCATCGACACATGGAGAGCTACAGCGTCGCTAAAAGACAAAACCGACGCTAAAGGCAAGTCGATACCATCGACCCTAGTCGATGGTATCGAGATGACCAAAAGCGCTAAGACGAAAAGAAAAAGAAAGATGCCGCTAATACGCTGGGTCGATACCATCGACCCGCGTCGATGGTATCGACACCGGCAGATATGCGTTGGATTCGTTTTGATCTCAATCGGACGGCTGGAGTTATTTGATGACCTAATTAGGGACTTATACCTAATGACGGCCGCACACAGGAGAGGAGAATCTCATTTTTTGCATTGCACAAGTGCCAAGGAAGGAGAGAAAGGAGAACGGAGGCCAGAAGCTCACCCCGGGTGATTCGGACGCTGCCGAAGACGAATTCCACCACCGACAGGCGGGGAAGCTCGTATTCTACGCCAAGGATCTACTGGTTCTTCTCCGTTCAGGGGTTTTCCCACTTGTTTCATGTTTTTCTTATGAATTCCCCTATTTCTACCATGTATTCGTGTGAGATGAACATGAGAGGCTAAAACCCTCCATCTTTAGGACCGGGAGTAGCCCGGGAATGCATTGTATGACAATTTTATATTGATAATTCATATTTTCTCTCTTAAATCCGTGGTATAGTTTCGTTTTCTCCATATATATTGTTATGCTTGATCACCATAATAATAACTTAATGCCCTTAATCACTTCGACAGAAGGATTAACGGTTGAAAAGAGACGAAACCTACATTAATCGATAAATCCCTTGACAAAGGAGGTGTAAAATTAATGGTGGAAACTGAGAGACCGTTTGTAATGCGCTTAGTTTAGGGGAATGATTACTACGACGGTGGAATCAACCTAAACCTAAGTAGTGAATTACACCACGACAGTGGGTAATTCTGTTTTCAGGCCACTACCTAGATAAAGAGAGAAGAGTGAGGAATTATATAAAACCTAATACAATGTTGACCCGCGGTGAAACCACAATCCTAAAGATATCCTTTTTGAATTGATTAAATTAACATTTAATTGATTGTTTTCTTTGTTTCATTTTATTTTCTTTTAATTTCGACAACAAACCCTACTTTGTTATCTGGCCTAGCTGATTGCAATTAGTTAGTAGGAGTCTCCAATAATTCACGTATCCATGTGTTCGACTCGGGCCTCACAAAGGCCTATATTACTCGACGCGTATACTTGCGTTTAAGCGCGTAGTAAAATACACGTCAAGTTTTTGGCGCCGTTGCCGGGGATACGGCGAATTATTGGCACTTTGAGTGCTAAGAGCGGCCACTCTAGGCCACATTTTTTGTATTTTATTTTGAAACAACTTTAAATATTCTTAAATTTCTCTATAATTGTGTTTACTCGTTCAAAGCATAGTACTAAACCCCGATTTTCTTATTTCAGGTACTTTGCATGGTGCATACACGTAGCGCAGACTACGCGAATCGCACACCCGAGGTTCCACCCCTGGGACCTGAGGACGAGGAGTACTACGAGCAAGGGCACCAAAGCGATATAGATTCTGAATCTGAGCAAGAGCAAGCAGAAGAAATGGCTGAACCACAGACGATATGGGAGAAGATCAAAGCGTCTTCTTCCTCAGCTTCAAAGGGGCCTATAAAGAAGCAGGCGGTCAACATACCAACATATAAGATCGATCCGGGGTTGATCAACTTGGTAAAATCAAATGCATTTCACGGGCTGAAGAATGAGGACCCAGTTGCACACATCAGCCAGTTCGTTGAAAACTGTGATATGGTGAAGATAGACCGGTTCCCACAAGATGCTCTATACCTCAAGCTATTCCCCAGTTCCTTGGTAGGAGCAGCAAGAGAGTGGCTCCATAACCTCGATGACGAATTTGTTCAGTCTTGGGATCATATGGTGGAAGTTTTCTTCGAGAGGTTTTTCCCTCCTGAGAAGACCAACGACATGATTAGGAAGATTCACAATTTCACCCAGCAGGCGGGTGAGACATATTCTGAGACCTGGGAGCGATTCCAGGTTATGTTGAGGAGGTGCCCACATCATGGGATGGACAGGGAAACACAAGTGAAAATCTTTTATTTTGCTCTCTCCGAGCACGATAGAAGTAATCTTGATTCAGCTGGATCCGGATTCTTTCTAAATAATACGGATACCAGATGTTGGGAGATACTAAAGAACATGGCTAGGAAACATTCATGGGGCGACAGAGGTGCAGTGGAACAGGTCAAGGCTGCTGGTGAATCTAGAATAGTTAGGGAGCTAAACGATAAGTTAGATCTTCTAGCCAAGAAGCTGCTAACTAAGGAGGATGCATCTGAAGATGAGGAGGCCCAAGTGAAATTCATGCAACAACAGGGCTATAGAAACAATGACTATGCATGACGGAAGGATACAAAATTCTCATGGAAGGATCCGAATAATTTTCTGCAGGATCCGGATGCCAAGCCACAGCAGAAAGCCGAGGATAAGAACACTGAATTGCTAAGTCAAATGGTCCAGCAAAACCAAGAGATGATGGCCATGTTTGGAAAATAATGGCAATCTCAAGGTGATATCCTAACCAAGTTTGGGCAGACGCTGCAAAGCCATGGAGCACAAATGTGGGCATTAGAGACCACCGTGGCACAGATTTCGAGTGAAGTGGCGGCCATCAAGCACGCCAATCAACAGAAACCAGCCGAGAATGCCAATGTGGCTCAGGCACACCATCAAGTCAAGTACATGTCTGTGGTAAGCACTGAGGAGGAATCTCAGGTGCAAGAAGTTGTAGAAGAAAGAAAATTGACTTTCAATGTGAATGCAACACCGGCGATACCATATCCACGCACGTACTATGGATTGCCGGGCGGAAACCCTTTCTTCAGAAAATCACAAAGAGTTGTGAATATTGTATCTCCACCTAGGCAGGAAGAACAAGTGCAAGTTGTTTGCGTACATGTGGAGACATCTAAGGCGAGAGAGGAACCACAACAAGCTGTTACTATTGAGGATGTTTCGCCAAAGACCACGTCCGAGGGAGTGATTGAAGCAAGCTTAGGGGAGGTACCCCAGAAAAGCTCTTATGTGCCACCTCATAGGCGTGTTGATGCAGCTGATGTTTCAGATCCGGTCAATTCTAAGTCAAAGAAAGAGCATCGTCATTTTAAGAAATTCCTGGAGATATTTCGAAAACTCCACATCAATATTCCATTAGTGGAGATGATTGAGAAAGTACCCACTTATGGGAGGTTCGTCAAGGAAATCATCACTAAGAAGAGGCGGATAAAAGACGGTGAAATTTATTGGATGAATGAGACAGTGAGCTCTATGATTCACGGGAATTCACCAAAGAAGAGAAAAGACCCAGGAGGTTTTTACATTCCGTGTTCAATAGGTGGTCAACATATCCCTAAAGCGCAATGTGATTCTGGCGCTAGCATAAATCTCATGCCTTTGGCTACATTTCAAAAGTTGGGGTTAAAAGAGATAAAGAAGTTGGCTGCAACAATTGAATTGGCGGATGGGTCTACAGTGAGACCCTATGGAGTATGTGAAGATGTTCTAGTCAAAGTGGACAGATTCATATTTCCGGTGGACTTTGTCGTCATGGATATGCCACCACTCCAAAGCTGTGAAATTCTCCTAGGAAGACCGTTTCAAGCAACGGCGGATGTCGTGACTGCCTTAGGGAGAGGTACTTTGTCTTTGGGAATTGGAGGAGATCGAGTTGAATTCAAATTACTGCATGATCCTCTAAGCGCAGTCCCCAATGTGAAAAGATGACGAGTTTCAAGACGTCCAACCTAAGACGTTAAAGAAGGGCGCTTGTTGGGAGGCAACCCAACCATTGGTACATTAGGATAGTTTAGTTATAGTCGTAGATTGCTTTTATTTCGTTTAAATTTTAGTGTAAAGAAGATACCTTGATCCGTTTGTTCAATGTGCAGGCACAGGCAGGGTCGATACCATCAACACACTGGTCGATGGTATCGACATGGGTTCAGGTTGACAGCTGCAAAAATCGCACTGAGTCGATACTATCGACGGCCCCTTCGATGGTATCGACATACCTACAGGCAGATCGCAATAAAAGTGTCGATAGTATCGACACACCAGTCGATACCATCGAGATCTCTGGAGAAGTTCAGAACGATTTTGCTCAGTCAACTCGATACCATCGACGGCCTCGTCGATGGTATCGACATGATCACAGGCTGAATTGAAGAAGTGGCAGTGTCGCAATAAAGGCAAGTCGATACTATCGACCCTCGTCGATGGTATCGACATCCATGTCACCGATCCGCGCAAAGACCTCGACGACGATCGCGAGTCCACATCAGCAATCTGAGTTTCCCGATCCAGAAAACGTCAGCCGTCGATACTCGCGAGGGAGGCAGATACCAGCGAGACGTGTCGATACCATCGACCCGCGTCGATGGTATCGACGGGTCAACAGTGGCGTCGGCCAAGTCTATTTAAGGAGAATTGCAACGTCATTTGACGTCACAGCTTTAGAGAAAATGTCCTCCTTTGCGCCGAGCACTCCTCTGAGCCCTCCAGGACTGAAGAGCAGCGACAGCGAGCAGGGATCTTCACCGAGCGGAGAATCACTTCTCCATCTTCCCCGAGCTTTCTTCTTCTAATCCCATCTTTCTTGCAACAATGGTGCACGCCGCCGGATCATCGTCCTCGCACGCGAATCCCATGGAGATTGTGGAGTTTGTCCCACCCCCTACTGCTTCCGTATCACGTCCGCGCTTGATTCACCCTTCCGCGGAGGTGAAGAAGGTCTATGAGGAGATCATGAAACGGAAGATCGAGCCGACCCAGTATGTGGACCGGGGAATGATCCGTGATCTTGGATTCGAGGCCAACTTGGCCTATGTGCTGAAGGGTCAAGCACGCCACACCAGCATAAGGCCAGACGAGCTGGAGCGCCATGCGGATGCGCAGCCGTTCTTCGGCGAATGGCCCACCTACAAGGAATTGGTGGCGGAGTTTATGGCGTCCCTCGATGTCTGCGTTGTGCCCAACAACGTGGTTGCATCGGATCGTGAGTGGATCAAGGGCGGGGTATCGTTCTGGCTGTTCAACATCAACTACAACATCACTCTTAAGCAGTTCAACAATATCTTTAACTGGAACCACTCCCAACATGATCACCGGCGCCCAGATTCCCGCACCGACTACGACAAGATCTTCGCCGAGCTAGTCACAGTGCCGGCGGGAAAGACAGTGAGCTACCACAATGCTGCGGTAGCGGACTTCGAGCATCCCTTCGTCCGGGTCCTACACCAGATGTTGAGCCATACGTTCTTTGCTCGGAGCGATTTAGCATTAAGCAAGTTTCAGGAGAGCGATCTTTTCTTCCTCTACATGCTCCTAAAGCGACAAGAATGCAACTGGGGTGCGTTCTTTCTGCAGCGCGTCCTGGCGGTGAAGAGGAGTACAAGGAAGGCTCCGATCTATTTTGGTGGGCTTATCACCAAGTTGGCGCACTACTTGGGGCTGAATCTCCAGTCCATGACTCTGATTTCCACGAGGAGTAAGGTGAACGTGCAACATCTGCACCGTTCAAACCTTATCCTTCTCCGGGATGGGTTGGCGTACGCACACTGCCACGTCAACCATGCTTATCAGGAGTGCGCACTGCCGAACGCCGTCTTCCACATCGAGGGAGCCCAGCACTTCCGGTGGCCGATCATAGCCGTCGAGTCCGATGAAGAAGAAGGCGGTAATGACGACCAAGAAGGCGAGGCTGAGGAGGAAGAGGAGAATTTCACACCTCTTCGCGCACGAGTAGCACCACAAAAGCGTCCTAGGATGCATCCGGGTGCGTCTTCATCATCACAGCCCCCGCCGCCATCACCACAGCCCTCGCAGCCAGGCGAGGATGTCTACTCAATGCAAGGCATGTATACGATGCTGCAGGACATACATCAGACACAGCAGCAGCATCTAGAGATGTATACCGGTATTCAGGATACTACGAACCGGTTACTTGACAACCAAAGGGCGATGTTCGAGAATGAAAGTCTCCTCCTCGACAACCAACAGCAGATACATAATCGGTTGCAAAGGATGGAGATGCAACAGGAGCCCTTTTACGACCATTACTGGAGTCAGAGCTACTTTGGAGGCTATCCACAGCCTCCGCCGAGGACCCATTACGATCCGAGCTTCTAGGGGGAGTATCCTTCTTGGGATCCTACGGCCCCACAGTACCCGCCTCCGCCTCCACAAGAATGATCAGGGAATCTCTGTTCCACTCTTAAGTTTGTTTTTGACTATGAGGCCATAGTCGAATTCAAGCTTAGGGGGGTAGCTGGAACAGCTCTATCTTTTCTTTTGTTGTTTTTAGTTTTTGCTTTGCTATTTGTTCTTGCATTTTTAGTTTTTGTTTAGGATCCACATCTATCTAGTGTAACTGTGGATGTCGTAAAAGTTGTCATCTCGCTGTGTATTCATGGGAAATTTAAGGGAATTTTAAAATTTAAATTTTTTGTGTCTTTTGGATAGCTTGACTTGGTTGTCCTTGGGGGACTTATCCTATGAAAATGATTGATTATGTCAACTTTAAAACAATATGTCACACCTATACTCCCATTGATTCATGAAAAGTGGATAGTAACGGTTGTTTGAGCCTAACCTAACCAAATGGTAATGAGACCTTAATTGGATGTAAGAGAGAGAACCCTCTAAACTACTACACATGTCAGTAAGGAGGGACACATAATACTCTTCTAAGGTTCAGTCATCTAATCTTGTGATCATTCCACTTCATTTTTCCATAATCCACCTAAGAATTGGAAGTAAAGTACAGTTTTAATTCCTTCTTGTGTGCATAGCATTTAGATAGGAATTGCATTGATATTTTCCATACTTGTGTAGAAAAAGAGAAAAATATAGGGATTCATGCACATTACCTTTAGGTGCATGCCATGTAGTTGCACTCATGACTTTCATGATTATCATGCATAAAGTACACCATGTATCTCAATTTTTCCTCAAAAGTGATCTAAACTGTTCCATACCTTCGAAATATTGCAAAGATTTCCAATCATGAAGAAAACAGCCCAATACATGTATCTCTAAGCAATTATGGATATGTGGGCTAAAAGAAAGAAAGAAAAAAAAAGAAAAAAAATTTCTGGAAATTTGAAAAAATTGAGAAAAGAAAAAAAAAAGAGAATTTAGAAGGAAATGGAATAAGAGGGAGGAAGGAACATGATATCACTCGCATTACAGGAAAATTGAGTACATGATGTGGCTTAATTAGATTTCCATCTCATTTTGAGGTGGAAGGTTAGTGCATGCATCATTTCACCTAATTTAGGCATTAGGGCATTTTTAATGTGCATTTGCATCACGTAGGACATTTTGTTTTATGCATATTGAAACTGTGCAATACTTCCAAGTTCTTCCATGAACCACCCATTCCATCCACCCGTTGCTCGGATTGGTAGGCCACCGTGAATTGGTCCTCACTAATGATTATCAGGAGAACTGCTTCCATGTAGATGGTAGTTAGGGCGAGCAATGTAGTGTAGGCGATCACAAGATGCACCAATGCTGAATCGGCGAATTTTATTATGTTAACTGCCTTAGGAGATAGTGTTCATCGGTTTGAAGGATAATTTCTCTTATTGATGATTATTGTCGCCTTTAGGGTAATTACTGTTATGTGGTTAGAGAAGGCCGGGTTGAGAACGTTCAGTGGGAGTCACATGGGATGTGGGTTGGTGTGTTGATTTTTAGTTGACATCTGCAATTCTATTCTAAGGATCAGTTGCTCGAGGGCGAGCAATGTTCAAGCTTAGGGGAGTTTGATGCGATGATTTTGAGTCGCATTTATAGACCTTTTCCATATGTGTTTTGTGCTCTAATTACTCATTTTTATGGATAATATTGCATAATTCACTCATTTCGGTCTTTGTCAGCATTCTATGTCAAATTTCCTTTGTGTTACCATTTTGAGCATTATTTATCATATTATCATAATTTGTGTGGATTTACTTGGTCTTATTGTGGAATTTTAGGAAAAACAAGTATCTTCTTCCATCGATACCATCGACGGAAGTCGATACCATCGACCAAGCCATAGGTTGCCAGCTGAGAGGAGCAGCACAGAGTCGATACCATCGACGAAAGTCGATGCCATCAACACATGGAGAGCTACAACGTCGCTAAAAGACAAAACCGACGCTAAAGGCAAGTCGATACCATCGACCCTAGTTGATGGTATCGAGATGACCACAGGCGCTCAGACGAAAAGAAAAAGAAAGCTGCCGCTAATACGCTGGGTCGATGGTATCGACGCCGGCAGATATGCGTTGGATTCGTTTTGATCTCAATCGGATGGCTGGAGTTATTTGACGACCTAATTAGGGACTTATACCTAATGACGGCCGCACACAGGAGAGGAGAATCTCATTTTTTGCATTGCACGAGTGCCAAGGAAGGAGAGAAAGGAGAACGGAGGCCAGAAGCTCACCCTGGGTGATTCGGACGCTGCCGAAGACGAATTCCACCACCGACAGGCGGGGAAGCTCGTATTCTACGCCAAGGATCTACCGGTTCTTCTCCGTTTAGGGGTTTTCCCACTTGTTTCACGTTTTTCTTATGAATTCCCCTATTTCTACCATGTATTCGTGTGAGATGAACATGAGAGGCTAAAACCCTCCATCTTTAGGACCGGGAGTAGCCCGGGAATGCATTGTATGACAATTTTATATTGATAATTCATATTTTCTCTCTTAAATCCGTGGTATAGTTTCGTTTTCTCCATATATATTGTTATGCTTGATCACCATAATAATAACTTAATGCCCTTAATCACTTCGACAGAAGGATTAACGGTTGAAAAGAGACGAAACCTACATTAATCGATAAATCCCTTGACAAAGGAGGTGTAAAATTAATGGTGGAAACTGAGAGACCGTTTGTAATGCACTTAGTTTAGGGGAATGATTACTACGACGGTGGAATCAACCTAAACCTAAGTAGTGAATTACACCACGACAGTGGGTAATTCTATTTTCAGGCCACTACCCGGATAAAGAGAGAAGAGTGAGGAATTATATAAAACCTAATACAATGTTGACCCGCGGTGAAACCGCAATCCTAAAGATATCCTTTTGGAATTGATTAAATTAACATTTAATTGATTGGTTTCTTTGTTTCATTTTATTTTCTTTTAATTTCGACAACAAACCCTACTTTGTTATCCGGCCTAGCTGATTGCAATTAGTTAGTAGGAGTCTCCAATAATTAACGTATCCCTGTGTTCGACTCGGGCCTCACAAAGGCCTATATTACTCGACGCGTATACTTGCGTTTAAGCGCGTAGTAAAATACACGTCAACACACATGTAGAAACCAGTAGCAACATGAAGTTCCATTTATTTCATCTCTTTTCACATTTAGACACATGTAGAAACATTCATGTATTGATGATTTTCACAAACATATGACAATTCATAAAAATTTATTCACATTCACACAAAATTAATTATGATAACAAAGTTATTCTTTATTCATCATTGTCATCATTGTCAACAAAATCATATTGAAGAGCCATGAAACAGCAAAAGAAGCCACAATGAAGAGAAGCATGATACATATACAATACATAAAGTGCAGCACACATAAGTGTTTTAGATTCATATAACAACATGACAGACTAACACATATATAGTGCATAACAACAACAACGCTGAATTTACATACAACACTAGCTTAGTACATATATAGTGGGACTAAGGTGATGATCCCACCTACTAAAACAGGTTACCGACAACTACATGTTACGACTGGGAGGTCATGATTCATCAACCGTATGCATTAGCAGGAGGACAAACAGATTTCACCACGAGTTAACATTGAAGAAGGTCTACTAACATACACTAAGCTAAACTAGTTTATCAGTACTAGCCTAAGGTACAAGTATCATTCGTCGGGACAATGACGGTCGTGGAAGCTTAGTGACCACTGGCCAGTTGAACGTGTAGTGGCCACTAAGCTTCCACGACCGTCATTGTCTCGACGAACGGTACTTGTGCCTTAGGCTAGTACTGATAAACTTGTTTAGCTCAGTGTAGGTTAGTAGACCTTCTTTAATGTTAACTCGTGGTGAAATCTATTTTTCCTCCTGCTAATGAATACGGTTGCTGAATCATGACCTCCCAGTCGTAACATGTACTTGTCAGTAACTTGTTTTAGCAGGTGGGATCGTCACCTTAGTCCCACTATATATCTATATAACCTTAGTGTGGGATGATTGCTTTCTCTCCGACAGTTGTACTTTGGATTTACAAAGCAATGTCGATGGCTTGCATAATTATGTCATGGCCATCCTGCATAGCCTGTAGTCTTTGGCGAACGCATGTAAATTAAATATAATTTCTATTAACTAGTATCCTAAAAATTTGATAAAAAACACACTTACATAATATAATTATAAATGAACATATAGATAGAAACCTCAAGGATATATTCTTAAAACTTACATTGTCAGGCGGTGCAAGCCCATCCTCACCCTCACAGTGATCATCAGCATGGTCATCGTGGGAACATAATAAAAATATAAACATCCATGCCTCTAATATTGTGATCTTTTATCAATTAACAATCCTTCATTATGATCCCCACGAACATACAAGTCATTGTGATCCCCAGCTTCAATGTTTGGTGGTGTTGGCAACCCAACCGAGAATGGATTGGAGTCATCATACTTATCATAGTACTATTCTTCATCTATAGGATCTTCAATGAACTGTCTTTTACCATGAAGAACAACTGACCATTTATCATTTGCAGGATCATCGATATAAAATACTTATTTTGCCTGTGATGCCAATATGAATGGTTCACCCCTCTCGCCAATCTTTTCAAAGTTCACTAACGTGAAACCCAATTCATCCACTATAACTCCTTTGTTGTTGTCAACCCAATTACATTTAAAGAGCGGAATTCTGAAATCTACATAGTCAAACTCCCATATGTCTTCAATGACACCGTAATATGACATTTTAGCTTCACGTGAACTTTTATCCTTTGCACTTGCAAAAAACAATGTTGACGCTTGAAGGGTGACCCTGCTGACGACACTCTTATCATCTTGACGCTTTGTGTAATATGAGAAACCATTTATGTCAAACCCTTCATAAGACATAACATTCAATTTTGGTTTAAAGGTGAGGCATTTGATGGTTTCAGTAACATTATCTGGTGTTTGAGATAGTTGATGTAAGACTTTATCTTCAAACCACTTAATAAATGTCTTTTTATGCTCTCTAGCAAGCCACATTGAATTGGATTGAGGATATTGTCTCTTGATGAAATTGGTATGTTCCTCGATATAAACACTCACTTCGTCGATGTTGTGTAAAATATACAAGTGACCTTAACTGCTCACGACTGATTACTTTCACTCATGATCCCAAAACTCCTTTGCCAAAATGCTCCTCAATATTCTTGTCATTCACAGGAGCGTCATTACCACTCAGAAAGTCATTGAAAAAATCCATAACCTCTCTCGCCGCATAACCCTCAATAATACTCCCTTCAGGCCGATAACGGTTTCGAACATCACCTTTAAAAATGCTCATGTATCGTTCAAAGGGATACATCCAATGTAAGAAAACTGGTCCCAACATTTTCACTTCCCTAGTCAAGTGGACAAAAAGATGTACCATGATATCAAAGAACGACGGAGGAAAATACATCTCAAGCTGACATAGGGTAACAACCACTTCTCTTTGCAAACTATCGAGAGTATCATGGTCAATAACTTTACTGCACAGACTGTTGAAAAAGAAACAAAGTCTGGTGATTGCAAACCTTACATGCTTTGGCAATATAGATCTAATTGCCACAGGAAATATTTGTTGCATTAGAATGTGACAATCATGAGATTTAAGACCTATCAACTTTAGATCTTTCATTGATACCAATGTACGGATGTAGGATGAGTAACCCTGTGGCACCTTAACATTTACCAAGCATTCACAAAATGCTTTCTTCTCCTTTATCGACAACGTGTAACAAGCGGGAGGTAAGTATGTTCTCCGATCGCTACTAACTACTTCTGTTAATTCTGTCCTTATTCCCATTTCACGTAGGTCCACTCTGGATTTTAACTCATCTTTATTCTTACCTGGTATATTCAACATAGTACCGATGACGCTATCACATATATTTTTCTCAACATGCATGACATCAATACAATACCTGACTGTCAAAGAACTCCAATAAGGAAGATCCCAAAATATCGACTTCTTCTTGTATAAAGACTTGTCACTCCTTGTGGCCATCGTACATTGTGATCTCTTACCAAATTCATTGGCGATGTCTTTCACTCTTTCATAAACATCCTCCCCTGATATAGGTTTAGGTGCACTACGTTCCTCATTCTATCCATTGAATGCTTTGCGCAACCTACGATACAGATGTAATTTTGGAAGAAACCTTCGATGAGCAAGATATACAGTCTTGCCGCCGTGTTTTAGTCATATTGAATTAGTGTTCTCTTCACATATAGCACACACTTTAGATCCTTTGACACTATATCTAGAAACATTCTCATATGTTGGAAAGTCATTCACAGTGCAAAACAACATAGCGTGCAAACAAAATGTCTCTCTTCGTGAAGCATCATAGGTCATCACACCTTCACCCCAGAGTTTCTTTAAGTCATCAGTCAGAGGTTCAAGATAAACATCGATATCATTTCTAGGTTGTTTAGGGCCCGATATCAACAATGACAGAATAACGTACTTATTTTTCATACACAACCAGGGAGGAAGATTGTATATAGCAAGCATGACTGACCAAGTGCTATGTTGGATGCTCAATGTCCCGTACAAATTCATCCCATCTGTACAAATCCCAAGTCTTAGATTCAAGTCCTCTTCATTGAATTCAGGGTACAATAAATCAATCTTCTTCCACTATGGGGAATCAGACGCATGTCGTAGGATCCCATCATTATTTTTCTTAACATCTGCATGCCACCTCAAATTCTTCGCATCTATAGGATTGGAAAACAAGCGTACACATCACCTTGGCAAGAGAACCAATTTTGGACTCCCCCGAAGTCGTCAATTTATACCTTGACGCACCACATTTCGGACAATCTTTCAAATCCACATAGTCCTTTTGAAATAATACACAATCATTCTTGCATGCGTGTATCTTCTTGGCCTCCATTCCCATTGGGCAGAATAATTTCTTTAACTGGTATGTTGATATCGTCAGCTCATTTCCTTCAGGAAGAATTTCTTTCAACAAAGACAACAATGACGTGAAGCTTTTGTCTCTCCATCGATTGTTAGCTTTCAGTTTATACAATCTCAACACAGCGCTAAGCTTCGTAAACTTACAACACGTGTATAATGCTATCTCAACATCATGCACAATGTTTCGAAACATGGGAGGTGGATCAGTGTGCTCTACCCCACAACTATCCAGCATCATATCAACGATGTCTACTGGAACTGGTTCGTTCACATCTACGTCATCGAAGGCAATTTCTTCTTCTACACATGCACTGCTATCGACATCCACTGGTTTCAGGTTTGAAATCTCTCCATGCCAGTGCTATTCTATATAGCCTTGTACAATCCCGTTGCACATGACATGACTTCTGATTTTGTCACCAGTACTGACTTTCAAGTTGTTACCGCAATGCCTACATGGACAGTAGAACCTATCTCCATGTTGTTTCCTATGTTCCTCGGCAAATCTAATAAACTGATCAAGACCAAAAATAAACTTTGGGGTGTATCGATTGCGAATGGACATCCATGATCTATCCATTCTATGATCAAAGATAAAATAAGTATATATTACAACAAGATTAGGGTCAAGGGTAAATAGATTAGAGTTTATGGTTAAAACTTTAGGGTTTTTACATGTGTTGTCATTCTTATATATAATAAATGTGTACCACCTATCCCATTCTTGAACACCTACTCTCACTAGTAAGTGTATAATGTGTATTGGGTTTTCAAGAAAATTTTGGCAGCATTTCCCCACTGTTCTCCAAGTACATATGTACTTAGAGAACAAATGGGGAAATGCTGCCGAAATTTTCTTGAAAACCCAATACACATTATACACTTACATCCTAAGTGAGATTAGGTTTTCAAGAACAGTCCCAAACTGGGAACTATCCAAGATTTACTCCTAATGAGTAAATCTTGGACGGGTTTGTAGGCCAACAAATACAACACCAGTTCCTTGTTCACAACCCCATTCAACACACAATTTCTTATAAAAACACTTGTGGACAACCATAACAACATATCAATGCTTCCTAAATTAATCAACATTAATAGCTTATGAATGTTTAGATGCATTTATACTATCAATTCTTAGGGTTTACTGAATTAGGTCAAGCATGAGGATTAGAAGCACAAATATATGCAAGCACAAGATTTATTCATATCCTAGGTTGATTTACAATAGCATCATCTAAATAAGTAAACTCAAAACATTGGATAAATAAATATAATCAGTAGATAAATAAGTACAAAGCAATAGATAAACAAATATAAATCAAGAGATGATTAAATAATTTTAAAAAGTAGATGAATAAATATAAAGCCCTAAATTTAAATAATGTGATGAATAAAAAATCATTAGATGAACGAATGAGTAGATAAGTAAATACAAATTAGTATTTAAGTAAATACAAATCAGAGCATCTTGCCCTGGAGCTGGGAGAGAGGGCGAGATAGAGGGTTTTTGGGGATGTTTACCTCTGTTTGAGCCCAGTCGAGCATCTTTCTCTGGAGCAGGGAGAGAGGGCAAGACGGATGGGTGCACGTGGAAGCCGAACAAGCAGGCCGAGTGGGCAGGCGAGCGTGGAAGAGCGGTGAGCAGGAAGCCAGTGAGTGAGCAAGGAGGAGGGAGAAGGGCGGCGGTGAGCAGGAAGTAGACGGTGAGCTTTGGAGAAGGAAGCCAATGAGTGGCGATCTCTGGAGCAGGTAGAAGGCCAGCGAGCTCTGGAGCAGGCGGTGAGCTCTGGAGTAGCTAGGAAGAAGGCCGGCGAGCTCCTGAACCGTAATGGAAGTGATCATTGAAAAAATACTAGACAATCATATTTTGTTTCATATACAATGTTCAATTTAAATAAACACTCCCTTAGAGGATCTAATATTAGGCACAAAGTCATGTCTTAAATACTCTAGAAAAATATATATTGATTCAAGATCACAACTCCAATGCAGGTAGACATCAAATCCACTCTTAACAATGTATTAAAGGACTAATCAAGTAAAAATGACAGTAATACTGGAGTCAGGTCAGACAAGAACCCTACAGAGATCAACATTGGATACAACAAATGAAGATGGAGACCAGACTGTACGGTACACCTAGTTGCAATAGCACACACATAGAAATCAGTGGATCAACTACACTAGAAACAGAGATGGAGACCAGACTATAAGGTACTCCTACAGGTCACACACATAGCACACATTTAGAAACAGAGATGGTTCCATTACCTTTGATTGGCCGGAGCAGCAGCGGAAGGCAGCAGGAAGGCGGCACCGGAGTTGGAGCAGTTAGAGAGAAGGCCACCGGAGTTGTCTGGAGCAGTAAGAGAGTAGGTTGTCAGAGGCGTCGGAGCAACAAGAGAGCAGGCCACCGGAGAGCAGGAGACGAGGCCGATGGAGCAGTGAGCAGTGGCGGAAGAGGAGTAGAGACTAGCAAGCGGCGAGCAGCAGGTGGCCGGCGGCGAGCAAGGAGAACGGCGACGGCGAGCAAGGAGAATGGCGGCGGTGGGCGGAGGCGTGGAGGGAGTCTGCTTGCTCACCGGAATCACTAGACCCTAAGCCGATTGCAACACAGAGAGAAAGGGGAAGAGTTGGGCTCGCTCACGTGCTATTAAGTTAACATTCGGTGTCGGTTATTCAACAAAACTGACACATAAAACTAAAGGTGTCGGTTAACCACAAAAACCGACACCTGTTCTCAATGATAATCGTCGGTTTTAACTAGAAAAAAACTGACGTCTATCTACATATGTCGATTAAAAAATTTGTTCTCGATTAATGACCATAGTCGTTGTTTTTTTTTAATCCGACGCTCAAAAGGTGTGAAAAATTTCCCGCAAACAGCATGGGAAAACCCATAATTGTCGGTCATTGTTGTAAAACCGACGATCAAAATGTGCCCAATTTCTATTTCTCGAATAACCTTTAGTCGTCGGTTTATTAGTTAATGACTGACGCCATATGTTAAATTTTGGAGGTAATTTTTTTCGCTGGAAATTTTGTATTTGGCGGTTAATTTTTGGCGTCGGTTTGTTATTAAGGAACCGACACCAAATAAAAATGATACTCGTGTATGGTCACCCTTCACAGATTGATGTCGGTTTATTTTATAAATCAACGCTTTATTGTTTAGGAGTCGGTGTATTTATGCAACCGACACCTTTAAAAGTGACATTATAAGCCATATCTGTAGTAGTGATATGTCATTGAGTACTGTCATTCTCTAGAAATTCAATTTGTTCTTATCATTATCTCATATGACTGAACCAGAAAGAATTGGAAGCTTGCCTTTGATGTTTATCAAATCAATCTTAATGTATCCCACCAATCATCCCATGATTGGATCTTAGGGCATACATACCAACACTTAGGACTAGGATGATGTCAAAATTAGGAATATGACATAAACATATGGTGCATACTGCCTAATCTCAGTATCTAGGTGCCCTGGCCTGGTATTCAATTATTGAAGAAAGGTAAGTATGGAACTCTTAGATTGTTATCTTACTAATTACTCTGATCAAGTAGTCATTTTGAGACAATCTAATGAGCATAACGAATAAGAAATCTTGGTGTGAATATCTCAATCCTACCTTAAAAGAAGATGAGAGTTGCATCATTATCTATCAAAACTTGAATGTTTGGTAAATATAAGAGAAAGATACAACACCATGAAATCTAAATTTGAATACAATTAAGGAAAAGAGGAGTTCTTAAAGATGTGATTCAAGAAGATAATAAAGTAAAATATAAACAAGTGTATGCTTATAAAGTGAATCAAGGTATGAAATCCACATAAGATAGAGAGAACTCCTATAACAAGTACAAAATGAGAAGATGAATGGGAAGAATGACAAAGAAATAAGGTGGAACATGAGTTAATCTCAAACCAACCTATGTGTGTAAGAAAGTGTTAATGTAAAATCAGCATGGAATGTGAAAGAAATTAAGGGAGATGATCCTGATTGAATGAAGAAAATGTGGAATATGATGATTTACCTTTCGATAAGTGGTTGAAAAACCTAATAAAATAAGAGAACATACCCAGTGTGATAAATAGTCATCAAGGAAGGAGAAATGAGATATGTTAATCATGATGATTCCTATGCTAATGGAAAGGAACCTGAAATGAAAAAGGTAAAATGATACATAAGAAGTTGTAACTTGCATAATGAAAATAGAATTGGTTACCTTTTTACTAGTATCCTTGAACAATGTTTCTATGATGTGGGAAGTGTGTTTCCCTTTGTGTCTTTTCTTTCTAGGGCACACCTTTCAAGTGGATCATTGCCACTTCCTATGTGTGGATTCGTTGTAAACATGAGGGTGGATAGCTTATTATAGCATAAGTTTGTTTGGACTATGGTTCCAAGTTCATAATTTTTGTGATGATTTTTCTTTTGAGCCTTCCAATAATTAGGAAGACTCCTCTTATATGTCTTGATATTTGTTATGTTGGTAAAAGTACATGATATAAGGATGTGAGTTGATTATAGCACATGAGGTGGATACCAAGTTAATGAATCCTAGTATCCAAGATGTATTAATAATATGAGAAATATGTGAAGGTTGGAGATGTTTATTAAATGAACCTTCCAAGTATTCCTCTTCCACAGAGAGAGGGAGAGAGAGTCGATGATGACCCTCTAAATGTTTTTTGGAAAAGAAAAGTGATTCTATAATGTTGTGCATGGTTTAGTGATAGCTGGGCAAGACCACTATCAAGGATAGATGGTTTGTAGGTCAATAGACATGTGATAATGTGTTGCTTTAAGATAAACCTATGATAAAATATCAATGAAAAAGAGTTAGATTGTATGACATAATTGACATGACCATGATGAGTTTAGAGTTATGTCCTTTAGACTAACCAATGTACAAATAGAATTTATGAATAGGACGAACAGAGTGTTCCAATCATGTCATACAAGTGATATCAAGCTTTGAATGATAACATGTTAAAGTATTTCAATTATGGTAAAAAAATATGATCAATATTTCATCAAAAACCTTAGGGTTGTCGAATCAGCAATAGCTACGTGAACAAGTTGAACAAGAGTGAGATGGGGTTGATTAAATTTCTTTATGGGATCATGATATGTCTTCTAAGTAGGTTGCGTAAATCCTAGTAAGGTGAATATAGTGTTGTTGTTTCATCCCTAACAAGGTTTACTATGAATGATGTTTCCTTTTATGGAATGATAGCTTCCAATGTCAGCATTTCTTTTGATGTTGAAAAAGATCTGACAAGAGTTCTAGTGTCAGTGTAAAAAAAAGGATGGATACATTGCCTTTTTTTATGCTTCAAGGAATGGTATGGGACACATGCCATGACTGGTAAAAAGCTAGAAAGTATGACTTTTGATTAATGTGTTGATACAATAGATATAATTTTTGGATGATAGCTAGAATTTAAAGTTGAACATTACTACTAGAGTTGTACAGATGACACAACAAGTTTCTATGTTCCATATTTGCAAATGTCTTCTTAGGTGGGGTTTTTGTGTTGACCCAAGCTGAGATATGTATGAATGATGTGACATCACCATGACATGTAAGTAACCATGTGAATTTAATAGGATGAGGTTCAAAGGAAGTACCCATCTTTGTTTACCCTGGATTTCAGGGGTGAAATCCTTGTTAGGGGTTTATATTTGTAAGGCCCTTGAACTTGATTAATGATTTTAATAAGTCAAATTACCATAATTGAATGATTATAACCCTAATATAACCTTTTTACATGTTTTGAAATCATAATACAAGCTTAAGTTTCAATTTTGGTCCAATTTGGACACTGTTTGAGCAAGTTATGCAATTTTATGCACATTTTGGACTTTTCTACAATTTACCCAATTGAGAGGGTTTCTTTGAAATTTATCCCTTTCATTATTTTCCTTGGATATTATATCATCATTCTTGAGCTTTTTGAGCAATTGGGCACCTATTTAAACCACGGTTTGAAGGTGTTCTCTCCAAGGGTATTCTGGGGTTTACCCCTTCACAGATGAGCTACCTTTAGTAGCTACCAACTAATGAATTATGTGATTGGATGGGAAATTCAGAAAAGGAAAGCTAAGAAGGTATATAAGGATGGTGGGGGAGATTCTTTTGTGTGTGCTTGTATATTCTTAATAGTTTAAGGCCATAGAAACATGGGGAAGCTACTTTTACACCTCATGCTTGCTTCCATCCTTATCCATGGGCTATAATTACCTCTTCCTAGCCCAAGTTCGAAACTATGCTTGATTTCTCTTTCCTTTAACCTGGAGAAACGACTCCCCTCTATTTTTCTGTGGAACCAAGTGCTCTAAGGTAGAATACAACCTCTTTTTGGAGAAGAAGGTCTCCTAGAGCTCCATTTAGCCCTACCTAGGGTTTCCAAGGTCATCTTCTAGGGATTTTGACCAAGGAAAGTTATTTTATTCCTTCCTTCTCCATTTCGCTTGCTCTTCTCCTTCCTTAGACCTTCCTCCAGGTCTGAAACTTGTTGTTCCAAGGTATAATTTACTCTAAATCTCTTAAACCCTACCTTTCCTGCTCCTTATGCTTAGGGTTTGCTCATTTGATGAAGAAAGGTGTGAGATGGATGAATTCATAGCTTATTCTTGGATTTTCTACCCTACCTGATCGAGATTTCTTCTGTTTGGAGTTTCATCTTCTCATTAAAGGTAAGTTTTATAACTTTCTCCACGTTTATTGCTTACCATAAGCTTACTAGCTCATGTTCTTGCTTGAAAATGATGATTTATGCACTAAAAAGCTATGCTTGACTTGGATTTCTATTTTTATAATGTTCCCTATTCTTATTTCAGTTCTAGATGAACATGTGATCATTTGTATGTTATTCCTAAGGTATAATATTACTTGTATCATGTTGTTTTGACAACCTATGGTGCTAAGCACCTATCAAACAATGGTCAATTTTAGGGTTTAAAGCTGATTTCTTCTACAAACCATGACCCGATGATGGTACCATTACAACAACCCTATGGTGTTGTCTTCATAACAACTGATCATCGTGATTAAGGGTGTGAAATGATGGTTACAACCTCTGGTCACCCCCTTAGGTCAGGTTTTGGACCAATTAGAAGTTTAATGATCAACCATTAAGTACCCTACTGATGTTATCAATCAATGATGACATTAGCTTGATATTTGAAGTTGATTAATGAATATAGTGTTGATATAACAACCTATTCTGATTTAATGGTCACT
Organism: Alisma plantago-aquatica; assembly: GCA_963693085.1. Lineage (NCBI taxonomy): Eukaryota > Viridiplantae > Streptophyta > Magnoliopsida > Alismatales > Alismataceae > Alisma > Alisma plantago-aquatica. The sequence goes on from OY856409.1 coordinate 872,649,441, forward strand.
AATGATGGTAGATCAGGTCTCTATAACCTATGTTGAGTCAAGCATTATAGTTGTATCATCAATTAAGCCTTAGACCAATGGTTTCTTGGGTCATTTGATGCAATGGTCAGACCTATACTGTAATTGATGGTTTTAATATACAAACTTGACCCAATGGTCAAGATCTACTATTTATTCCACCAATAAATACGAATGATTGCTAATGTAATATGTTGTTCCTAACAAAATGATTTAGATGGTTTCCTTTATATGATGAACTTAAGGATCTTAATTGTTGACAATAGATGGCTTGTTTTAAATGAACAGTCGATTATGGGTTTTACCCTACTCTCAATGGAACATTTTGTGTTGTTAATCAAGGGATATCTAGGGTTAGATGGTGAATCTTTATAAATCACAAATCAAGGACTTCATAGGTGGTTTATCCAAGGTGTTTACTTATGTAAACAATCAATGGTCTTACCTTTTAAACATCCAATGGTTCTGGGTGACATTCTGGTATGGTGATATGGGTTGATGATGAAACAAATGGAGGGTTACCCTTTAAGGTAGTCTTACCTATTCACTCATATGAGTAGAAGGGATTATAATCATATTGTGTTGATATGTAACCCTAATGAGGTATAGCTTGTTATACCTAGCTTTAATATAACTAAATCATGCTAATTGGGTATGAATAGTCCTTGAATGACTAATACAATCATGAAATACTTTGATATTGTTGTTGAAACCCTAGTATGCTTTAACCTGATGGTTACACCTTGATTTATGTGTGGGTTCATACTTGACAATAGTATGGAATGTGGCGGTGATGTTTCACCTTATGCATCCATGATCCAATGGGGATGTCATGAGTTAGGGTTTGGGTATGAGTGTTGATTAGTAACATTAATATAATTTATCTTGTGGTCCTAAATCTAATACAAATAGATGAAGATGAATATTCATGTTTAACCTTCTTATATGTTGGCATGATGTTGAAATAACCTCCTTAATATGATCATAACCTTAAAATGTTAAGTGGTGGTTATCATAGCCACATGGTTGATACTTTGTTATGCTAAACATGTGCTTATGAATATGATGAGTGTAATCATATCTATATTCCTTGCATGTTGATGAAATAAATAACATTCTTAATGTTGATATAACCCTGCTATGACTGTTTATGAATATCTCCTTGCTCATAAATGCAATATTGTGTTGATCTGGTGTATTATATGTAAGTGATGTTGTTGAGCCTTATTATTGTTGGATAAATTGGATATTATGATAAATCCCTTTGTTTCGATGATGACAAACATTTCATTCTTATTAATCTAACGAGCTACTTGAGTGTACAGGACTAAGATGGATGGCAAAGCAACTAGGGAAAATTCACAAGCTAAAATGTTTATATTTTCATGCAATGTAATCATTGTTGTACAAACTTGTACAAATATATAATGTACAAGTACTTAGAATTGCATGTAAATCAAGCATTAGATTTTCCCTAGTCAAACACCATAGTTAGACATGTCATCCCATTTAAATAGGATCATTTATGCACACTCACACATATAATTAGTGCCTAAATTGAAATTTTGAAACAGGATCATTCTCGGTCGACAAACTCCTCGACCGAGACACTCTCGGTCGACAATCTTCTCGACCGAGAAAGATCCAAAGTAGCCGTTAGACACAACAGACAAGTTAGTTGGCAGTTGAAGAAAGACGTTGCAAATCACTTGTTCTAGAGAGCCTGTCGGTCGACAAAAGTTCGACCGAGTAGGTGTCTCGGTCGACCATTTGTCGACCGAGATGGTCTCTGACAGCAACTGCAGGATAAATTAATTAGCCGTTGTTAAAGCAACAACTTTGTACCTAACGGCTAGTTAAGCACTTAGAAACCCCTAGAAGTTGTCTAGAACGTCCTTAAGCATACTTAGGCCATTCCTATAAATAGGACAAGCCATAGGACACTAGAATTTACTTGTTACACTTGAGAATACACTTGAGCATACTTGAGCAATCTATTGCAAGCAATTTGAGCACTGTGATCATTAGTCTACATTTCCTTAGCTCAATCTTGTGTCCTATAGGCTAGATTCTCCTACCCACAGCAATCACAAGTTCACACACTTGGCTAGGAGATCTATATGCTTGATCTAGGCATATCAAGCCTTGGGCTTAAAGGATAAGTTGTAATTTCCTTTTTCTTTCTTGTTCCTTTTTTATCTTTTGTACTCTCCTTGCTACTCCTAGGGTTGGAGGCTGCGGTTTGGAGAGGGTTGACTTCTCATGTGGAGAAGGGGACTTCAAGCTACTTCAAGAAGGCTATCGCAAGGGAAGCTACTTCAGAAGGCTGGTGCAACGGGAGTTGGTGCATCTACTTCAAGGGAAGGCTGCTTCAAAGTTGGCGATTACTTCTAGGTGAAGGTTGCTTGAAGGGTTTGGGAAAAGAGATTGTATTTTATGTAAATTCCTTGCGAGGTAATAAAATAAATTTCTTCTCAAATCCCGGTTGGGTAAGCAACCGGGTAGTGGATTGACGGCTATAGTATTTTCTATAGTTGGAACCACTCTAAACCCTGTGTCTCCTTGTCCAATATTTTCATTTTGGTTGTTTGAGTTCAATAATTGTTAAATTATCTATAAAACTCTATTCACCCCCCCCTCTAGTAGTTTTCAATTATAAGGAATGAAAAGATAATGATGATCTTACAGGGAATAGTATGATGATCTTAATGACATTTGGGCATGGTTGATCCCTGAATGAGGGGTAATCCTCTTGTGTTGATAGGGGTTAATACCCTATGATATTGTGAAAAGGATTTATATCATGTGATAGTGTGATGGTCTTAATGACCTTTGGGCATGGTTGAGCCCTGAATGAGGTGTAATCCTCTTGTGTTAATAAGGGTTGATACTATGTGATATTGTGAAAATGATTTATATCTTCTGATAGTATGATGACTAGTGTGATCTCATGAATGGCAAGTGAATAGTACCATGTGATGATGAGATGATAAATTATGTTTCACACATTTTATATCTTTTGAAGTTGTGATGTTTATATGCTTTCTAGAAGTGAATTAGGGTTTGTATGTCCACTTGTTTGATGCAGCCTTAATTCACCCAATTGGCATAACTAATCAAGTGAAACTCTAATCATGTAGTTCCATGTGCCATAGATCCATCTGAGTGTCTGAATTTTCCAGATGGTGAAATGAGTATTCCTAAGGGAAACTCAGAGCGCATACTGTTGAGTATGTGGGGGTGGCAAGTTGAGGATATATCCTTATCATCTACAATGCAGATTGTGGAGGTTGGCTATGGTCAGACCTCATACATTTGATGTGTTGAGAACAACTGCAGTCGCATCTCAGTGATTATATATGTGACAAGATTGGAGGACAACTAAGGTTATACCTCGGATGGTAGGGTATGCATACCCACCTCCTTTCACTAGTGTCGTGAGTTGTACCAAGGACGGACTAGGCTGTTAGCAATTTGACCTTGTGTCCCTGTGGCAGACCCATACTGACTGGGGGCAGAGAAGATCTTAGGAGTCTGACTCTTCCTAGATCTTATATGGCACTGATTTTGACTTAGCAGTGGTCAGTTGGATTTTGAGTGGTATCCTCAATTTCCTCAAGGGGTAATAAAAGATGTAATATAGCTGTGTAGCATATTTGTTTAGGGTTATACACAACATTTCACATTGGATGATAACCCTTGTTTGTTATCTTTACAAAAATATGATGCTTAGTGAAATTAAGAGATAGTAGACATACTTATGTTGTGGATATTTTAAGATTGTAGATGTGCACATACAATAGCTATGCTTATGTTGATAACTATACTACTACTGCTGATTATAATCATGATGCTAGCTATCTCATGTTGTTAGTTATGTTTAACATGCTAGCCATGTCTTTGTAACTAGAGATGCATATATTGCTAATCATGCTTATCCAAATAGTTGTGCTTATGATTTTAGCTCTTCTTATGATGTTGATATGTTCAACCAATTAGACATGCTCATGTTATTAGCTATGCTATGTTACTAAACTTGCTCATGAGGCCAGATATGCATATGCTACTGAATTGCTTATATTGTCAACAAGATAAAGATTGATAGTCTGGCTAATGATGATAGTTATTATCTGGTCCTTTATGTATTTTGTTAATCATCAATACTGCTGATCTTATTTGTTATATCTGATTAAACTACTTAACTATTTAATTACTTTAAATTGTTGTAATCAATGAACGTTGTTGGAGGTTATATCTCTTGTTGGGACATGGGTCTCACCGTCGTGGTTTGCCACATTTTTTTAGGTAATCGGAAGTGATGAAAACAAACACGTGGCAGCAAAGTGGATCTATAGTAATGAATCTTTGAGAAAGTTGATTAGATGTATAGTGTGTCCTAGAGTCATCCCTGTACTCTCAGGTCTCGGCAGGAAAAGTTTGTATATGGTGTTTCAAATAAATCAAACTTTTGTTAGCATATTAAGGCTTGTTTGTGTGGCATATGTGAATATTGTTCTCCTGTGTATATATGTTGTGGCTAAGGCGCTAGAACAATTTGTATTAAATTCTTGGCATAGTATGGACATAAGAAAGATGTTGGGCTCGTATGCAAATGTTTCTGAGCGGGTGCTGACATTGATATCAGTTTTAATTTACCCATATTTTTTGGTATCTGATTAATTAGTGATCAATTGTGCTTTATGTTTTGAGTAATCTCATTTAGTGTAATAGGTTCTCACAAGTTGGTATCAGATATTTAGGTTCACTGAGTCTATAGGGACACTATGACTTAGGACTAGGATGATGTCAAAATTAGGAATATGACATAAAAATACGGTGCATACTGCCTAATCTCAGTATTTGGGTGCCCTAACCAGGTGTTCAATTATTGAAGAAAGGTAAGTATGGAACTCCTAGAATGTTATCTTTCTGATTACTCTGATCAAGTAGTCATTTTGAGACAATCTAATGAGCATAATGAATAAGAACTCATGGTGTGAATATCTCAATCCTGCCTTAAAAGAAGATGAGAACTGCATCATTATCTATCAAAACTTGAATGTTTGGTAAATATAAGAGAAAGATACAACACCATGAAATCTAAATCTGAATACAAATAAGGAAAACAGGGGTTCTTGAAGATGTGATTCAAGAAGATAATAAAGTAAAAGACAAACAAGTCTATGCTTATAAAGTGAATCAAGGTATGAAATCCACATAAGATAGAGAGAAATCCTATAACAAGTACAAAATGAGAAGATGAATGGGAATAATGACAAAGAAGTAAGTTGGAACCTGAGTTAATCTCAGACCAACCTATGTGTGTAAGAAAGTGTTAATGAAAAATCAGCATGGCATGTGAAAGAAATTAATGGAGATGATTCCGATTTAATGAAGAACATGTGGAATATGATGATTTATCTGTTGATCATTATGGTTTTAATCATAGAAGGGAGTTATCTATAATGATCATAATGTATGGTAACTTTACATTATGTTTGTATTTGTGTATACATGACAATTGATATGAAATTATATATGCAGGACATAGGGCCTAAAAAACCCCTTACAGCTCATCCTCCTCCATCTCCACCTTCTCCTCAATTATCTGGTTGGCTTGCACATGACCTATATAAATCGATAGGTCCTCAATGAAGGGGTATGGAACTATTTATAGGTGAACATGAAGAAGATTTTCCTATGATGGTTTCTATTAAGGAGGACATTGTAGGTCAACGTTATCATATTATTATATTTTTATAAGATATTTTGGAGTTGTTTCTTTTTTCTTGGTGGAATCATTTGTGATATAACTTTGGATATGGTGGATCTTATATAGCTATATATCTAATTTTATATATGGTGATATGTTTTCTTATATATTAATGCATACATGATATATGTTTTGTAGCCACTTACATAGGGTATGTAAAAAGTTTTCAATGACCCATGTGGGATTTCTAGTTCCATCCTTAATTAGCTATGTAATTAAAGACCCTACATATGTTATCCTATACTACTCTATCACATTTAAATATTTTGGTAAAAAGAAAAAGAGTGTGATATTAGCTCCATACAATGTTGGTTAAGTTTACTTACTTTGCTTAAAATTTTGCCTTAAGAAATTACATTTCATTGTAGATTTTGAGTTATATTTTTTTTTTCATCTTATCACTCAGGAATAACCATTAGGTCTTATCGGTTGTTCTCCCCATGATGCTAACTATTTATTATTTAGATCCTAAGGGTGATCAACTAGACGATGGGGGGGCACGATTTGAAAAAGGCATTATTCACGTGAGTAATATTTTATATTTATATCCAGTAGCACATATATTACATGAATATTTACTAATGTTAATTCAGTGTGTTACATTAACGTATACGACTATAAAATATTTCAAAAAATCTAGAGGAAAGGTGGACACAAAAAACAAAGAGATAGTTTGCGAGACCTTTGAGGCATTTTTCTGACTCCAATGCATATTTATGCCAACTATGCTTACTTTTTTTATTAACATTTTGTATGTTTAAATTTATAGTGTTTTGTACAAGACAACGGTTGGGCATGAACATACTACGTGATGTGGTATATTGACATGATTGTTAGATATGCGATAGTAGACATCGACGAGATACATAATGTAATCCATATATATATATTTGAGTCTTAGGGAGACCCCGCTCCCCCTCCTCCTCAAACAAGTGTCAGAGCCTGAGGAGTTGGTAATTACAGTGCGCTCAGGTGGATTCGAACCCAGGTCCCCCAGGGAGGACAAGCCGGACCAAACCACCTGAGCCACATTGGCCAGGTGTATGTATATATGTATGTACGTATGTATGTATATATATATGTATATATATATATATATATATATATATAGAGAGAGAGAGAGAGAGTTAGGTTAGTATACATAACTGGAGGCACCGTACACCTTAACCATTTTTGAAGATGCAATAAATTTTTTAAAAATATAAACCATTGATCTTCCAAATTATCATAAGAACATACTATATAATAAATTTTAGCTCATTTCGACACTTATAGGTCGTGCATTTAAAGGAGGCAAAAATCATGTATTTCAAATTAGTTTTGTGCGTCAATTTTGTTGTCCTTTTATGAGTGACTTACACTCATCCAAATGAGTTCAAATTTTGTATGTGACCTATTATTATTGTAACCATGAAGATCAATGGATTAGATTTGGGGAAAACATGGTCTACATAGGCAAACACCATTGAGGTGTACGGCGTGATCTGTACACTCGAGTGTATTCTAGCCTGACTATATATAAGTATATAGTCTCATTAGATAATATGAACATATGAAACTTATTAATTATATACATCATTCTCTTTTCATGTTTTTAAAATGAAAAACTTCAATACGCGAGAAAAGCTACTAGATGTACACATGCCCTATACGAACAATGGGAAGAAGCCTTTAAAAGGGAAGTAAACTTTCAATTTTATTGAGATGAAGAAGAAATTTCAATTCAATTATACACGTGGTGCTTATGACTTCTTGCAACTATAAATTTGATGCATGCATATCTGAACGATGATCTATATATATACATGTGTGTGAATGTGAAGATGAATGAATGAATGTTTATACATGTCATGAGAATGAAATTGGTATATATGTAAAAGAAGTAACATGTGTGTGAATGAATGTGAAGATGAATGAATTATGATTGTACATGTGATGAATTATAATTAGAGAATGAACAAAATTTTGTGCATATATATTATGTTTTTTATTTGAGTTTTGGTGGCCTATTGTTAAACGGAACTCACATTATGTTGTTAACCTTAATTTGAGAACTAAACTGCATATTTTGCATCCTGCTGACCAACTAGGTAGCAGGCTGCAGGCTTGCGATTCCAAAAAAGAACTTAGTCATCATTTGTATAAAAGAAACACCACTATAGGCCTAAGTCTCCAATTCTAGTAGAATAACCAACATTAATGGACAAAATCAAAATGGCCATGCTAGACAATACGGGCACCCTGGGTAGCATGTCATAGTCATCAGTTTGTTAGATATGACCATCACTTTACATCAAAATCATCGGTTATTTTGGGCTACAATCAACACTGTACATCATTATATGTGTCAGATTATTACCAACCGACTATATATGGTCCTTTACCAGTTACAAATGTGACCTGGTATGGATCATTCGATGTTGGTTTTTGTCATACATTTGACGCCTAAGACCGTAATCTGTTTCAATTTCTATTTTCCACCAATGGACACTGGATCTTTGGCTTTAGTTTTGCCTTCCCCAAGGAACCGACGTCTTAGACTTGTGGCTATAGTTTTGCCCACTTAGGTGTCATATTATAACTAATGTTATATGGTTGTTTTAATCGATTTCAAAGATGGTTTATGTACTAGTGATGGAAATATGATTTGTTATTTTCAAATGGTTTGCTCGAAATACCAAAATACACCAACAAAATGTTTATATGAAATCTATATATTACCATTTATGTGATTACATGATTAAACACCCACTTTGTTGAAGGCAAGATGGCAAATTTCATACCAACTATTGTTAGATGCAGAGGGCAATTCAGCCATTCCAATTATATGTTTCAGGTACATCAGCTAAATATATGAATGTTAAGATCAACTTGTTCATCCTTCCAAAATCCTCTTTACCTAAGGGGTTGGAAGAATACCCCATAAAAGAAGAAAGGTGAAAAGTTATCAAAAAATGTTGGAATGTGCATATCATAGGGATTTGTAATAGTAATATAAAGGGACGACAATTAATATATAAAGGCTCCCCAAAAAAATATTTGAAATCATCCATATGGATGTCAAAAGAATGATGATGCCAAAAAGTAATGAGGCAATTTATATAAAATATAGTCATAAGCATAAATTTCTTTCTTTTTAAACAATTCAAAAATGTTAGTAAAATAAAGTAATACATTTTGGTTAAAACAAAGACTAGCATAATCTGGTTGGAACTAATAATTCCAAAAAGAACAGGAGGACTAAGACCTCAATTCCAAATAAATATTTCATGACGGTAGGAATAAAACCTCAATGTTTGGAGGGGGAATAAAACCTCAGTGCCTATAAATATCACATGTACCAAGGGGATTAAAACGCTAGTGCCTGACAAGGGAATAAACTCAATGCCTAAAATTGTGATGTACTTACTTCTAAATACTAGTAGTCAATTCATACATGCATAATAGAGTAGCAGAGATCATGAATTCCGTCCAAATAATATCCACGTACCAAAGAAGGGATGAAAGAATCCATAATATGATAAGTTCGGTCAAAGGACCCGCAACTAATGATCCAATCCTTTTTTTTCTTGGTGAGAGAGAAACAAAAATCAAAATAGATATTTCCATAAGATATGGCAAAAGATATATAATTGGAAATCAATTTTGGGTATCATGTGTCATTAACAAAAAATGGTGTTTTAAGTTAACAAATATATTAAAAAGAGAGGAAATTAGGTGATTTCCCAATATGAATTAAAATAATGCAACCCCTATATCCTCAATAGGTTGTCAAACAACCTACTAAACATATGCATGAAAGTTGAGCTAATATCTCATTTATTAAATAAACTTTAAAATTTGTCTTTTTATTATTTATCAATTCGGTTACAAAACCAAAACTATCATATAGATAATTATTTTCCAATCCTATTCACTATTTATTTGTATATTTTTACTTCTATATTAATTCCTATTTATATTTGAAGATAATTTGATTTACTAGAATATTAAAAAGATGTATGTTATAAGTCAAACCGACCCCCGTTTCACACATAAAAACATTGATGAGAGACATGGAAATAGAGGTCCTCTACATATGCTCAAATTTGTGGTGCTTGTAAAGTAAGGTGTTTGTTAAAACCCAAAATAACCATGTGAACTGAATCACATTATACAAAATGGAGAAGGTAGCAAAAAAAATATGTAGGGGATTTTATTCATCCTCCCACATGATGTGAGGAACTCGATAGATACTCCCAACCTTTGAAATAGGGAAGATCTATGATCGTTCATAGGAATCAAGAATCAATATAGAAGACGACATCAATAGTCTTGTTCTTAGAGTGCCCTGAATCACCTCATAGGCATTTATACCATGAAAAGAAGCCTATGAGGTCTAGAGCCTCAACCACCATAAAAGGCAATGAAAATACACCGACATTGAGTATGTCGGGTAGCAATAGATCCATAGGAACAATTTCCAGTACACCACATGATTGTAGGAAATATGATGATAAAAACCCAAAATGGGATTTGATACTAGTAGTCTAAAGCACAAAAATAATGGATCTAAAATTTTTCATGAAATTTCAAGGAACCTAGGGAAGGAGAGAGCAGGATCTGGTCATGTCTGAACTACAATAACCATTACTACAATTGTAGGTCAAAAATCCAAAGTCAAAGACCATGTGAGGCTAAAATGGAAAGGTTTTAAAGGTGAAAAAAATGGAAAGAAGTGCAAATGATGCTTAATAAAATTGCAAGTGCACCATAGGTGGTCTTGGTTTCCCAGTCAAATAAGTTACTATAGGTGAGAGAGGAGTTTGTGGTGATAGCCCAAGACGGGAGGGTAGAGATTAAGGGTATAGGAGGTTACTTAGAGGTATTGGGATTCTCTAGGGGTTGCTATATATAGTTAGGTTGACTATGACAAGGCACTTCCACCTTATTCTAGTCAAGGGGATTAACATGAGAATTGATATTTCTTGACTAGGGCACAAAAGAGGTTGTGTTAAGGATTGGTGGATTTAAGAATGAGAGAGTAAACCTTTCTTGTTTATATGCCTTGAGAGACATATTGTGATGATTGTAAAAGGTATATTGTGTAATTGATTGGATTATTAATAAAAGCAGTTCTAATTATTATATTTGTTTCAGTTTAAGATAATTAAGAAACCTAATGGTGTCATAAGAATGATATAACTTGATGACTTAAAGTTTTGGTTAATGACCTCAACATGAGATCCTATGTATAATAAGAGTATTAATTCTTGTAATGTCCCTAGCTGGTGATTATTGTGGATACTACATGAAAACAATAATACACAAGGCTTGTATGTAAGATGAGTGATTTGTATGTCTCTTTAGTCATGATATTAGATGTCAACTCAAATATATGGGTACTTGCTAGAGAATAGTTGTACTAGATAGACCCACATTGTGATTGACACATGGAAGTCATGTAATGACATGTCAGAGTTATATATCAATGTAACAATGGTGACTATGATCCTTTACCCAAAGTCACTATAGCAATCACATGTTGTTTTGTGTTCTTTGACCATTAGCCCAACGTTCTCTAAATCAAGGTTTCCAGAACAGTAGTGATTGGGAAACTGATCTAGATGGAAATTGTACCTCCTTTAGAGTGATATCCTAACCACTTGATAGGTGAGACTACGAAATGCATGGCCATGCTCATGTGAATCTATATATGATATTGATCTCACTATATCTTGAGTAATCTACTCTATTTAAAGGAACATAAATTCAATCTTAAGAGGATGACCTTCCATGCCTCAGTTTCAATTTGGATATCTGTGGGAAAGGGATAACATGGTCATGGTAACATTGGTCACCTTACAGTATGTAGTTGTTCTCCAACTCATCCCCATTACTTGGGTGCCAATGATGTGTGGCTAGAGACCAATCTTTTATTGTGTTGTTTTGAACATTATTTCCAGTGTTATTATGAACTTATTGTGTCAAACCCTTAAGCATGAAAAAAGGAATAAAATTTGGCAATAAAATAAAGGATTAAAACTATTAGAACCATAAACAAGATGATTTCCTATCTAATTGGATAATTGGTTATCTGGTTGGATGATTGGATCAGTTAGGTCAATAGATCAACTGATTGTCAATTGGTCAAATGATTTTTTGTAGTGGACTAGCCCGATTGGCTGACCAGAATTCAACAAAAGAAGTCTCTAATTAGAAATAAACTTAGATCTAGATCTTAACTGACCCGCTTGCCCAATCAGACATGTTCCATCGATTGGAATGCTTTTTGAGTCCTAATAGGACCCTAATTGGTTAACTAGGTAACATGGTAGACTGATCAGAATCCTAGTTTGAGTTTTTCAACAATGGACTATTTTTAATATTGTGATTGGAAACATATTAGAATTAGGAATTTTCAAAGCCCGTGACTCTCTTTTATAAGCGGGGCATGTCTACAAGTTTAACATATCATTGTAGACAACATGTGAGATAATTTGTCCATCAAACTTCTTACTTGGAGAGAGGAATACACCCCAAGGACTACTACTAGAGATAGCAAAAGAAAGAGAATTTTGGGATGAGTACCACATCAAAAACCCAATATCCTCTTTCACATAGTGGCCAAGGTGATGCACCATGTTCTCCCTTATTGATGTGGACGAATTAGAGACTAGGCCACACATATAGAAACTTGGAGAAGCTATTCCACAAGAAGATAAGAAGGTGTTGCAAAGAAGACAACCATGTAGAAACTTGGTGGCCAATCCAAATCTCTTGTAATCTATTCAAACTTCTTGGTGGCTTATATCTAGATATAACATATCAAGTTATTTACTAAAAAAAGTTGCTTCTTGTTGTTGGAAAAATAGAATATGTAAAGGTATACCATTTATCATTTCCCATGTCTTTTATTCACAAACTTTTATAGCTATGACAGATCCAATGTCAAGGGTATAAAGGGAAGATTTTTTTATTATTCTGCTATGACCCCTTTCCAAATACCCTACAGTGGTACCACAGATGCTTTCATACATTTTTAACATTAGTTTAGGTATTTAATTGCAAATGATTTGTTGGACGAATCATGTGTAAGACTGTATCTTCAATAGTCATCTAATACCATATATGATATGATACATATATGGATTTCATAAGTCCATGTGACACTTTGAAAATTGTTCTATTTGCTGGATGTGGATATGTCATTTAGGTCATAGTAGAGTGATTTTAAACATGTAATATTGACATTGTGATTTGGGCTAAAAATCATGTAACATAATATGGCTTGCATGCCATGTCTCTCTCTATACATTCTCCACACAAAAAATTAGTTATGAAATGATGTGATGACATCACTGTTAGACCATGGTGGAGTGGAGGAGATGACCATAAGCCCACACCAAACAAGATGGTCCTTGGAAGATTCGTGATCAAGATGAGACAAAGAATCAACAACAACCAAAGAATTATTGAAATCAGGGTCTAATGATATATCGACTGGCTTGTTCGATTAGGGGACTGGAAACCCTGAAAGGAATTATTTAAGATTGCAATTAGATGTCAATCTCTTAATTGTTTTTCGACAACATTTGTTGGTTGAAGTTGTTTGACTAGAATCCATATCATGTTTTATCTCATGTGGTGATTGTTATAGTATATACTATGTATAATAATATGCATATGTAATGTGGATTGGATGCATAAGGATTATATATATATAGATTTATATATATATATATGTATGTGCATATATATATTTATATATGTATATGTATATATATATATATATATATATATATATATATATATATATGTATGTATCCCTCAATATAGTATGTGGTTCAACAGCTACCTTGTAGAAGTGTCATAATAAGTATGTGGGCCTTACGAATAGGGTGCATATATTATTATTGGCCTTAACTTGGACTTGACTAGTGATCTTAATATGATCAACTACCTAGAGGGATAAAGACGGAATATTTTTTATTTGATGATTTATTGATACGAATTTATGTAACCATCTATCTAAGAATTGTACATGATGCAATTCGTAATTGTTACCTACCTTAATAGTTAAGTTCTGAGTAGTTATCCATATTTGACAAATGACTTAATGTATTTTGCCTCTTTATAACTAGAATATTGCTCCTTGTAATCTTCAAAACTAATATATAGCATCATTAGTTTGAATAAAATAGTAGGAGAGTAATTAATTGAAGTCTAAATTATTTTCATCAAATCAGATTTCAAAATCAAATTTAATTTTCAATTCAATACATTAAATTGTGCAAAATATATTCTATGTATGTAAATGGCAAACACTAGCAAAAATCCTTTTTTCACTATCATCAATCTTGAGAAAGAAAAACTGAAGGGAAATAATTCTAATGACTAGTTAAGTAACTTCAAATTGTTCTCACAAATGAGCATAAGATCTATGTCCAAGACACACATATACCTAATGAACCAACTGTGAGTGCACCTAGGGAGGAAACGGAAGCTCATAAGAAGAATTGTGATGATGCACACAAAATTCCTCATCTTGTTTATAATCACAAGGTTCGCAAGCAACATGAAAAAATGGTAGTTATTAGATGATGACACATCTCAGGAACATGTATCAAGAACAAGCAAGGTATAACATGAATGATGTCTTCAAGGCACATATTTTAGTGCAAAATAGTAGAAGGTGACCCAGTTGGACCCCATGTACTCAAGTGAATTTGGTATGTAGAAAGTCTTATAAGATAGAGATTTCCTTTGGGTCAAGAGTTGGCCGCATGTGTGATCATGCAATCATTTCTGAATTCATGTAAAGTATATTTCATGAATTACAACATGAACCATTTTGATAAGCCATTGACAAAGCTACTTAGCATGTTGAGAACTGTTGAGGGGCAAATGATCTTGACAAATCCATGCCTTAGTTTCAATGCAAATATCTGTGAGAAAGGGATTATATATTCATGGTAGCATTACTCACTTTGTAAGTTCTAGTTTCTCTCCAACTCATTCTTATTACTTGAGTGGAAATTGTTTGTGGCTAGAAACAAATGTTTTCTTGAGTTATTTTCATCTTCATTGCCAACTTAATTAAGAACTCACTGGGTCATACACATAAGGGTGCAAAAGGGAATTGAAGTTCACAATCAAATAAATGATGAGAGTGGTTTTGGATCATAAAAAGGCTGATTTCCTATTTCATCAAAATACTGGAATGCCTATTCTGTTGATCTGATTGATTAGGTTAATAGATCAAATAATTGTAAATTGGTTGAATAAATTTTGCACTTGATTGACCTAGTAGACTGATTAGGAAACTTAGTCGGCTGTTTAGAATTCAACAGGGAAATTTTATAATTGTAATGAAATTCATATGTGGATCTAAACTAGTTTGATCGACTGATCAATTAACATGGTTGACCTATAGGACTATAGGACCCTAGTTGGCCAATCAAGTCTCTTGGTCGACCGATCAGAGTGTTAGTCTGGGTTTTTTAGCATTGTACTATATTTAAGACTGTGATTAGGACATAGATTTGAAATAATATTTTCTAAGTCCATGACTCTCTTATATATAGTGGGCATGTAGAAGTGGGTTTAAAATATATTTTGAGACAACTTGTTAGACAAGTTATCCATCAAACTTCTCTGTTGAAGAGAGGAATAAACCCAAAGGACTACTGCTCGATATAGGAGAAGAAAGGGAATTTTAGGAGAACTAGAGCATGAAAAACTCTCATTCCTCTTCATCTTATTGGCCGAAGGTGGTACACCATGTTCTCTCTCATCTGTATAGAGGAAATAGAGGCATAGGCATACATGTGGAGGCTTGGAGAAGCTATTCTATAAGACAACAATGAGATGCTCTAAAGAAATTATGAAACAACTTAGTGGCCAATCTAGATCTTTTACTGATCAATTTGGATTTCTTTATATCTTATTCAGAGCTAGATCTGAGATTGTTCTTCACCAAAGAAAGATGTGACTATATGGACAACTAGTGTACACAAAGGTATAACCTTTATCCTTTCCTATGTCTTTTATTCAAGGATCTAATGGCTATGTTATAAAGGGGATTTTTTTTCTATTATTCCATTGTGTCCCTTTCAGAAAACACTACAAAGTTTGGAAAAGGAAATTCTTTACAAGGAGGAGAGACGAGAGGGAAATAGGTTGGAGAAATAATTGTCTCCATGTCTCCTTGACATAGGCATGTGACAGAAGTAGGTGGTAATCCCCAAATTGTTGGATGAAACTATGGGTGAACCATGGCCATATGATATATTGCTAAAAAGGAAACAAGGTAAGGGGTATGTGAAAACAAAAAAGAGGATGCAACTTTAGGAGATGTAACTATTATAATCAAATATTCATGATATTTAGGATTTTGTCGTGTCCTTTCTTTCTTATTTTGTTTACCTACTAGGGTTATCCAATTAACATAAAATTTACCACCTAGACTAGTTTTGGAGTGTAGGATCATGTTTCTTAGTTAGATTCTTCTTTTGAGGTAAATCTAGTTATTTTACACTTTTAGTTTAATGTTGTTATTTCATAACATACATTCTAATTAGTACATTTATCTAATAATATGATATTGGGTTGTTTTGAGTTTATCACCCCATGAAATACTTTCCCATAAACCTACTTCCAAGTATCATCAATATCATACTCAAGTGGCCACTTTTCTATGTTATCTATTATGTGATATATATTAGAATTTATTTACATTATTACCACTCCTATCACCATTATCAATATCTTTGTAGAATACCTTATCCAAAAACAAATCTTTATAGAATATTTTAGAATATGAGTTGATTTATCATTTGTATTCTCATGAAACACTTCAATTTACTCATATCTACAATTATTCTCATTATCTACTCAACTTTTGCTTTTTAAGACCTTTAATCGTTTTAACATACATTGTTCTCCTTTATACCAATTAATTTATATTTTCATCATGCCCATTGGTATGAATAAATTCAATCTCGACCTTATCAATATGAAATTTATTAGTTGGATCATTTATAATATTGAGTATTGTGTTGCACTAATACATTGATATACATGTATTAAGATTAATGATTAAAAAACATGCCATTTGTCAATATATTAATCTTAAAATACATTCTACTCTCAATAATGCACTTATCAACCTAGTGTAATACCATTTTACATATAGTGATCTAGGGATTAATATGTTGAAAGTTCAATTATTATTTATTTATTAATATTACTCAACTAAGGACCACTCTTATTATAATCCTATTAAGGTTCAGAAGAGTATAACTCACACCATATTTGGGGATTTTCTCCTTAACTAAGACCAATTCTTTCTAATCCTTCATATTAGGGTTTCTAGGACTTGGAGATTAGGTTTTGGTATGTTACACACTACCACCAACTTTAAGTGACTTACTAGAGTGAGGTACTTTGGTGGATGCAACCTATAGGACATACTAACAAAATCACCATTGGTTGTTTACATTGTAGTCAATTCCTCTTAAAAAGTAGTGTATATGTGATAGTTCTGTATCACTTCTAGCATTTTATCCAGATGTGGAAAACTCATGAAGAATGAAAGTAGGTTTATAAGTCATAGAAACAAAGTTTTACCTTAAGGGAAGAACAATAAGTTGCCAACAAGTGAGACATTGCTTGGTTTATTTTGTTTGGAAGTTGTGGTTCAAGCACTTTGAGGAAATTATATATAATAAAGCCAATAAGTTATCTGAAAGAACACTTCATTAAAAAAAATCTCATATCTCAACAGTTTAGTTAGGAAATTCAGAGAAATGTATAGTTATAGAAATTAAATTAGATAGATATTTAGCTTTTAAACCCAAATTTAATTGTAGTGTTTTATTTAATATATATCTTTTTATAGGTCTTTAATTGAATAATTTGAATATGCACATCTTTTGATATGTATTTTAATAGTTAGGCATGTATATACAATATCAGGACCCCAAATCATGTATATTGATGCTTGAGTGGCTGACTGACTTCTAGACGAGAGATCATAAGAAAAAGAGTTGGCACTCTGCCAAAAAACCCCAAAAACCTAAATATGTAATCAAAAGTAAAATACTTTCATTCACTCCAATTTTTGAAATTTTATAACCTATTTTGAATCTTCCATATTTTTTTATTAGAAGAGTTTTGTATTGTTTAGATCTCATATATAGGAAAAATAGTTTTGCAATAGATATTTCTTTTACATGAATTCATTGGATAGAAAAAGTTATATTGTGACAGATTCTTGCATCTACAAGATGGAGTCATTTGTTGATATAAAAAAATTTGATATCTTGGATTTCATAGTTTAATTGGATGTGTGATATATTATGACATAATGAATGCAATATAAATTGAGGTGAGGTGTTAATTGAATGATTAGTTGTACTAGATGGCATAATATTACATGTATATGTGATTCAAGATACATAATACAACATTATTAAGGGAAACAAATGAATAAGAAATGTGATTTTTGTATATAGGTATATAATAAGGGAAAACTAAAAATTAAGATAAGTAGCATGGTCATATATCCTTCAATCATTAAATTTGTACTTAGTCTATATGCACCCGATTTCTCAAGAAGAGTGTGACGACAAGTATTGGAACTTCTCATAGTGATTGAAAAAGAGAATTCACTAAGTAATAACATATTTTCATGGAAAATTGTGCACTTTCCAATAACAGGTATTGGTGTCACACCTATATCTGTCTGGCAAATGGGATTAATGTTTTTGATATTATATTAATTAATACAATATTAGAAACATTGCGATGAAAGTAAATATATTGAATTAGATAAAAATTATAATACCTGCCATTTTTGCAAATCTTTACACCACAAATGAAGTAGAGGTCAGTGGTGAGTCACGTACGGAAATAAGTCACCAATGCCTTTTTGTTGTGTGTCTATATGTATAGCATGTCTGTCGCTCCCCAAAAATAAATCGTATCTTATAGGCATCCATAGTGTGAGCGTGACCAAGAAAGAAAGGGCAGAGGGGACATGGTTGGTATTGAGGAAACGAGTTTCACAAAGGTAAAGAAGGAACATAAATACAACAATAAACGATGGGAGAATTACCATTCTTGTGTTTGATGTAGTAGAAGTAGATAGTAAAATTTAGTACTCTATTAATCTAACTACCACAACTCATTTCCGTCCTCCACTTTACGTATAAATGGTGGAATCTCACTGAACGTAATTGTACCCGTCGTTCATATTACATAAATCGTGCGGTGGAATCTCACTGCATATCTGTTCCAATAACATAAATCATGGCTAAAGACTTTCCGTGGGAGACCACTAATAATAGGAAAACATGGAGGATAATCAGGCTACAAGACCTCGCATTCTGCTAGGGATATAAGTAGTTGGAGCTCATCCGTTCACCTTAAGATTCGACACCTGAAGATGTTTGCATGCTCATCTTCATGCAGTTACAGATCTGTGATGATGTATGGGCCAGAGTGCTTTCTTAGGCCTAAAACAGGTGGTGAAGATCAATAGACACTCATCTTTACTGGGTCAAATATACTATGTCGCCATAATTAAGGAGAAATCATAGATTGCGGCTAAGCACTTGCTGGAGAGGATGGGGAATCGACACATGAGGGTGTACATCCGCTTAGGTAGACGGTCAAAGCCTGGGTAAATTAGCATAATGCAACTTTCATCAGATGGGTTTCTCCTGCAACTAGAGGGGATGTACACTGACATCGGAGGACTCCCAAAATTGGCAATCATTACGCTCAAGGGTATCATGATCAAAGCCAATAACTTTCCCCTAGCTGGAAAAAATGTTATTCGATAAATCTTAACAAGGGGATGTGCGTAATGTGTTTTCAGGTTGTGCTAATTAAGAAATAATGGGTTTTTTTTCAGCATCAAGTTATCTCAACCTCCGTATGGTATTTATTATTTATACTTTCAATATTTTCCTCATTTTAATCTAATGCTTGCTTACTTCCTCGAATAAATGGAATATGTCATTATTTTAGGATTAAGAGAGAAAGATTTCTCTCCCCCTCTCCCATAACCCCTGGCAATATGTCATTATTTTGTTTGGTGGTTCCCTTATCATCATATATATAATGTTATAATGTTATGGTGATGGAATAAATATTGATATGGTGATGTTAAGGGAAAGACAATGGGATCAAATACTTTATCTCGACTTCCTCTCTCCAACATGACCAAGCTAATACCAGCGATAAATCTACCTAATTGCCTTCTTGTGGTGGTGGTTATTTATAAAAATTCGCATCATGCATAAAGTTACGGATTTGGAGTGGTGACAAAAGATTTCTCTCCAAACTTCACTCTTACAATGAAAGATAACTACATAAGGAAAGCACACTCGTCTTACCTTATTCTACTAGACCCAAACAATTTCTCTCTCCATGATTTTTTTATGACTAAGCAGCAAGTTAGCAATAGGAAACATGAGCCATCAATTGGTTTTCAAGAAAGAATTCAAAGGTGATATATGTTCATTTGTATTTAGAAAATCTCATGGTACTTCAAGAATATACAGTACGAGGCACTTTTATTTGTGCTTTAATTTTCATCCTTAATACATGGCACATCAAATATCATCGTCCACCTGAAACCTTGGTTGGAATGTCATTACACCATATGTAGTCATATACATGTCTTTAATTTTTCAGTTGCCGACTCCTATGCTTTCAAGAGATGAACTTCGAATCAATGTCAACCAGTCCTATAATTAGCCAAGCATGTTTTATAGTTTGTTGTATTTTGAGCACAATGGTACATGTTGAGGCTGAAGTATATGTTGTATGTTGTCAACCTTGAACCCTTATTAGAATTGGGGAAAATCTTTCTTAATTTCATTTCATTTGTATTTGATTAGAGTAGGATATAACTAGACATTTAAACATTTTGGGTTCTTATATATGCTACATAATGCATCCATTTTAAGCGACATAATGTTCAACACCTACAAGAATGCCACTTAAATGAGAAATCATCCTATGATTTCACGATCAATAGAATAAGATTCCTCATGCTCATCTCCTAAGCATATTAATAGTGGGGGTAAGAAAATACAAATTACAAGATATGAAAAAACAAGGGATATAAGCGCACAAATAAGGGCAATTGATTTGTTATATAATATTCATTGGCAACTGATTATTCACAACTATAGTAAATCCCTTCCATAAATTGTTGAATGGAAAATTCTCTTAAGCCAACAAAATATAACTTGACCCATGTTCCATCTAGGCTTGGCAAGGCTTTCCTGAACTAACCCTACAATAACACTAACAAGAGACAAGGTTCCTCTTGCAAGTTTTCATTTTGTTAAACATATAAATTCTGGTGTATGAAACTTTTGTCTCATTGTTCATACACTATTTATTGAGTACACAGAAACCATTTAAAATTTAGTGTTATTTTATTAGTAGTTTATCATTGATGGTTTTCACTATGTGCAAAATATATTGGGGTTCACTACAATTTATGTCATGTTATCTTAATTTTTCCTTTCTATGATGCTCTAAAGATGTGGAACATAAAATATTTTTTTATATGTTAGCAATATGAATTCTTTTCTTGGAATTTTTTGGGAAATATTATCCATTATTTATTGTGTGCAAAAAGCTTATTAGTTAATAGATAAATATAATGAGTACACATTCATCAAAGCAGGATGAAATTGCTTCTACGATATATATATATATATATATATATATAGATATATATATATATATATACATATACATATATATATGTGTGTATGTGTGTGTACATGTACTCTCTCTCTCTCTCACACACAAATATATATATATATATATATATAAAGGGATTTATTCAATGCCCGCGTGGGTACTGTACTAATTGTTACCCGTGCACAGAAACACGATGGCACAGTTTATAAATTGCCCAAAATATTGAACTTGTCAGTCTGGTTCTGGCCGAAAGCTAAGGCGATCGGTCCGGTTAGATCCCTACGGAGCTCACCAGTATGTGGCCTTGGGTGTGACCCCCTTATTTACCACCATCGCACTGGTACTTTTAGTCGCCCCCACCTTCTCCACCTTAACCTCTCCTCGCTGTAACCAGCGTTCTCACCTTCCCCAACATCTAGAACCCCATCCCCCTCCCCATACAGGAAAAATAGTTGACATTACCTATTGCGGCGCTTATCGGAGATCAAATGCATTAGGGTCGCATCGGCAGTCCCTAATTAAAGCAGTCCCTAAACACATTAGGTATGACAGGTGTGATGGATCGAACCTTTTAGAATCCCTACTTACTTAATGACCTAAGTGAGTTCATATATGTTCGAATTAGATGGAGTGTTCCAAGTGTTTTCCTAAAGTTCATGCCATTTTGAGGAATTTATTTGAGTGGTCATACAATTGATTTATTACACCAGAATTGGATATAGTGTTTATTGGATGATGCTAAACTTATGTATAAAATATTGTGACGATTGGGTACTCATAGAAAGTGATATTGAGGTTTGAAAATGATGTCAGAAAGTATATAAGATGTATGATTGGCAATAGTCCAATTATTTTATCTTAGGCTTTGATCAATATCTTTGCCGCGCTACCTTGATAGTGGCTAGATCCCTAGTACATGTTCTATGCCACAGATCAACTTAAGTGAGTAGGTTCTCAGACCCTCAGATGTAAGATCAAACAGTTTAGAGCCTTTCTCCTAACCTAGTCTTGATGCAGATAGTGGGAGGAGAGGCCACTCTAATCAACACCCATCCACGATGTGGATCGTGGGGCGATAGTGGAACTAATTGAGGAATTAGAAGTAGAGTAGATAGTGGGGAGGCCTAGTCGCCCCACACTACCTCACCACTGTGGTAGCTACTCTGATGAAGAAGTAGAGTGGAGGAAGTAGGTGTTACGAGAAGGGAGAGTGTCACAGTCTGTTCCTCACTAACGTTTTATGATACAACGACAGAGGATGCATTTTCGGGGTTTTGGCCCAGGGTGGCTGTTGTGCGCATGTAGCAAATGAGTCCTTGCCGGAGTTTTGATTCCAGTGAGAAGGGAGGAAGCTTCCTGGTGGCACAAAGCAGAGACTGAGGAGGAGGAGACCATACGTCGATGCTCAAAGATGGACTCACGCGGAGGAATCTGGAGGCGTCAAGATAGGATGAGGTGTTGTTGCTTGCTTTTGTCTGATCCAGTAGTTGTAGCAGCAAACCATGTACAACATGGAGGAGCCTTCGGTTGCTCATAGATCTTAGGAAGCCACAACGGTGCCCAGAAGCTGGGAGACGGGGGAGTCGAGTGGAGAAGTTGTACGACGGCAGCTCTGTGATGTCCCGTCACGTCTTCGGGTGTTCACGCGAGAAGGAGGGAGAGCGAGCAGCCAAGGAAGCCCACTCATAGAGGTGCAACATTGCAGATGGGCAGTTGGCGTCGACCTAGCGGGGAGCCATGGAGTCATTGTTTTTACTCATCGGAGGAGAGCAGTGTGGCTGGCGCTCACACATGCCCAGATCGGGAAGGAACATAGGCGTCAGGTTTCGAGTGCATCGACAGCTATGTAGAGACACAGCCGGCATCCGAAGCTGCAGCAAGGAGGAGGGATGTTGATCCCTCATCGGCTCCCCACACCGCGACAGTGCTTGACGGAGAAGCAGGAAGAGGCGGCGAAGGCCTTGTGCGCTGGAGAACTGGCGGGCATGAGGTTGTGAGGGGGAGGTGTGCACGGCGGCGACGCCGTGCTGCGGACAGACCGCGTCGAATGAGGGAAAGAAGGAGACGGCGAAAGAAAGAAAGGATGCGGACCGGCCCAGATCACAGACCGTTTGGCTCAAGCAAATCAAGGCAAAGATGTGCAGGCCTTAGTGGCCAGGTGTCGGCCTCCGATTGGCTTGAAGGTAAGAAAATCCCAAAAAATCTTAGATCTTATATAAATCATATAAAATAGCCAGATTATCCGAAAAATACAAACAAGGTATCAAAATGTTCATAAAAAGTGCATAGAACACAGTAGAATGATAATATAAGACTTTTGATGCACAAATATTAGTAATATCATGTAAGGTGTGAAATATTATTTTCTTGTCTAATAAATAATAAACGAAGATATAAAATTATGAGAATATGTCACTAAGTCTATAATCATGTTTATAATGCATATGATGTCAGATATGGTCATGTTGATGCACGAAAGCATATAATTTGATTAATATGGCTAATTAGGACTAATAACACTAAAGATAATCCAATTAATGCATACATGCTCAATAAATGATGATATTTACAAAGTAAGCTCATATTAGTATCTGGAACCTTAGATTTAAATATGAGATCAGGATGATACCCATAATATATGTTATATGATGATGTTTGCTCTTAATGTCATATAAATCCTAATATGACTAATACATGTAACATAGGGTTAACATGTGCACATAATCTTATGTAACCAAGTAATCAGATTTTGTATCCAAATCTGGAATATAAGATCAGTAACCTAATTACAAGATGATAAGACAAGTAATAAAGTACACATCCTAATGAGATAGGGTAAACCTTAAAATGGATATAACTAGGGTTGAGATGATGAGAACCTGATGATCGTATGTGATCTTGTCTTGATCAGGTTTAGCAAAGATGTAGTTGACATCAAGAATATGTGATGATTAGGTTTCTCTTGATCAAGGTACGCCATTACCTCTTTCTTGGCTTATTATGCATTATGCTTGTGTTATATGGTAGTAAAGACTTGGCATATGGTATTGATTGAAATTATTGTCTTGTGTGATATGTTGCTGGAATTTCCATATTTATGGCTATGAACACCTGCAAACATAATATAGATGTTCCATCATAATATAACTCATAAACCACTTGGTGGTAGAGCGCATGCATAATGATCACAAACCACTTGGTGGTAGATCATATGATGTTTGTATAATGATCACAAACCACTTGGTTGTAGATCATAAGGCCTGAAGACGTCAAAGCCACTTGGTGGCAGACGCACAAGATATATGATGGAAATGTGCTTAAAATATATGTGTTCTCTTTTCCTAATGAATATCTTTGTACAAGTATGTGTTTTTCTTATATTTCTTTATAACTGCCAAGTATTAGTTTTATCTTATTGCCAAGATATGATGAGAGGTATATAAAAGACACGTAGGCGTACTCAGTACAATATTCATGAATATTGTGTTGACGTGTACCGCATGTAATCTTTTGTTTAGGTTGTGGACATGTGTTCTTGAAGATCCAAGATATTTGAGAGTTGTGTGGTGAGCGTTTGTACAGGTGGACCTGTTGTCTTAAGATCATGTAGTTTAGTGGTATATGTATAAGTTTGCCGTTTAATATGTAATATCAAATGTTGTAACAATTCAAGTTGTAATTATATGTTGAATGGTGAACATGTGTGTATGGTTTTATTATTGTTCATGGACATGTGCTACTGATTGTTTCCTTATGACTTCCTCTGATTTTCTTCTTCTTAGCCTAGTGTGTGGTGCTCAAATTGGTATTCTCGCTGAGGTGAGGGTTTCAATTTGGACGTCACGAATCAGATTAAGTTTTAGTAAATCTGGGGACGTCACAGGTGTGATGGATCAAACTTTTTAGAATGTCGTCTTACTTAATGACCTAAGTGAGTTCACATGTGTTCAAATTATATGGAGTGTTCCAAGTGTTTTCCTACAGTTCATGCCATTTGGAGGAATTTATTTGAGTGGTCATACAATTGATTTATTACACCAGAGTTGGATAGAGTGTTTATTGGATGATGCTAAACTTATGTATTAAATATGGTGATGATTGGGTACTCATAGAAAGTGATATTGAGGTTTGAAAATGATGTCAGAAAGTATATAAGATGTATGAATGGCAATGGTCATATTATTTTATCTTAGGATTTGATTAATATCTTTGCAGCGCTACCTTGATAGTGGCTAGATCCCTAGGACATGTTCTATGCCACAGATTGACTTAAGTGAGTAGGTTCTCAGACCCTCAGATGTAAGATCAGACATTTTAGAGCCTTTCTCCTAACCTAGTCTTGATGCAGATAGTGGGAGGAGAGGCCACTCTAATCAACACCCATCCACGATGTGGATCGTGGGGCGATGGTGGAACTAATTGAGGAATTAGAAGTAGAGTAGATAGTGGGGAGGCCTAGTTGTCCCACACTACCTCACCACCATGGTAGCTACTTTGAAGAAGAAGTAGAGTGGCGGAAGTAGGTGTTATGAGGAGGAAGAGCGTCACCGTCTATTCCTCACTGATGTTTTGTGATACAACGACAGAGGATGCGTTGTCGGGGTTTTGGCCCAGGGTGGCTATTGTGCGCATGTAGCAAATGAGTCCTTGCCAGAGTTTTGATTCCAGTGAGAAGGGAGGAAGCTGCCTGGCAGCGCGAATCAGAGACTGAGGAGGAGGAGACCAGATGTAGATGCTCAAAGATGGACTCACACGGAGGAATCTGGAGGCGTCAAGACAGGATGAGGTGCTGCTGCTTGCTTTTGTCAGATCCAGTAGTTGTAGAAGCAAACCGTGTACAACATGGAGGAGCCTTCGGTTGCTCATAGATCTTAGGAAGCCACGACGGTGCCCAGAAGCTGGGAGACGGGGGCATCGAGTAGAGAAGTTGTACGATGGTGGCTGTGTGATGTCCCGTCGCGTCTTCGGGTGTTCATGCGAGAAGGAGGTAGAGCAGGCGGCCAAGGAAGCCCACTCACAGAGGCACAACGTTGCAGATGGGCAGTTTGCGTCGACCTAGCGGGGAGCCATGGAGTCGTTGTTTTTACTCACCATAGGAGAGCATTGTGGCTGGCGCTCACACAAACACCCAGATCGGGAAGGAACACAGGTGTCAGGTTTCTAGTGCATCAGTGGCTATGTAGAGACACAGCCGGCATCTGAAGCTGCAGCAAGGAGGAGGGATGTTGATCCCTCATCGGCTCCCCACACCACGACAGTACTTGACGGAGAAGCAGGAAGAGGCGGCGAAGGCCTTGTGCGCTGGAGAACTGGCGGGCATGAGGTTGTGAGGGGGAGGTGTGCACGGCGGCGACGCCGTGCTGCGGACAGACCGCATCGAATGAGGGAAAGAAGGAGACGGCGAAAGAAAGAAAGGATGCGGACCGGCCCAGATCACAGACCGTTTGGCTCAAGCAAATCAAGGCAAAGATGTGCAGGCCTTAGTGGCCAGGTGTCGGCCTCCGATTGGCTTGAAGGTAAGAAAATCCCAAAAAATCTTAGATCTTATATAAATCATATAAAATAGCCAGATTATCCGAAAAATACAAACAAGGTATCAAAATGTTCATAAAAAGTGCATAGAACACAGTAGAATGATAATATAAGACTTTTGATGCACAAATATTAGTAATATCATGTAAGGTGTGAAATATTATTTTCTTGTCTAATAAATAATAAACGAAGATATAAAATTATGAGAATATGTCACTAAGTATATAATCATGTTTATAATGCATATGATGTCAGATATGGTCATGTTGATGCACGAAAGCATATAATTTGATTAATATGGCTAATTAGGGCTAATAACACTAAAGATAATCCAATTAATGCATACATGCTCAATAAATGATGAGATTTATAGAGTAAGCTCATATTAGTATATGGAACCTTAGATTTAAATATGAGATCATGATGATACCCATAATCGATGTTATATGATGATGTTTGCTCTTAATGTGATATAAATCCTATTATGACTAATACATGTAACATAGGGTTTACATGTGCACATAATCTTATGTAACCAAGTAATCATATTATGTATCCTAATATGGAATATAAGATCAGTAACCTAATTACAAGATGATAAGACAAGTAATAAAGTACACATCCTAATGAGATAGGGTAAACCTTAAAATGGATATAACTAGGGTTGAGATGATGAGAACCTGATGATCATATGTGATCTTGTCCTGATCAGGTTTAGCAAAGATGTAGTTGAAATCAAGAATATGTGATGATTAGGTTTCTCTTGATCAAGGTACACCATTACCTCTTGCTTGGCTTATTATGCATTATGCTTGTGTTATATGGTAGTAAAGACTTGGCATATGGTATTGATTGAAATGATTGTCTCGTATGATATGTTGCTGGAATTTCCATATTTATGGCTATGAACACCTGCAAACATAATATAGATGTTCCATCATAATATAGCTCATAAACCACTTGGTGGTAGAGCGCATGCATAATGATCACAAACCACTTGGTGGTAGATCATATGATGTTTGTATAATGATCACAAACCACTTGGTGGTAGATCATAAGGCCTGAAGACGTCAAAGGCACTTGGTGGCAGACGCACGAGGTATATGATGGAAATGTGCTTAAAATATATGTGTTCTCTTTTGCTAATGAATATCTTTGTGCAAGTATGCACTTTTCTTATATTTCTTTATAACTGCCAAGTATTAGTTTTATCTTATTGCCAAGATATGATGAGAGGTATATAAAAGACACGTAGGCGTACTCAGTACAATATTCTTGAATATTGTGTTGACGTGTACCGCATGTAATCTTTTGTTTAGGTTGTGGACATGTGTTCTTGAAGATCCAGGATAGTTGAGAGTTGTGTGGCGAGCAGATGTACAGGTGGACCTGTTGTCTTAAGATCCTTAGTTCAGTGGTAGTACATGTATATGTATAAGTTTGTCATTCAACATGTAATATCAAATGTTGTAACAATTCATGTTGTAATTATATGTTGAATGGTGAACATGTGTGTATGGTTTTATTATTGTTCATTGATAACCTCCAATTTTTTGATGTTATCTTAGTTATTTTCTTCAGTTTTCCACACTCTTTTTCGGATAAATTAGATAGAATCCCTAACTATCCTCTCTTATTGCAATTATACTGTTAGATTAACTTTTCCCCTTTTTACCGACAGAAAAAGACACAAACAAATCACAAAAGACGCAACCGGTCTCAAGTCCGCATGGACTCACACGGTCCCAAGACCGCATGAAGGCAACCGGTCTCAAGACCGCATGGACTCACACGGTCCCAAGACCACATGAAGCCAAACGGTCCCAAGACCACATAGAGTCACACGGTCCCAAGACCGCATGAAGCCAAATGATCTCAAGACCGCATGGAGTCACACGGTCCCAAGACCGCATGAAGCCAAACGGTCCCAAGACCGCATGAAGTCACACGGTCTCAAGACCGCATGAAGCGAAATGGTCCCAAGACCGCATGGAGTCACACGGTCCCAAGACCACATGGAGTCACACGGTCCCAAGATCGCATGAAGCTAAACGGTCCCAAGACCGCATGGAGTCACACGGTCCCAAGCCCGCATGAAGACAAATAGTCTCGGGGTCCAAATGGTTTCAGAGTCCAAACGGTCTCGGAGTCCAAACGGTTTCAGAGTCCAAATGATTTCAGAGTCCAAACAGTCTCGGGGTCCAAACGGTTTCAAAGTGCAAACAGTCTCGGGGTCCAAACGGTTTCAGAGCCCAAACGGTCTCGGGGTCCAAACGGTTTCAGAGTCCAAACGGTCTTCAAAACCGTTTGAACCAAAAACTATCCAAACCGTTTGGACTTCACTTGAGTCCTATAAATAAGACCCAAGGGGTCCTCCCAAAGAAATCAAGTTTCAGACACCCAGAGGCTACCTCCATCACTCTAGAGCTATTCCAACCTCCATCCTCTGCCCGAAGGCTGCCGGTCTGAGATCCACATTCCATCTTGAAGCTGCTTTCTCTCTCTCTGCCAAGGAAGGTGGAAAGAGGAGATCTCATCATCAAGCAATCTGTGAAGACTGAAGATCATCAATCTCTCTCTCTAAGGGGTTGACTTTCCTCTCTCCTATGTGGGGATGACGCTCTCTCTCTCTCTTCTTGCCTCCTTCTTTGTCCTAGCTATGAGCGAGTAGTCTCTTTCACTAGGGTGCGGGGAGTAGCCCTGCTACCCATGGTTTCATTTCATGTAATGTAATCCATAGTTTGCAATATAGAGTTGGTCTCTTTTTAGTTCAACATCAATCATTGAATGAATGCTTGTTTCTTGATCACCAACATGTGTTATCTTTTATCTTTTAGTATGAATTGTCTATGTTTGTACTACTAGATTCGAAACTCAATTGAATGTTGGTTCTTGATGCATGTATCCACCATGCATCTGTTTCGGTATCTAGGAGTGTTTTTCAAGAAGTGGAGTAAACTCACTTACCATCATTGTATTTTCATACAATGAAATGGAATCAATTGACGTATGAAAAATACAACCTTGATAAGTCAAGGAACACACTTTGCGAAGGGAATGGTACAAAGTAGTTGACCATTCGTTCGGGGATGGCTGACTTTGCAACATTCCCGCACTTCTCGTAGTTAGTTCTCCGAAAGGAAACTAAGTCTACAAAGATACTAACTGTTTTAACTCTTGTTGTAGGTTATGTTTTATATTGCATGTTTTGATCCATGTGTAGTGGTGATGAAAACCAATCACACCCTGGTGGTTCCTTATCATTGATTAACATCCTTAAATTTACTTGTTTGCTTTACTTTACTTGCTCTTAGTTTAAAAACAACCAAACCAACCTTTTGATCTAAATACCAACTATTAAGAGATTAAGTGAAATTCCAACGTTTTCCATCTTGTTGCCCCCAACAAGACCGTTGTCCTGTGGATTCGACCCTTAACTATACTATGATAAGACTTCCACGTATCATAACATATGTGGGTAGAGTTCTCGATCTAGTATAAGCAAGGCCAAACTTAACGATTTACCATCTTTAGGATTTTTAGTGGTGCACGCAATTCCACGTAAGTGGAAGCTCCATCAAAAATTGGCGTCGTTGCCGGGGACAACGGAACGTTTTAATTTCATTTAGAATCTTACTAGTTGGTTAGGGTTTTACACTTTATTTTAATCATTAATTCATATCTTCTTAAGTTCATCATATCTCTGACATCATCTAAAAGGTGTATTCTTTTCTCTACTCAGGTAGAAGATGTGCATGCAATCTTCGCATAACCTCTGATTCTCCCCTGATCCAGAGTACGACTCTGAGGTAGAGAGAAGCTTCCACCGTCACATCAGACTCAACTGTCAAAGAGCTAGGAAAATGGCTAAAAATCAATGCCAAGATGCACTAGTAATGGAAAGGGTCAATGTTGCCATAGCCGCTCAAAGAGCACAACTCATCGCTGACACCCGTGCTCAGATTCAAGCGGAGATTCGAGCGAAAGAACATGCCCGCATCTGAGCTGAAAATGAAGTAGCTAACCAAGTTTCCCACTTAGAACTAAGGAACAAGCAATTGAGGGATTATGTCATCCCCAAGAACTATGAAGACAATCATCTAGTTCGGCCTTCGATCATCAACATACCCAACTTTGAGATCCGGACACAATGGATTCAGATCATGCAGGGCATCTCATTCTCTGGAGGTTCTGGAGATGACTGCATGGATCACTTGAAGAGGTTTAAGTCACTCTGCTGACTTGTCCCGCAAGATGGAGTTGCTTTTGATGCAATAATGCTACATCTTTTCCACTTCACTCTGTCTGGAAGAGCTTTGAGTTGGTACAATTCACTTGATAGGGATCCAATCATCACCACCTGGGCACCCTTGGAAGAAAAATTCCAAGAGAAGTCCCCCCCCTTGTTAACTTACGAAATTAGGGGGCAGATCAATCACTTTTCCCAACTTCCAGGAGAATCGCTCACAGAAGCTTGGGAAAGGTTCAAGGAGCTTCTAAGAAAGTGTCCTCATCACGACATCTCCCAAAATCAATTAATAGAAACATTCTATAGGGGAGTGAGTGATGACATCAAGCAATTTCTGGATTCCTCATCTGAAGGAAATTTTATGAGAAAGAACTACGAGGATGCCTGGAAAATCGTCACACTTGGAGCTGAGAATCAATCCAATTGGGGATGATCATCTGGCAAGGGAGTCCTCAAAGTCTATAAAGTTGAGGAATCAATGGAAATGAAGGCTATTGTTGAAGCCTTAAAGACCATAGTTCATAAACAGCAGGCTCTTGAAACTTCGCTTGGAGAATTCGATAAGAAGAAAAAACCTCAAGTCCAACAGGTTAAAGCTGCCACAGGGACCTATGAAGCATGTCACACATTCGATCACCCAACTCTGTCATGCGGTCTGCTTTACAATGTGATGATGGATATGCACCCACCACAACAGCAGTATGAGCCAATCATTGAACAACCTGATGAGCAAATGCCAGAACAAGTTAATTCTATCCATTCCATTCCTGGACAAGTTTACTATAATCCTAATCAACCACGAAACCACCCAGGATTTCAATACGGGAACCCTGCTGGAACTTCCAATCCACAACACCAGACACAAGGCAGATCCTCCAATAGGCTGCCACCTGGATTCCAAAGTAGCTTTAATCAAAATCAAGGGAACCCCAGAAACAACTTCCCAAGACCCAACTACCCCAAAAATCCATCCGCCTACTATCAATATACCCATCCTCCTCTACACCCACAGCTGCACCCTCAGTTGCAGCAACCTCAGTTAGCGCTGCCTCCGCAACAACCACAACAAGGACAACAACAACTTGCTCAGAAAAATACCCCGTCCCAGCCAGCAGACGAGATGAATTATATAAGGCAGATGCTACAGTCCCAACAAACCATGCTTGCTAATCAGCAAGCTCAGTAGAAGGCAGTGGAGGCTCAACTAGCACAAATTGTTCCTCAACTAAAGCCTCCAGCAGGCACTTTTGCAGGACAACCTGAATCGAACCCTAGACACGACCAGAATAGACCTGAGCAGTTGAATGCCGTTACTACAAGATCTGGATGCACCCTTCCCAAAACTACGAGAATCACTCTTAACGATGATGATACACCTGTCCTTATTCCAAATGCAAGCCCGAACCTAGGAACCGAGAAGTCTGTCGAGAAATCGAAAGGCAAAGAAAAAGAACAAACTTCCAAAGAGCCAGAAATCCCGCAGTATAAACCAAGGATACCATATCCGAGGAGATTGCAAGAGACAAAAATGGACACTAGGTTCCAACAATTTAAGGAGGTGATGAAGAAACTCTATATCGACATCCCGCTCCTCGATGCCCTCTCTAAAGTGTCGTCTTGGTCTAAATACCTAAAAACTCTGTTATCAAGGAAATACATTACTGAAGAACAAGAAACCATCAAACTAGCTCAAACTACCTCCGATATCATCCTTAATAAGATGCCAAAGAAAAAGAAGGACCCTGGTTCCTTCGGTATCCAATGTTGTATTGGAAATGCCTCAAGCAAAAAGGGATTAGCTGACTTAGGGGATAGCATATCAATTATGCCCTACTCCATGTGTAAAAGATTAGGGTTCACTGATTTGCTGCCCACAACGATGACAATTCAGTTAGCTGATTCTACTATCACTGCACCTCTAGGAATTATCGAGGATATTCCAGTCAGAATAGGCAAAGATGCCTATGTCCCATGCGATTTCGTTGTTATGGATATCAAGGAGGATCTGAGATACCCAATAATTTTTGGTAGACCTTTCCTTGCCACAACTAGGGCACTTATTGATGTTGAAGATGGCACGATCATTCTAAGATTGGGAAAAGAAGCAATTCAATTCCGAGTTCTCAACAACATGAAAGGCCCCAGCATTCAAGAGGAGGTCTATCTCTTAGATGCAATACATCAAATGTTCCAATTAGAAATATTTGAGCCATCAGATGAGTTAGAGAATGTTCTGACTAATTCAGAAGTCGAATTTTCAACAAATGAATTGGTTCAACAATGTTTGCAACACTTAGAGAAAGCTGAAGAAGCACTGACAACCACCGTTAAGGAGCTTAAATATGTCACCATTTTAGAAGCAACAGAAACACCCAAGGCTCCCGAGATGAAGACTCTACCCATGGGACTTAAACACATCTTCTTAGACGAGTAAAAATTATGTCTGGTTATCATCAGTTTCACCCTGACAGAAAACTAGGAAGAAAGACTTCTTGTTGAGCTGAAGAAGCACAAGAAAGTCATTGGGTACAAAATAACTGACCTGACGGGTATAAATCCAGCCTTATGCATGCATAGACTTCCAATGGTCGAAGAATTTAAGCCATCACGAGAACACCAAAGGAAGTTGAACCCCAATCTTAAAGAAGTGGTTCGCCTTGAAGTCCTTAAATTGCTGAAAGCCGGGATAATCTACCCAATTTCAGACTCCCAGTGGGTCATCCCCGTCCAAGTGGTTCCTAAAAAGGGAGGAACCACTTTCGTGCTAAACGACAAGAATGAGTTAGTACCGATAAGGACTATGACGGGGTGGAGGATGTGAATCGACTATAGGAAGCTTAATAAATCCATGTGAAAAGATCACTACCCTCTGCCCTTTCTCGACGAAGACCTTGAATGCTTAGCCCATCAGAAGTACTTTTGCTATCTAGATGGTTATTCAGGGTTCTACCAAATCCCCATACACCCGGAAGACCAAGAGAAAACTACCTTTACCTGCCCCTTTGGAACCTATGTTTTTAGAAGAATGCCATTCGGGCTGTGCAACACACCCGCTACATTCCAAAGATGTATGTCTACCATTTTTGTAGGATTAACCGAATCTATAATGGAGATATTCATGGATGGTTTTTTAGTTTATGGGGATTCCTTCGATAACTGTCTAATCAACCTTGGACAAGTCTTACAACGATGCGAGGAAACGAATCTCATCCTGAATTGGAAAAAATGCCATTTCATGGTAACTGAAGGTGTCATCCTCGGGCATAGACTGAGTGACAGAGGAATTGAGGTCGATAAGGCAAAAATTGATGTTATCTCGAAGTTTTCGCCACTAAAAGATATAAAAGGAGTTCGTGCATTCCTTGGTCATGTTGGGTTCTACAAAAGATTTATTAAAGATTTCTCAAAAATAGCAAAACCCATGACCCAACTTCTGACCAAAGACACCGAGTTCAATTTCAATCAAGAATGCCTACAAAGCTTCTCAACTCTAAAAAATGCTTTAATCTCTGCACCCATACTAAGAGCCCCAGATTGGTCACAACCTTTTGAAATCATGTGTGACACCAGCGATTACGCCATAGGGGCTGTATTAGGACAGAGAATCGACAAGAAACTGTATGTAATCTACTACGCGTCTAAAATGCTCGATGAAGCACAGAAGAACTACACTACTACAGAGAGAGTTCTTAGCTGTCATCTATGCATTCGAGAAATTCCGCTCTTACTTGATTGGATCCAAGGTCATCGTCTACACTGACCACTTCGCCATACGATACCTAATTCAAAAGCAAGATGCAAAACCCATACTTATCCACTGGGTGTTGATGCTTCTGGAATTCAATTTGGAAATCAAAGACAAAATCGGAGTGGAAAACGTTGTAGCCGACCATCTCAGTCGTATCGAAGTCGAAGATGAAGATAAATTCCCTATCCGAGACTCTCTTCTAGATGACCACCTAATGAAGATTACCAATAGATTTCCCTGGTATGCCGACATTGTTAATTATCTGGCTACAGGAATCATTCATTCTTCTGCTTCCCATCATGACAAGAGGAAATTCCTGCATGATGCAAAGCAATTCTATTGGGATGAACCCTACCTTTTTCGCCTCTGCACAGATGGACTTTTCCGTCGCTGCTTACCTGAAGAAGATTCACTCCCGTCCTAGAACATTGCCATTTCGGCCCCACTGGGGGGCACATGGGTGCGAAAAAAATTGTTATGAAAGTTTTGCAATCAGGTTTCTTTTGGCAAACCATAGCAAAAGACTCCTATGATTTTGTCAAATCTTGCAACAAAGTCAATTTTCTGGAAGTATATCTAAAAGGAATGAAATGCCACTCAATATGTGGCAAGAGATCGAACTTTTCGACGTATGGGGGATAGATTACATGGGCCCCTTTCCTTCTTCATATGGCTTCTCCTACATTCTGGTTGCAGTAGACTATGTATCGAAATGGGTTGAAGCTATACCCACCGTATCCAACGATTCCAAACCAGTCATTAAAATGTTTAAAGATATCATCTTTCTCAGATTTGGAGTCCCCCGAACTGTCATATCTGATGGTGGGACCCATTTTCCGGAACGAAGCTTTGAAGCCCTTTTAAAGAAATACGGAGTTAATCATAAAGTTGCCACGCCTTACCATCCACAGACCAATGGTCAGGTTGAGGTTTCAAACAGACAACTAAAGGCTATCCTAGAAAAAACAATCAATAGACACCACACTGACTAGTCCACCAAGCTTCCTGATGCCCTTTGGGCTTACCGAACAGCTTATAAAACACCAATCGGGACAACCCCTTTCCGTTTGGTATATGGGAAATCATATCACCTTCTAGTGGAACTGGAACACAAGGCTTGGTGGGCCTTCAAACAACTGAATTTTGATTTTAAAAGTGCCAGAGAAAATAGACAACTCCAACTACAATTGTTAGAGGAACTCCGAATGACCGCTTATCAAAGTGCCAGGATTTATAAAGAACAAACCAAAATGTGGCACGACGGTCATCTAAAACGGAAAGACATCACCATCGGTGACAAAGTACTCATTTTCAACTCCAAGCTCAAGTTGTTCCCCGGAAAACTCCGCACAAAGTGGTCCGGGCCCTTCACCATCAAACATATATACCCGACTGGAGCTGTCATAATTGTTGACGATAATGGAGGAGAAAGGACAGTCAATGACCATCGATTGAAAAAATACTACACTCCAGCAGATAAAATGCCGAGACAGACTATTGAAATCAGAGACGCCACAACATCAGCTTAACAACATCAAAACTTCATCGAGCCAGCGACGTAAAACCCAGGCGCTACTTGGGAGACAACCCAAGATTTGAACTTCTTCTTTTATCTTCTGTTCTTTTAAGTTACCTTAGGATCATCTTCTAAAAATATAAAATTTACATAACCAAAACAAATATAAAAATATAAAAATCAAAATATCCTTAACCCTCCCAAACGGTCCTGAAACCGTTTGGAGCCAAATGGTCCTGAAACTGTTTGGAGCCAAATGGTCTCAAAACCGTTTGGAGTCCAAACGGTTGCTAAACCGTTTGACCTAAGGATTTTGCAAGGTCAACCCCCTGAATCCTATAAATATACCTCCCCCCTTCCTTCTTTCTTTCGACTCCAGACCTTCGTTAAACCCTCACGCAAATGCCGCTCCCTGCCTCCCTGATTCTCACTTCCTCACAAACTACAACGTCAGCCTTCCGGCACCACCTTTGCAACTCTCGTCGTCGTCTTCCTCGCCCACAGCAACAAGGTAGACGAGCCACCTCTAACGACGCCCATAATGCCACCGCGACTATCTGTTCGTTCGCTTCATTGGCTTTTTCTTTTCACCTCCGCAATCATCTGTACCACCGTCGACATCTTCGGCGCCGCCGCGGCACCTCCCCTTCTTCGCTTCCGCTATCGCCGGTTGCTCCCTGACGTTTTACCTTCCAAACGGTCTCCAAACCGTTTGGAACCAAACGGTCTTCAAACCGTTTGGCCTTTCACAATCGCTTAAGTTTTGTTAAAACAAAACCACATAAACACAAATAAAATCCAATTTTCTCTCTTATACTAAGCATGTTGTTCTTACTCATAATTTTCTATTTTCAGAAATGGCATCACCAGCTAAGGAAGCCACTGGAACTGCCGACGCTCCATTTTGGATAAAGGAGAAATTGCTGGAAGACCAAGCCAAACTCCAAAAGATCATAGATAACTACAACAAGACTGGACATGCCCCACCAAAGGTCAAAATCATAGATATCTTGTGTGAAATTGATTGCCTCAACAAATGCCTAGCTGAGGATCCTGAGGAAGAAGTGGAAGAAATCTCCTCTAGATGAAGGCTCTGAATACGAGCCAAACCCTGAGGAACAATCCCCACCTAAAAAATCCAAGGGGAAACGAAAGGTCCAGGAAACCGCGACCGGACAACCCTCACAGAAACGAGCAAGAAAACAGGTCTGCCCCGCCTCTGCTAGGGAACAAACCCTTGCAACACCTGCCACCACCACTCCTGCTACCACCCCCATCTTCATAATTCTCAACACCACCGCACCCCCACCAGAAAACCTCTACATCCACACCATCCCATCCATCTACAAAATACTAAAACCAACAAAGTACGTCTGCATAAGCGTACTACTCAAGATGGGGATCTATGATGGAATCCTCACAATGCTCGACAATGCCAATTTATCCAGACTTTGTTTTGTCCCCGAAGTCTCATATGTCGATGATGGAGCTTTCATTTACGTGGAATTGCGTGCACCACTAAAAATCCTAAAGATAGTAAGTCTTTAAGTTTATCCTTGCTTATACTAGAACGAGAACTCCACCCACGTATGTTAAGATACATGGAAGTCTTATCGTAGTATAGTTAAGGGTCGAATCCACGGGACAACGGTCTTGTTGGGAGCAACAAGATGGAAAACGTTGGAATTTCACTTAATCTCTTAATAGTTGGTATTTAGATCAAAAGGTTGGTTTGGTTGTTTTTCGACTAAGAGAAAGTAAAGTAAAGCAAGCAAGTAAATTTAAGGAAGTTAAACAATGATAAGGAACCACTGGGGTGTGATTGGTTTTCACCACCACTACACATGGATCAAAATATGCAATATAAAACATACCCTGCAACAAGAGTTAAAACAGTTAGTATCTTTGTAGACTTAGTTTCCTTTTAGAGAACTAACTACGAGAAGTGCGGGAATTTTGCAAAGTCAGCCATCCCCAAACGAATGGTCAACTACTTTGCATCATTCCTTTCGCAAAGTGTGTTCCTCGACTTATCAAGGTTATACTTTTCATACATCAATTGATTCCATTTCATAGTATGAAAGTACAACGATGGTAAGTGAGTTTACTCCACTTCTTGAAAAACACTCCTAGATACCAAAATAGATGCATGGTGGATACATGAATCAAGAACCAACATTCAAATGAGTTTCAAATTTAATAGTACAAACATAGACAATTCATACTAAAAGATAAAAGATAACACAAGTTGGTGATCAAGCAACAAGCATTCATTAAATGTTTGATGTTGAACTGTAAAGGAAGCATCTCTATATTGCAAACTATGGATTACATTACATGAAATGAAAACATGGGTAGCGGGGCTACTCCCCGCACCCTAGTGAGAGAGACTACTCGCTCATATCTAGGACAAAGAAGGAGGCGAGAAGAGAGAGAAAGCATCATCCCCACAAAGGAGAGAGGAAAGTCAACCCCTTAGAGAGAGAGAGATTGACGATCTTTAGTCTTCACAGGGTGCTTGATGATGAGATCTCCTCTTCCCACCTTCCTTGGCAGAGAGAGAGGAAGCAGCTTCAACATGGAATGTGGATCTCAGACCGGCAGCCTTCGGGCAGAGGATGGAAGTTGGAATAGCTCTGGAGTGATGGAGGCAGCCTCTGGGCATCTAAAACTTGATAATTTTGGGAAGACCCCTTGTGTCTTATTTATAGGCCTTAAGTGAAGTCCAAACAGTTTGGACAATTTTGGGTCCAAATGGTCTTGAAAACCGTTTGGACTCTGAAACCATTTGGACCCCAAGACCGTTTGGGCTCTGAAACTGTTTGGACCCCGAGACCGTTTGGGCTCTGAAACCATTTGGACTCCATGTGGTCTTGGGACCGGTTGGTTTCATGCGGTCTTGGGACCGTGTGGCTTCATGCAGTCTTGAGACCGTGTGACTCCATGCGGTCTTGGGACCAGTTGGCTTCATGCGGTCTTGGGACCGTGTGGCTTCATGCGGTCTTGGGACCGGTTGGCTTCATGCAGTCTTAGGACCGTGTGACTCCATGCGGTCTTGGGACCGGTTGGCTTCATGCGGTCTTGGGAACGTGTGACTCCAGGCGGTCTTGAGACCGGTTGGCTTCATGTGGTCTTGGGACCGTGTGAGTCCATGTGGTCTTGAGACTAGTTGGCTTCATGCGGTCTTGGGACCGTGTGAGTCCATGCGGTCTTGAGACCGATTGAGTCTTTTGTGATTTTTTTGTGTCTTTTTCTGTAGGTAAAAAGGAGAAAAGTTAATCTAACAGTATAATTGCAATAAGCGATGATAGTTATGGATTCTATCTAATTTATCCAAAAAAAAAGAATGTGGAGAACTGAACAAAAATACTAAGATAACATCACAAAATTGGAGGTTATCAGTTGAACCCACCAAAAAAATTCTTTACCCATATCACAAAAGAAGCGGTGGACTTGGCGCACAGAGCAAGGGACGGGGGTGACCGCCGGATGGTCACCAAGCTTTTTGGCAATGACATTGTCATAATAGAAAATATGCTGAATGAAATCTTTATCGACAACCAGGAACAACTCAAGAAAGACAAAGTTGTTGGAATAGAAAATACTAGTTTCAACAGACATAACTTTTGGAAATCCCTGACAGGGATCCCCACCTACGAGGCAAAGACATGCAAGGCCTCAAACATACAATCTGGACTACTGTGTACTTCACATAAAATTCTTACAGGCGCACTCTTCCCCAGGACAGAAGGAGGGAATGTCATCACTTCAGATCTTTTTCTTCTCTAGTCAATTCTACATGGGATGTCAGTCAACATTGGTCGTCATATGATCCAGAAGCTATCCGCTTATGCCCTGGGAAAGGAAATTTGCATGGGGGTCATGTCACATCTATCATCAAATACCTCAAGATGGACAGACCTCTACTAAGATGCACGCAGATAAAGGACAACATCCTCACAAATGAACAAACTTTGAAAAACTCCTACATCATCAAAGACAAGGATGCGAAGTTATTTTACATCTTCTGCCCACAGTCAAATCCTCTAGAACCCTGCTACTGCTCCTGGAACTTGCAGATTACGACAAGGAAAATCTCCTCTTCACCGACGAGGAGCTTACAAAACTCATAGCTACGGTCAAAGTACCAGCAAAAAAGTACAGGCGGGGCAGACAAAACTTAGCATAACCGCCCCGATAGCTAGGGTAACAAAAATTCATGTGAAACGACCCTCCACAAGACTTTTGCAGAAACAATAGTTGTCGGGGACACCAACATCTAAACCACATCCAGAAATAGAAACCCCCCTCCCCGACAAACAAATCACCACCTCCTCTCTTGACTCATTCATTATGAGTCTCACTGCTGACCTTACAGCAACCACCTCATCACCCTCCACCTTTCCACAATCCACCACTCTTCCATCTTTCTCCACAACTACACCACCACCTACATCATCCACTTCACCCATTTTCTCTTCGAGCATCCCCTTCTCTACCACTATGCCTGAATTCACCACCTTCACATCCATCTCTACAGTCTTTTCCCCACCACTATCAATCCCACCATTTTCACCAGCAACATCACCACCTTTCCCATCCACCACCACCCCACCACCGCTGGTGACACCATCTATAGTCACCACGCAGTTTGCCGAACCATCAACAATGTCTCTTCCGCAGGACACTACACCGTTTCCATCCAGACCCCAACCATTCCACCCTTCCATAATCGGGGTCCCTTTCACTAATGTCGGTGAGGAATTCGGACGTTAATTCGACACCATCTGAAACCTCCTCACCGACCCTTATAACATTATGAACTCCATTTTTTCTTGTGTGCAGGGACTATCTCTGCAGGTATCCAAGATCGACGAACAAAACTGCGCCTTGCCAAGCATCCTCCACGATCTTTAGCAATGACAAGATGTAATGGCCAGGAAAGTTGATCACGTCGACAACCACTTCAACAACTTGCCCGAGCTGATCCTTGGGGTAAAAAGCCAACAAGAAGTGATGGCCAAGCAAGTCAATGAGATCTCTACATAGACTCAACCTCTGCCTGAGACTCTCCATGAGTTCAACCAGCACCAAACAGCTCTTAGCATGTGCTTGGATAACATCAGCAACACTCTCACACAATTTAGCAATCACCAAGAGGAGTCGACGAACCATGAAATCCAATAATTATGAGCTACAGTAACAGATCTTACAGCACGACTCCTCTCTGCCGAGGACCGATACAAAGATCTCAATGAAACACACGACGCACTGCTCGAAACACACGAGCATGTGCAAGTGGTGTTTGACGAGTTACAAACCATCCATCA
Organism: Alisma plantago-aquatica; assembly: GCA_963693085.1. Taxonomy (NCBI): domain Eukaryota; kingdom Viridiplantae; phylum Streptophyta; class Magnoliopsida; order Alismatales; family Alismataceae; genus Alisma; species Alisma plantago-aquatica. The sequence goes on from OY856409.1 coordinate 872,691,318, forward strand.
GCAGTTCAAAAAGACAGCACACAAGAAACTCACAGAAAAAGCAGCAGCTGACAAAGAAGGCGATGATGAAGACAAATATGACTCCGACTCCTCCGCAGATTCTAACAATGATACCACCTCCTCAGATGAAAAATCTGATGCCCTAGACAACGCTGGGGAGGGCCTGAGCCAAGGAGCAGAGCCTTTTAAAAAAGGATATCACAAAGACCACCAAGAAGGTGGACATCACCCCAAGTCCCCCACCCACAACGAAAATGTAAATATATCATATGGGGACCAATTCCTCGATTACTCTGCCTTGGGATCTATAGGGGAGTCTGTGAAAGATGCGGCCTTTGCTGAGTTCCACCAATGTATTTTAGGAATCAGCACAAGCTCACCAGCAACAACCACTCACCCTTTTTCCGCACCTGACCAATCAATGCCCTTTCCCCCAGAACTGGAAGAATCAGAACGAGTACATTTAGATACAGATGAAGAACTCGATTCTGCTTTCGATTTAGATGAAGATCTGCAAGGCTATATAGCAGATTTGGAACAACCTTCTTCACCCCCTCCGCAGGAGCTTCCCCCGCCACCACCTGTACCGCATAAGATGCATGATTTAGATATAGCAGCCATCTCAACACTAGATGCTCAGGACATCTTTATCCTAAATACTATTATCGACGATGCTAAAGAGGGGGGAGACATCATCTACCACAATACAAAGACTAAGCGCAAGCTGACACGTGAAGATTTCCGCAACATCCTGTGACCACGGTCAACGATGTCAATGGCAATCTTTCGTGTCTTACTTGCCAACTACATAGAAGTTTACATAAGCTCAAAGAGGCAGCAGCCAGTATTTAATGCCTCACCTGCTCTATCTATAGGCTTGTTATACAAAGACATACGAGCAAAGTCAATAGAGCGGTTGCGCGCTGGTTTAGCACGGAGGGCACAATATCTTACTGTGCCATTTCAATTTTCCGATCACTGGTTGTTTATGATTGTGGACACCGAGGCTCAGGACGCCAAGGTGTACCATTTTTGCACCACTGAGCTACCAGCCGGAACAATAAATTTTGTTGGAGAAGAAGCAGGAGAGGAAAGATGTATACCTTTCTGGCTTCTTAAGCTAATTTGGGCTACACGCCCATCTCTACATCAGGACTGAAGCCAACCTTGGTTCCAAATAATAAACCCGCAAGTCCAAACTGCTGAAGGATCGGGGGATTGCACTTTCTACACTATTCGTCACATTCAAGCGCTTAACCAAGAAATCCCCTTTACCGATCTGGTCGCCGAAGATTTTCATTCCCTGCGAGGACGTTACGCCATGGAGCTTATTTGTGATATGAGGTTCTTCAAGGACCCGACAATGGCACCAGATGACGTCCCTCGTTACCTCTTTTCAGCAATCCAACGTCCGCAAAGGCGACCTTTCAGACAAACCTTAAAAGAAATAGAGAAACACAAATAGCCAGCCATAGTTCCCGAGTAGAGAAAATGGGACCCTTCCCACTTTGATCTGGCGTAGGATAAAGGAGACATAGATCTTTTGACAGGGGCAACCATTAGGAGATCGCCATCATAAATGGTGCCCCTATCTACCATCGAACCTACTTTCCCAGATTTCGACCTCAGTGCCTGCAAAAGCCTCTCCGACAATGAACTCTGTATCATCATGTCACGGATCTACGCCAAGAAAGATGACCTCATTTTCATGTCTGGTGACATTTTAGTAATGGCAAACGCATTACGAGAAATTGTACAGTTCAAGGGGTCTCTATCCGTGAGCTTGATGGCTGCCTATCAATTTCTTATTGGACGGAATCACCCTACAACCTATATGGCATCCGCATATATGAAGGATGACCTCCTACAGCTAAAGAACTTCGAAACAACTGAAGCACTAATTTCCTTCTTACAACATACAACACCGAAGTTTATCATGCTACCCTTCCTGTACCATGAGCATTGGATGCTTCTGGCAACAAACCTACCCAAAGGAACAACTACCATCTACAACAGTTCCGACAGCCAGTTCAATCCACAACAGAAGAAATATGTAGTGACACCAAAGATGCCCACAGAGGTGGTGGAGAAGGAATGTGCAGACAGACTAATCAATCTTCTAAGTCAGCACACAAGGGCATATGGCAAAGAACACTTTCATCGCCCATCCTTCAACCACAAATGTCCCCAAAAAATCCAGGAATCCAACGACTGTGGCTTCCACGTCCTCTACTGGATGTACACCATCATGGCACTTCAAAGACCAGTAGAGGATATGATAGACATGGATTACCATGCCCTACACAGAAAGTTTGCAGCTAATCTACTTAGAACACCAGGGGCAAACTCAGGATTAACAGAAGCCTGACGCCCTTGTCTGTGTACTTCTCAACCTATCACTTTGACACTATGCGGACAGAGTGCATGATAAGTTGGGGGGGGAGTACATTAGACAAGGGCGAGGTATCATTTCTATATCTCCATCTTCTCTTTCAATTTCATACAAAATTTTCTTAGTTTCCCTTACACATTTAGTTTTTGTTTTAAATAATTCACCCAATATGAAATCTTTGGAATAAAGTCACCCCCTGCTAACTTTAGAATCAAGTCAGTCTTCAAGAATAATAACTAGAATATCACTTAAACATATAATGGTGACTTAATAATCTCTCTTCACTCTTGATTTTCATGCTTTTGTTTCACTTCTACATCTGACTCTCCACATGTCAATATTAAAGCTGAAATAAGCCAAGCTCTCAAGGATGAGAGGGGCATCATGCGACATCCAAATCAAGAAGTCTCTCAAGTGGATCATTACAAAAAGAAACCAAATAAGTGCTTGTTGAAAAACTCTAAGAACAGCTTTCCTCTCCTCAAATAAAAGAGGCTTGGCTGCCCAAAATAAATTCCCTAAAAACCCCAAATCCTAAGCTTGTGAGTCTACTAATAAAAGCCAAAGAGTTGAATAAAACTATGAGAGTTGTGCCATAAATAAGGATCTATATAAAGAACCAATGAAGGTCTCACCCGGCCGGTACATTCAGTTGCCCTTACAAAGGCAGATGTGTCGTGTCTGGTAATGGAATCCTAAGGTATCTTAATATATGAAAGGCTTATAAAGGACTCACCCAGCCCGTACATTCAACTTCCCTCACAAAGGAAGATGTGTCGTGACCGGTAGTGAACTCTTAGAAGCATAGACAACCCCTCCCCCACTTGAGGGGGGAGTTACACATCAAGCCTTTAGCCAACCCTCATACCCATTCTAGCTTCCAGTAGGTCTTTCAGAGAGGTATAAAGATGATTAGAGTCAACAACATGCACAGAATAAAAAGTGGTCCTAATGCAAGCTACGAGATACGGAAGAAACCTAAAACCCAAGCAACTCTCAATACCTAAAAGAGTCAAGGCAAGCAATAAGATCTGATACGACCTTAGGAGAGCTCGGGTTTATAATTGAAGCAAGAATATGGAAATTTTAACTAAATAAAATCGCCTCACCATTACATGCCTCAGCTCTATCTAACTTGAGGACAAACTAGACTCTAAGTTAGGGGGTGATAACCTCCAGTTTTGTGATGTTATCTTAGTAATTTTCTTCAGTTTTCCACACTCTTTTTCATATAAATTAGATAGAATCCCTAACTATCCTCTCTTATTGCAATTATACTGTTAGATTATCTTTTCCCCTTTTTACCTATAGAAAAAGACACCAAAAAATCACAAAAGACTCAACTGGTCTCAAGACCGCATGGACTCACACGGTCCCAAGACCGCATGAAGCCAAATGGTCCCAAGACCGCATGGAGTCACATGGTCCCAAAACCGCATGAAGCCAACCGGTCTCAAGACCGCATTGAGTCACACGGTCCCAAGACCGCATGAAGCCAAATGGTCCCAAGACCTCATGGAGTCACACGGTCTCAAGACCGCATGAAGCTAAACGGTCCCAAGACCGCATGGAGTCACATGGTCCCAAGACCGCATGAAGCCAAACGGTCCCAAGACCGCATGGAGTCACACGGTCTCAAGACCGCATGAAGCCAAACGGTCCCAAGACCGCATGGAGTCACATGGTCCCAAGACCGCATGGAGTTACACGGTCCCAGGACCGCATGAAGCTAAACGGTCCCAAGACTGCATGGAGTCACACGGTCCCAAGACCGCATGAAGCCAAACGGTTTCGGGGTCCAAACAGTTTTAGAGTCCAAACGGTCTCGGAGTCCAAACAGTTTCAGAGTCCAAACGGTTTCAGAGTCCAAACGGTCTCGGGGTCCAAACGGTTTCAGACTCCAAACGGTCTTGGGGTCCAAACGGTTTCAGAGCCCAAACGGTCTCAGGGTCTAAACGGTTTCAGAGCCCAAACGGTCTTGGGGTCCAAATGGTTTCAGACTCCAAACGGTCTTCAAAATCATTTGGACCCAAAACTATCCAAACCGTTTGGACTTCACTTGAGTCTTATAAATAAGACCCAAGGGGTCCTCCTAAAGAAATCAAGTTTCAGAAGCCCAGAGGCTGCCTCCATCACTCCAGAGCTATTCCAACCTCCATCCTCCACCCGAAGGCTGCCGGTCTGAGATCCACGTTCCATCTTGAAGCTACTTTCTCTCTCTCCGCCAAGGAAGGTGGGAAGAGGAGATCTCATCATCAAGCAACTTGTGAATACTGAAGATCAGAAATCTGTCTCTCTCTAAGGGGTTGACTTTCCTCTCTTCTTTGTGGGGATGACACACTCTCTCTCTCTCTCTCTTCTCGCCTCCTTCTTTATCCTAGTTATGAGCGAGTAGTCTCTTTCACTAGGGTGCGGGGAGTAGCCCCGCTACCCATGGTTTCATTTCATGTAATGTAATCCATAGTTTGCAATATAGAGTTGCTCTCTTTTCAATTCAACATCAATCGTTTGATGAATGCTTGTTGCTTGATCACCAAGTTGTGTTATCTTTTATCTTTGAGTATGAATTGTCTATGTTTGTACTACTAGATTCGAAACTCGATTGAATGTTGGTTCTTGATGAATGTATTCACCATGCATCTATTTCGGTATCTATGAGTGTTTTTCAAGAAGTGGAGTAAACTCACTTACCATCATTGTATTTTCATACTATGAAATGGAATCAGTTGACGTATGAAAAATACAACCTTGATAAGTTGAGGAACACACTTTGTGAAGGGAATGATGCAAAGTAGTTGACCATTCATTCAGGGATGGATGACTTTGCAACATTCCCGCACTTCTCATAGTTAGTTCTCCGAAAGGAAACTAAGTCTACAAAGATACTAACTGTTTTAACTCTTGTTGCAGGTTATGTTTTATATTGCATGTTTTGATCCATGTGTAGTGGTGGTGAAAACCGATCACACCCTAGTGGTTCCTTATCATTGATTAACATCCTTAAATTTACTTGTTTGCTTTACTTTACTTGCTCTTAGTTTAAAAACAACCAAAGCAACCTTTTGATCTAAATACCAACTATTAAGAGATTAAGTGAAATTCCAACGTTTTCCATCTTGTTGCCCCCAACAAGACCTTTGTCCCGTGCATTCAACACTTAACTATACTACGATAAGACTTCCATGTATCATAGCATATGTGGGTGGAGTTCTCGATCTAGTATAAGCAAGGCTAAACTTAAAGATTTACCATCTTTAGGATTTTTAGTGGTGCACGCAATTCCACATAAGTGGAAGCTCCATCATTCATGTACATGTGCTACTGATTGTTTCCTTATGACTTCCTCTGATTTTCTTCTTCTTATCATAGTGTGTGGTGCTCAAATTGGGATTCTCGCTGAGGTGAGGGTTTCAATTTGGATGTCACACATTGGATTAAGTTTTAGTAAATCTGGGGACGTCATAGGTGGTATTAGAGCATGAACAATAGCAAAGCCTGACCTTTGTTCACTATGCAACTCAAAACTAAAGAACCTTGCACTTAATAATCTTTTAGGGTTAGATTAGTCGTCTTTTAGAGTCTAGATCTAACCTAGCCTCTAGGTTAGCACCTAGATGTCTGAGAACTAAGTCTAGACTGGTGCTTGTTGAGTAGTAAGTCCTTAGATGTCATTCTTTCCTTGTAGTACAGCGGTATGGGACGTTGCACTATTTGGAAATGACGTGCATCAAGGGAAGAGAAACCCTAGACATATGGCGCTCATTGTCTAGAGTAGCTATGCTAGTCTACACCATGTTCACACCCTTTTCATTAGTTTTCATGACACTGGACTCTCTACTATGTGTGGGACACTCATTTTTTGGATTTTGTTTTTTATTCCAATCGGATCGAACCTTGGTAGTTTTCTATGACGCTTGTTTTATCAGAGAAAAACTATATAATATTTTATTATATATATGTATTACAAAAATGTGTCCCCACACATGTACGAGTAGGAGGTGGTCATGCAACCTAGGTGAAAGTGAATGACATCAGTCTAGACGAGAGAGTAGTTCTAGATTAGATGTATATAGCCTTGTTGGAATATATAATAGATGAAATAAGTTAAGATGATATGATATAAGTCTTATATAGATGACATAAGATTGTTATGATGATCAATGTTTTTCTTCGAGGACTTAAGTTCAGTTTTGAGGATTTGAGATAATCTTTGATGATGATGCAAGTAATTAGGCTCTTAGGAGATAAGATATGATAGGTTAAGACAAGGTTGTGAGTCAGCATGAGCCTCAAGCTCTTTTACGAAGGAGGACCTCTAGTGTTAGGACCAGTTCTAGGGTTAACTCCAGAGAGAGTGAGACCCATTGGGAGAAGGTTAGAGAACCTAAACTCCAAGATATGAGAATTATGGGATATGTGATATGATATGTCCTAAACTAGACTACTCCTGAGTGATTGAGTTGAGTTGCTTTATGCATGATTCCTATAGTCTTCTTGAACCCTAGATGTCCTTGGGAGGACCAAACCCTAGAGTCAAAGAGAGGCTGGTTATATGTGCATATGTGAATAAGAATATGAGTTCTTTCCATTTGGGTGAGGGAGAGAGCCCAAGACCCCAGAGGATGTAGCTATGTTGGTTTCTGTGAAGACTCATACTCGGGTTGGTGGTTTCCCACATAGGAATCTAGTGGTGTATATAAGAGAGCTTTGGGTAAGATGTTTCATCGGTAGAGACCTATGAAGAGGATGTCATAGAATGTTTTTGTTTGTGCTTATGTGGCTAGAGCTTATAAATCTAACACTAGTGCCAATGAGGTATACATGTGAACCCTAGACTAAGAGAGGAAAGATAAAGTATATGCATGTGAGATACTCATAGAGTTGAGTTAGCTCAGAGAGACTGAGCATGGCACTACCCTCATGATATGGGTCAGGAGAACCTTAATTGGAATGGATAAAGTTTTGATATATGTTTGATTAGCCACTGACATAAGTTGGTTTAGCACAACCATGATACAATATATGTAAGGATGTGACCTAATCTTGAGACGTGATATATAGACATGTTAAAATGGAAACCTAGAGATGGTTTAATAGATGGAAATGCATAAATGGTTAACCATGTACATGAATAATGATGATTAATGTGTTATGGTTGGTGAATCTAGTGATGAATTCACTAATAAAGATTGTAACCAGATATGAAATTGAAATGAGCTCATGTTAATGATATGTGTTAAAATTATGGTTTAATGTCATTTCTTAATAAAGATGTCGAGTATAGTTTGAAATTTTGGCACAACATAATGATGATGACACCTTGATTTTAGGTGGAGGGATAAAGTGGGTTGATTATAATTAACCCTTTCATAAAATATATAAGCTAATGGTTGAATCTTATGCTTGGATGAAATGAGTACCAAATCCTAAATGGAAATATGGAATAAGCTCAGCATGGTAAACATGTTATATGGTGGGTGGTTTGCCCTAGATGTTTTAAAACCTCCTAGTAGTGGTTTGATATAGTTATGGAGCTTTTTTTTGGGGGGGGGGGGTTATATTACACTTAAAAGTGGATATGTTCATGTGAATTGAGACCTTTTGTTTTGTTTTGGATCAAGTAAGAGATGGCTTAATTTTGAGGACGAAATTTCTTTTAAGGTGTGTAGGATGTGATGGATCAAACTTTTTAGAATCCCTGCTTAATGACCTAAGTGAGTTCATATGTGTTCGAATTATATGGAGTGTTCCAAGTCTTTTCCTAAAGTTCATGCCATTTTGAGGAATTTATTTGAGTGATCATACAATTGATTTATTACACCTGAGTTGGATAGAGTGTTTATTGGATGATGCTAAACTTATGTATAAAATATGGTGACGATTGGGTACTCATAGAAAGTGATATTGAGGTTTGAAAATGATTTTGGAAAGTATATAAGATATATGATGGGCAATGGTCCAATTATTTTATCTTAGGCTTTGATCAATATCTTTGTCGTGCTACCTTGATAGTGGCTAGATCCCTAGCACATGTTCTATGCCACGGATCGACTTAAGTGAGTAGGTTCTCAGACCCTCAGATGTAAGATCAAACAGTTTAGAGCCTTTCTCCTAACCTAGTCTTGATGCAGATAGTGGGAGGAGAGGCCACTCTAATCGACACCCATCCATGATGTGGATCGTGGGGCGATGGTGGAACTAATTGAGGAATTAGAAGTAGAGTAGATAGTGGGGAGGCCTAGTCATCGCACACTACCTCACCACCGTGGTAGCTACTCTGATGAAGAAGTAGAGTGGAGGAAGTAGGTGTTACAAGGAGGAAGAGCATCACAGTCTGTTCCTCACTGACGTTTTGTGATACAACGACAGAGGATGCGTTGCCGGGGTTTTGGCCCAGGGTGGCTGTTGTGCACATGTAGCAAACGATTCCTTGCCGGAGTTTTGATTCCAGTAAGAAAGGAGGAAGCTTCCTGGCAGCGCGAAGCAGAGACTGAGGAGGAGACCAGACATCGATGCTCAAAGATGGACTCATGTGGAGGAATCTGGAGGCGTCAAGACAGGATGAGGTGTTGTTGTTTGCTTTTGTCAGATCCAGTAGTTGTAGCAGCAAACCATGTACAACATGGAGGAGCCTTCGGTTTCTCATAGATCTTAGGAAGCCACGACGGTTCCCATAAGCTGGTAAACGGGGGCGTCGAGTGGAGAAGTTGTACGACGACGGCTGTGTGATCTCCCGTCGCATCTTTGGGTGTTCACGCGAGAAGGAGGGTGAGCGGGCGGCCAAGGAAGCCCACTCATAGAGGTGCAACGTTGCAGATGTGAAGTTAGCGTCGACCTAGTGGGGAGCCATGGAGCCGTTGTTTTTACTCACCAGAGGAGAGCAGCGTGGCTGGCGCTCACACACGCCTAGATCGGGAAGGAACAGAGGCGTCAGGTTTCGAGTGCATCAATGGCTATGTAGAGACGCAACCAGGGTCCAAAGCTGCAGCAAGGAGGAGGGATGTCGATCCCTCATCGGCTCCCCACACCGTGATAGTGCTTGACGGAGAAGCAGGTAGGGGCGACAGAGGTCTCATGCGCTGGAGAACTGGCGGGCACGAGGTCGCGAGGGGGAGGTGCGCACGGCGGCGGCGGCGTGCTGCGGACAGACCGCGTCGAATGAGGGAAAGAAGGAGACGGAGAAAAAAATAAAGGATGCGGACTGGCCCAAATCACAGACCGTCCAGCTCAAGCAAATCAAGGCAAAGATGTGCAGGCCTTAGTGGCCAGGTGTCGGCCTCCGATTGGCTTGAATGTAAAAAAATCCCAAAAAATCTTTGATCTTATATAAATCATATAAAATAGTCTGCTTATCCAAAAAATACAAACAAGGTATCAAAATGTTCATAAAAATGCATAGAACACAGTAAAATGATAATCTAAGACTTTTGATGCACAAATATTAGTGATATCATGTAAGATGTGAAATAGTCTTTTCATGTCTAATAAATAATAAACGAAGATAAAAAATTATGAGAATATGTCACTAAGTCTATAATCATGTTTATAATGCATATGATGTCAGATATGGTCATGTTGATGTACGAAAGCATATAATTTGATTAATATGGCTAATTAGGGCTAATAACACTAAAGATAATGCGATTAATGCATACATGCTCAATAAATGATGAGATTTACAGAGTAAGCTCATATTAGTATCTGGAGCCTTAGATTTAAATATGATATCATGATGATACCCATAATCCATGTTATACGATGATGTTTGCTCTTAATGTGATATAAATCCTAATATGACTAATACATGTAACATAGGGTTAACATGTGCACATAATCTTATGTAACCAAGTAATTAGATTATGTATCCTAATCTGGAATATAATATCAATAACCTAATTACAAGATGATAAGACAAGTAATAAAGTACACATCCTAATGAGATAGGGTAAACCTTAAAATGGATATAACTAGGGTTGAGATGATGAGAACCTGATGATCGTATGTGATCTTGTCTTGATCAGGTTTAGCAAAGATGTAGTTGACATAAAGAGTATGTGATGATTAGGTTTCTCTTGATCAAGGTACGCCATTACCTCTTGCTTGGCTTATTATGCATTAGGCTTGTGTTATATGGTAGTAAAGACTTGGCATATGGTATTGATTGAAATGATTTTCTTGTATGATATGTTGCTGGAATTTCCATATTTATGGCCATGAACACATGCAAACATAATATAGATGTTCCATCATAATATAGCTCATAAACCACTTGGTGGTAGAGCGCATGCATAATGATCACAAACCACTTGGTGGTAGATCATATGATGTTTGTATAATGATCACAAACCACTTGGTGGTAGATCATAAGGCCTGAAGATGTCAAAGCCACTTGGTGGCAGGCGCACGCGATATATGATGGAAATGTGCTTAAAATATATGTGTTGTCTTTTGATAATGAATATCTTTGTGCAAGTATGTGCTTTTCTTATATTTCTTTATAACTGCCAAGTAGTAGTTTTATCTTATTGCCAAGATATGATGAGAGGTATATAAAAGACATGTAGGCGTACTCAGTACAATATTCTTGAATATTGTGCTGACGTGTACTGTATGTAATCTTTTGTTTAGGTTGTGGACATGTGTTCTTGAAGATCCAAGATAGTTGAGAGTTGTGTGGTGAGTGGATGTATAGGTGGACCTGTTGTCTTAAGATCCTGTAGTTTAGTGGTAGTACATGTATATGTATAAGTTTGTCGTTCAATGTGTAATATCAAATGTTGTAAGATTTCATGTTGTAATTATATGTTGAATGGTGAATATGTGTGTATGGTTTTATTATTGTTCATGTACATGTGCTACTGATTGTTTCCTTATGACTTCCTCTGATTTTCTTCTTCTTAACCTAGTGTGTGGTGCTCAAATTGGGATTCTCGCTGAGTGAGGGTTTGAATTTGGACGTCACACATCAGATTAAGTTTTAGTAAATCAGGGGACATCACAAAAGGAGTATTCCTCGTAGTGACAAGGTCAGAACAGGGGCCTAGAAGTTCAGTGATTAATTAAGGCAGGGTCAATGACGTTGAGCACAACCTGTACCATGTGGTGAGAGCCTAAAGCGGCAAGAAGGAGGGGAAGCATAAATGGGCACTGACTTCAGTCGTTGTTGTTACCCATATCCCAACTATGAAGGTCTAGCCCTCGTATCCATAGCCAGGACTATCTTTCTGAACCTCATTCGTTCCATGAATCATGTTCCCAACTTAGGCGGTTCTGAGAGGGTGTCCAATTACTCCTGAAGTTTTCAGAAGCAATTGTTTGTGTTCCAGATCTTAGCAGAGCTTAGGCACCACTTTTCTGGTCACTTGTAACATGTTTTGATAAGTCTAAACACTACTTGTACCACCATGTAGAAGACAGATTATATTGATCCTTTAAAACTATGTGATACGTTCACTCCCTCTTCTCTGACGAGTCTGTTCATCTTTGTTATTGCTTGCGTTTTCAATGTATTTCTCTACTTTCTATGTATCTATATATTGTGAAATGTGGATCCTCTTTCTTGGCAGAATGCTTATCAATTGCTCGATAGAATGACAACAAGAAATAAACATGTGCACCTATGTACATACATGAACACGTGTGCTGATGATTCTTTATTTTTATCAACAATGATTGTTGGCCAAAAGTATCTCTACTTTATAATATAAATACGATCATTTTTAGAAAAGTACATACATGATCTAGAATGACTTGCCTCTTATTTATCCAAACTATTATTTTATTCGAAAGTTCAGATAATGTGAAGCAACTGAGAGTGCGTAGTTGTTATTTTGGAAGTTGTTCATAATCAATTGCTTACTAAGTTGGAATGCCTTGGTTTATATCACTGCATGTTTCTAGAGGCCAATCTTATTGGTATGCGGCTATGAGCAGTCCTTGTAAGAGTTGCAAGATCAAAAATAAATAAAAAGTTTTGCAAAAGGTAAGTATGTCGTGTACAAAGTAACTATGTGGCAGAAAAAGTAATTGTTTGACCCACAAAGTAACATTAAGTCATAAAAAGTAAGAAATCGACTAATAATGCTACATACATAAAATATAATTGTAAGGTTCTTCATTCACTTGACATGATTGACTATTTTAAGTAACATTAAGTTTTGGATAGGCTGACCCAACTTAGGTGACCTAGATTTTAAGAGAACTTCTACTTGGCAATTATGAGTTCTATGGAGATGACTGTGATGAAGAGACATGGTTACTTATCATACTCTAAATATTGAGGAGAATTGTCAATTTGTAGTACTATGACTAGAACTGAGTTCAACTGGTACACCCTAAAATGAGACCGTCCACACCGCCTAATAGCTGGTTGTAGCTCCCAGCCTCTGATTATTGTTTTCATTGTAGTACAACGTGTCGAGCGAAAATCTTCATTCCACCTCATTTGCTCGACATGATTGACTATTTGAAGACACACTTATCGACATGAAGTTGATCTAGGCAATTGCACCTAATTCGGTCGTGGACCCAATGAACTGACCACTGGAGTCCTTAATCATAAGTAAATATCATTGAATGTGAACATACTTGTTAGTTATATGGATGTCGTTGGACTAATAAGGCTAATATTTGACTCAAGACATATAAGATTGCATTCCTCATGTTCGTTTAATTTTCAATGATGAACATGATAGATATCCATGTCGAGAGAGAACGTAAATGAGTCCCAAGCTCTCAATAGTTGTTCAAACTGATCACTTTTTTAAAATATGAGTGGAATAGAGGTCAGTGAAAAGGCAAAGAGTGACTATGAGATGTAAGTTTGTTACTTGTATTATATTTAACATACAAGGGGGAAAAATGTGTTAGTCGTTGTCTTGTAGATTTTCATAATTTTATCATTAACTTGGAGAATAATTATTATTATTTATGCAAAGTAGTTTCTTTTCAATACAATTAGTTACCTTTAATGCCATATAGTTACATTCTATGTAACTATACACCATATAAGGTGTGAACTTACAAAATATAATGGGCATTACTTCAATATAACTTTAAGAACTAAGATACATGCTCTTAACATATTTTAGTTCTCTTAAGATCTCATACTACACAAAATCATCGGTGCTACTTTTTGTATCTTCATGTTACTTTTTGTGTCAGATAGTTACTTTTCTTACCATATAGTTATTGTTTGTGTCATTATGTTACTTTTTGTACCAAATAATTACTTTTTTATATCACATAGCTACTTTTTTAGATAAAATAGTTTTGTTACTATTTTATATTACCATGAGTTGATATGACAACTTCAGAATCTGTCTGTTAATTTGTTACTTTTAATTACCGAGCGTTACTTTCTTTATTCAATAGTTATTTTCAATACCAAATTATTTCTTTTGTACCATGTCATTATGGTCTAATCTAGAAGGTTATATTTCGATTGATTGCTATTCGATTTGTTACTTTCCATGACTAAATATTAATTTTTGATATCAAGTACTTACTTTTCGTATCTTATAATTACTTTATGCATAAAATAGATACTCTTCTAAGAGAATGTTAAAAAAATTAATGAACAATAAAAAAGTATTCTACATATAACCTACATATCTTCCGAACTTTCTCTCTTTTGTAACCAACATGTTTGATTACGTTCGGTAATTTAATTTGTTACAAAATAATTCTAAAATAATAAATAAGTGAGAAAAGTCATAGATAATTAAAAATTTATCTTTGTGGTTTAGTTATATCTGAGTATGAGACATATACTGATTTTTATAGGATAAAAAAATATGTTGACAATCATTTGTTTACATGAAGGACTTCTGATTGCACGTACAACTTTGAACAACTTTAATAAAGAATAAATATCTAACAGTACTCAAGTTTAAATTGTTGTATAGCAGCCAACAACGTCCAACTTATACCATTAGTCACAAGAGCCTAGTCCACAAACAATTGAAAACATTACAACCACACTTGTGCAACTTATTTGTAGTTTGCATCATCTGAATATTTGCAAGAACCACCGTTCTGACGTCATGGAAAGAAGAATTAGCATAGTTTTGTATTCACCCATCAAACTAGACATTAGTCACAACAGATAAATTTAAGCTTCTTTAGAGAAATTTTGTTATCATACGATGATATGACTTTTTGTGAAGCTGTGAAAGTGACCGGACATAGTTTCTAGTAGAAGTTAGAGTTGGTGTATCACTCTTCTCTATAGTATATAGTGCATTTCTTCAGTGCTAGTTTCTTTAACATGACATTAACAAATGAGCAACTGATAATGGCGAGACATTCCCTATCTTTTGCGGTTGGAGTTGGTGGTAATGCATAACAATACATCAACGAAAGCCTTCTCAGCAAACTGTGAACATGCTTCGTGGCTATTTGGAGATTGCATAACTTCAACATTTACAATTGCATTAAAAGCCCCAGAGATGAAGACTTGAGGAAGTAACAACAAAGACATAAGCACCATAGAAGCTAAAAACCATCTTGACGATCCAATAGAGAACATTCACACTTCTTCTAGAGAATTTGATTGAATAAGTCCATACTTTATAGTCCTTATGTAATAGCTACATATAACACAGATAAATTCTGCCATGTTGACATTTTGTCAAACACATTTCTTGCATGCCCATGGATAAGAAAACTTAGAGTTCCTGATTTCCAGTAGTCTAACCAATCATACAAGAGAAAGGAAGAAGCGGGAACAATGTCCCTGGAAAATATTTAAGTTTAGTCCAATTCTTCACCATCTCCATAATTCTAGCACCACAATTAATCAGTTCCTCTGTAATGCTTCTGGAAATAGATTGAAATCATGATCTCCATCATACATATAGTCGTATGCAAATTGCCCATGTTGCAGGCCCTCCTCATCATGGGGGTGAAGTACCTATTGCTGCTTGTCTCCTTTCCCAATCATGCAGACGGTGTGACCTCTCCACAGTCCAGGCACTAATTGATCATGCTCTTTCAGAAAGCTCTTGGTCGAGCCTTGTCTCCATCCTCATCATCAATGAGGATGCTTTGCACACTGTGGCGACTGACTTTATGGATTGGAGAGAGAGTGCATCTGTAGTCTAGAAGGCAATGCCGGCACTGGCGGGGGCAGTGGTAACATCGACAACAGGGGAAGCAGGAAGTCGTCTACGGTGAGTATTGGAGTCAGGTAGAAGGGCTGAACCAAGAAGAACCTCCTACTCTGTGGAACTCCTAGAAGTCACTATGAAGATCCTCGTGGCCTCCATGCTCGCTGACACCACACCTGGCCTCCATGCTTCACGGGAAAAGAACGATGTCGACTACATAAACGATCGAAAAATAAAAGGCATATAGACGGTGACACATGACATAATTAACCAATTTAGCTAACATACCATGACAGAACCAAACTGATGCACTGTAGAGACAGAGCATTTGAGGATCTGCGTGCTTTGATTAATCAGTAAAGCAAGATCAATGAATTTTCAAAGACAGGTAACATTTCTAAAGTACCCGCGGGGGTATTTAAAAAATTCCTATATATATGTATATATATATATATATATATATATATATATATATATATATATATATATATATATATATATATATATAAGAATCTAGTAAGTATATTCTGACGATCCTCCTAAAAAATGTTATGGGTCTAGAGTACATGTAGGCCCAATGCCATAAATCTAAATCAGTACTACAACTCACACATCTATTCAATATGTAATCTACTTCTAATACATTTACAAATTTTTACAGAAATTCTAATGGCATTAGTGGACTTTTCGTGGTACTTTCTTGCATTCCTCTCTGACCAAACATGGTAGTAAAGGCCCACCAACATCATATTTTTCTTTGCATTGATTCCACATCTTACTAGCATCCTTCGTGGTTCCACACAGAGTTGGATTTGTAAACTGAAATTGTTGTATATATTCTTCCATATCTCCTTTGTGAACTTACATTCTCCTGCTAGATGGCTATGATTTTCCTCCTCTTCCCCACAAAGCAAGCATACAGTAGATATATCATAGTTCTAGCTCTTAATTCTGTCCAAGGTGGCATGAGTGTTGTGCAAAAATTTATAGACACTTATACTCCATTTCGACACTTGCCTATCACTCTAAATCTGGTCACCCACTGGGTCCTTTTTGCCTCTCGTGCGGGACACCTCCCACATGGTTATCTTCTTGTCTTTGAGCTACCATCCCCCAGAAACATTAGCCATAAACAAGTGTTTGATTTATGGCCAAACCTATCCCATGACATTGATAGATCTAGAATAGCCTTCTCTTATCTTTGGAATGAAATCCAGTCCCCTTGGATATTTGTCTCTCATCCACTTTCCCCAAGTAGAAGTGCTTACATGATAAGCAATAATCCGCCTCATGGATCCCCATCTAGCAATATCTCTTGGGGTCTTCAGATCAAGTCCACTTTCATCTTTAGGAAAAGCCAGTCTGGAGTATTTCATAGGATGATGTTCATTCCCCCATAGGAAGTTAGCCATCTTCATTTCCATTCTATCTAGAACTGATACATGGATTTCACCTTGTTGCACCCAGAAGATAAGAAGTCCCTCAATGGCAGCTTTATTAGAGTTCTGTGTCCCGCCATGGAAGCTTCTTGTGTAGGCCATCTGTTGATCATCTCCTCCACTTTATCTATGCATTAAGTAAAATCCTTGACCTGCAAGTTGCCGCCTGCAAGGGGAAATCCCAAGTATTTTGTTGGGAATTCACCTCCCTCAACACCCATAGCATGAAGAAGATATGTGTTTTATTAACATTAGCACACAACCCCGTTTGCTGCCCAAATCTTCCCAGAAGACTTTTTAGGTTCTCCATACATTGCTTCTTGGCTTCAACAAAATCCAGAACATCATCTGCAAATATCAAGTGTGTCATTGTCTTTGTGTCGTGGATTGTGTAAGCCTTTATTTCCTTCCATTTTTCAACTTGCTGCATTTTCCTTAAGAAGTACTCCATGACAATCACAAACAGAAGAGGGGATAACGGATCACCTTGGTGTAATCTGTTACCACCACGGAAGAGACCTACAGACGTGTCATTGACCAGAACAGAGTATCTAGTATATATATGTATATATATATATATATATATATATATATATGTATGTATGTATGTATGTATATATATATGTATATAGTTGTGAGTGTACATGCACTCTCTCTCTCTCTCTCACACACACACACACACACACACACACATATATATATATATATATATATATATATATATATATATATATATATATATGTATGTATGTATGTATATACTTTACTTTTTTCTAATCATCAACAAAGCACTTAATGTTCTTATAGTGATAGATGGCATGGACTTATTCTTGTCTTTTTTCAATAACTCATGAGTAAGGGTATTGTTCTATTCAGCAAGCACCTTTAAGTAAAAACATTGTGTATAGCCATAAAAAGGATGATGAAGATAGAAAGTATATGTTTGGGTGATAAAAATGAAGCAATTATCAATTTTCTATTCTAAAAGACAACTGTGACACTATTCTAATTCAAAAGAGAGTACTTAAAACTTATATAATTATTCTTGATTCAATTTCAGCCTAGATACTTTATTCTTGCATATGTTTATTGGATTGATATCATAATTACGTTAATAAGTCTTATATGTCAATTGTTCAATTCATATGATGATTAGATGTAGTAATATCCATATGATTAATTTTGGAATAGCTTATCAAGGTTATGAGAAATTTAGCAAATAATATCTTTGAGTTATAATAATGTTAATATGTTTATGGATCTTGGAAATAGTGTAAAAAGTTTTTGATAGTGGTAGTGGTAGTTCTTAGTGTTTAAAATGTATATATCTAAGAATAGTATTACTTACTTACATATATATATATATATATATATATATATATATATATATGTATATACATGCATGTGTGTATTTGTTTTGTGTCATGGAGCACCTTTGTATGGAAGCTATAAATGATTGGGAGCTAATATGCTTGTTCATTTGTCCTACAAGAAAATAGAGTAGTAACATGGTGCAATAGCCATGACATTTTTATTAATAAAATATATTTTGAATTAAAGAATTTCTAGAATGAAGATAGAAATTAAGATACACATAAACACATGATTATAGTTTAAGTTAATTTATAATTCAGTTTATCTATATGTGGGATTGACAACATACTTACATCGTCATCATCGTTGTTGTCATAGTCTTCTTCATCTACACCTAATCCCAACCATGTCGAGACTGACTACATGTAAAATTAATCAACTATTGTTATGGGCCATATCCTAAAAGGATGAAAAGATTCAATGTCTCTTTCAATAAGTTTGCTAAAATTGTAAACTTTGCCAATGTTCCAGACAACTTGTGCAAATGTAGTTGGTTCCATGTTCAAGAAAAGGAGTATTGGTGGTAGGTTGACAACTAGCCATTTATATGTGCACTCTTTATATGTATGTTACATGTGATGAAGGAAAATAAAAAGTAGATGACTTAATATTTCTTTAAAATTAATAATCATGTAAGACATAAGTATGATGCAAGAGTTTTATGAATAAAGTAGAGAGAGTCCTCTTTTGGCTCCGACTCTCCCAGTCCAATTACTACTTTTCTCATTATTAATTTAAATGTACTTGCTTCAATATTATACATATGAGTGACGTACAAAGCACATGCAGTCACTAGTTTAGATAATCTAGATGGCATAAAAGGTTAAATTTTTGTCATTTTCTGTGATAGCTAACACTATATAGAAATCATCATACTTGAATTTGAGAGGGAAGGACTGAATTAAAAGTTCTCACACACCCTTCTCATTCACCTTAGGCTTGTATATATAGTTATCGAGAGAGACTCGATGCCTAACAACTTATCAAGGTGAATTCCAATCCAGTTGTAACATATGATTTTCTAAGCTTTTAACAACGATCATGACAACCTGTGTAATTAAAAGAAAGAGTGAAAGGTAAATGTAATTAGATATATTATGTAAATATTGCTTTAACACCCTCTTGGAAGCTAAACTTAAGATAATCAAATGCCCAACATGGAGACCAAATGCTTGAAACAATACTATGGGAAAGACTTGGTGAAGACATCAAAAAGTTGATCTTTGGAGGAAATATGTCATGTAATGATGTGCCCAAAGCCACCTTTTCTATGATAAAATGGTAGTCAAGCCCGATGTGCTTTGTATGAACATTAAACATAGGAGTGACTTCTAGATGAAGGACATTGATGTTGTCAAAAATATAGTGTTGTAGGAGGTGGTTGTTTGATCTATAGCTCTTAAGGAACTTGAGCAAATAAATTTAAATATATAACAAAAGTGGGGACTCTTTTCCAATGAAGAGTCTCTTATTCACATGGTGCTTAAGGAAAGGTATTATTAAAGTTACTTTTTGTTGAATACATTGTGGGGCTATGTCCCTAGCTTCATGTGGAGAAGCAGTTGGGGTGGAGAGTCCCTCTCTGTAAGGGGCTTAGATGGAATGTCGGTTTGTCAAGCACTATCAGTATATGCGACGAGGCCTAGAACCCAGATGAAAAAGGGTATTGCACCTAATTGACCTGATTGACAAGCATACATGCAGTTCAAAATAGGACACCATTGAAGATTGTTTCTCTACCAGGAATAGACACTAGTAACTTAATCCCTTTGTGAGAAAACCAAAAAGGACATTAGGTATTGCTACCCTTCTATAAATGGTGTTTTCAATGTAAGATCTGCCTATTGGCTAGGAGTTTATAGAACTATTGTATTGATCAGGAAATGAGTGACAACCTATGATGCAAGCTCTAGAAACATGACATTCCTTCTAAACTCAAACATTTCATTTGGTGGACATGCCATAAACATATGACCAAAGGTGTAACCCTATATAAAAACACAATTTGATTTCTATGTGCCGTTGGAACTATGGTAGTGTAGTGAATATGCTTATCATGCCTTCTTTAATTGTCTAGTAGATGCAGAGGTCTAGGTGTCATGCTCTTACGAGTAGAAATGCCTTATTATGCCAACATCAGCCATGGATGACTCTTGGTTTTAGCTTCTAAAAAATCCAAAAAAGAGTGACATTATTGATGTAAAGCTCTCTTAAGTTGCTTCCAGGAACGTCTACGTTTCAACCAGAACCATCCCAATGCCTTATTTCCCAAATCAGACCTGCTTCTATGGGATAGATCACACTACGAGGTAGTAGATACATATTAGAATCCCTACATTTCTTTAGACCCAAATTTCCAAAGATGCAGATGGAGAGATCCTAACTAAGGTTTCATAAAGGCTAATTCTAACATGCCCTACAATAATAGAAACAAAACTAGATTTACACCCTACATTCCTTCAGACCCAAATTGTCAAAGATGTTGATGGAGAGCTCCTAACCTAGGTTTCATAAAGGCTAATACTAACATGCCCAACAGTAATAGAAACAAAACTAGATTTACGCATGTGTTTAGACACAATTCTGGTCTAATCTTTGTTGTTGTTACAAGAATGTTGCTTAGATGTTGGTCATCCACCATGGTTGAAGGCTATGTGGTTTTAATGGTTTGTAAAACTGATTTATCATTGAATGTTCAAAAGATTGCAATAGAGACAAATACTACTACTATAATCAAGCGTGTTGCTAATAAGAAAAGAGGATACATTCCTCTCATGCAGATCTTTGAAGAAATAGACATGTTCGACCAGTCTCTTAGGATTTCCCTTTTGTTTCATGTCTATTGGGAGGATAACGTTCATGCCCATTACTAAGATAATATGGGTTCAAATAAGAAGTTTCTTATGTCAGAGAACTTCTTAAAGGATCTCTTCCCTCCATTCTATTATCATGCTTTGAGTTAATGTGTTGGTATGTTTTCCCCTAAAAAAGTAAAAGTAAGATCTGTTGAATCAAGGGAATTGTTCTCACCTTCAATACTTGATCTTGACATAGTGCCTTGATTTATGGATGACTAGGATACATAAGTTTGTCAAATAAAAACACATGACTCACTCGTGACGTATCAAGTAATGGGACATCTTGCACAATTAACATTAGATATCTAGTGACACTGAGCTTTGGACTAGTGAAGACATGAATGTTTAGATTTATTATACCTTTAATATACCTTAGATTTCATTAAACAATGACTATATTAATATGTAGAGGATACTGAGGAATTTACACACCATGTTGACTCCATACATCAAATCCCACCTAGTGAGAGTCAAGTATTTTAATGATCCTACTATACATCTATATGCATTAGTATTTATCAAAAGTTAACCTTGTTATCATTGTTTATAAGAAAGGAACAACTGAAAAGACAAGTAATAGGCTTATACTCAACCATGCTCTCCCATTGTAAGAGTCTATAATCATATTTTGTCTATTTAAGGAGTCATACATTTGAATTATCTTCAATCTTGATGTCTAAGAAGTAGTGTATCTTGCCCACATTAAGAGAGAACTCATCCTCAATGTGTTTGATAAAGGCATCCAGATGAGTCCCACAATTTCCTATAGTGATGATTTAATTGACATGTTAAAGAAGATAACTAGTGTTCCTTTATGATGATATACAAATAAATATGAATCTCCGCCTGAGAGAAAACTAAGTTCAAGAAAAAAGTGGTTAATTCCATCGGACCAAGCTTTTGATGTTTGTTTGAGAGCATGATGAAGTTTGCATATTGTAAAGGGTGTTAACAAAGCATGGTGATTGCTCCATGTACACAATTGAATCTAGGTTTATATTAAGAAAGGTGTTATAGACATCCAATTATTTAATTTCTCATTTTTGACAGACAATAATAGTCAATGAAACTTTTATACATACTCAACCATTTCTTCCTGATTGAACTCGTTTGCAACTAACATAGCATTAAATTTCTCTAAGCTTCCATCAAATTTCATTTTTATTGTAAGAACCTATTATAACCCCAATTTTTGGGTTCAAGTGGTGAGAAATATAATTTCTCATATTAAAGATGTTTGAACAAATAATTATGTATTTGGTTGAGAATAATTGGATTTCATTTAAAATAGCCTTGTTGTTTGATTTGTGGGCTTTATTGGCTATTGGGGCCAATAATAAGGAAATAACAAAGAAAATTCAATAAGTGAATGAATAATTGAATATTTGAGGAAAGGAATATGTAGAAACCCCTAAAGGGCAAATCCAAAGAGGGATTTCGTGCCTCTTAGATTCCTTGGGTTCCAATGAGTCTAAAGTTGCAAAGAAAAGCAATAAGAAAAAGAAAAGATTGATTAAGTATTTCTTTATGAAGAAAGAAATTGGAAAATACTGATATAATGTGGAAAATGTTAGAAAAGAGGCATAAATAAGATTTCTTGGGGAAATTTCGTATCCATGAGGTTGTTAATATTAATAGGAATGCCAATGAGGAAAATAAGAGAGAAATAAAAAAGAAATCCTCAAAAAGAGATAATTAAATGAGAAATAAACAAGATAATGTGAAATAATGCAAAATGATGCATCTAGAAGGATAATGAGTATTCCAATAAAATGAATTTCGAAATAATAGAGTTCCTTGGGATCCAAGGAGTCCCAATAAAGAGGAAAGAAAGAGAAAATACTAAAAAGGCAGAATAAGAAGATTGTGTTGCATTATTAAGGAAATATGTAATATTAATAAAAAGGGAGTATTTTCTATTAAAAGAAAATAGAAATACATGGCCAATGAATTAAAAGCCAAGAGCAAGGATATTAAGAATGGTAATACTCGAATTTTCTAATAAACAAAGCATGTGGATAAATAAGGAAATAAGTAGGAGAGAGAGAGAGTTACTTCTCATGGAAGTAATAGGATTCTTTATGAGAAAAAACTCATTTTCTCTTGGATCAACGCCTAGGAATGTGGATACACTCACCCTATAAGAAAGGGGTAAAACCCTGGTTGAGATCTAGAGAGAGAAACCCACATCCTCCTCTTTCATTCTTATCTTCTTCTTCCTTGTGTTCTTTCTTAAACCCTAACCGAAAGGGGGGGGATGCGACCCCTGGAGCCACAGAATGAACTTGAAGAAGGTCCATACGTTCCCCCTTCAATCTGCACGACTAACGTTGCCCTTTCCATGAGGAACACTCACCTTGGTCGCCTGCAACACATCTGCGGAGAGTTGCAGTTCGCAGCCCTAATGCTGCTGTCCCTAGCCACTACGCTCATGGCAAGAAGCCTTGCTGGATGCGTCTTGGAGCGACGGAGCCATGGAGATGGGTTCCGGCGAGCCTGGGGCATGGAGGCGGAGGGAGTTGGCCGCGGGACGCTGCTATTCGCGGCAGCGTAGGGTTTCTTTACGAAGAAGATGACCCGAGGGTCGATTGGACGATGCTGCCCCTCCACCGTATGAAGAACCGGCTATCCGCATAAGGGCATATTAGTAAATCGATTATGTTTTAAGTTATCGGGTCACGCAGGCTAGCGGCGCTCATGACTGGCTGACGTGGCATCATCGGATTGGCCAAAGTAAGTTATTTCTACCTAAAATCATATCTAGTGATTGGTAGCTCCGTTTGGCACATATGATATATGAATTTTGATTAGAAAAACAGAAGGAATCCAATAAAAATAGTTTTATAGCCTGAATATGATCATCGTTCGAAATATAGTTTAAATTATCATCTTTAATGAATTAAAGATTAAGAAACCCTATTTTGATATGATTAATGTGTTTAATGGATCTTTAGAGTTGATATTAATCTGTTAAATGTAAAAAGGAACATTGAGTTCAAAAGGGAAGAACTTTGCACATGATTAGTCTAATTTAGAGTTTATATGCTTGAAATTGGAAAAGTACATAAAGTTATCATCTTTAATGATTTAACTAAGGAAAACCCCTTAGATTTGATGATAGATGGATAATTCAAGCTGATATTAACCTGTTGTTAATAAAAGTGATCTTTTTATATAGTTGGTTAAATTTAGGGTTCTATGTACATGAATATGCCTTAATGGGATTAGAAACCCTAATTTATGTTGATATGAATTCTAATGGTTTTAGTTGTACAAATCAAAGAATAAAATAGAGATATGATGATTCGAAGATAAATTGAGTACCAAAGATCTTTAATGTGAATTATTTGGATAATTAGTGTTTCCTAGTGTATAAAAGTGGAATAGTGATAAATAAGGTTCATATATGTGAGTTGAACTATAATGAAATATGATTTGTCAATTTGGAAGAAACTGAAGATGATAATTAGCCTTAATGTTTTGGATATGACCTAAAAGGATAAAGATAACAGTTTTAGTGTAAAAGAAACATATTAGACTTACTTGACTTTCAATTGTGCCTATGATGCATAAATTAAAGTTTGTGAACTAAAAGAGCATTAAAAGTGATAAATGCATAATGAAGGCTAAAACCCTAATAAAACCCTAAAGTTGGCCTAGAAATCATAAGGTGGAATCCAAGTTGATCTTGAGGATGTTTTGAATAAAATAATGACACTTGAATGTTATGCATTATTTTCAGGATATTGTTGATTGCTTGTTAATTGTGTTGAATGTTAATGCATGGGCATCAAGTTACTATGGATCAGGTATTTGGTTACGATTATGAATAACCACTTTAGTTTCTCGACGGATTCTCGGATGTTTAAACGCATTGAATGCAACTAAACTATTGAATGTTTATTTATTTCTGGCAAGTATAAAGTGACTATGACTATCACCTAATGTATATGCCTACTAGCTCAATCATTATTCCCCTCTGTGTCGTAATGGCTGACCTAGTACATGGCTACCTAGAGGGTAGGTCCATCAGGTCATGAAAGACTTTGGCTGCCTAGAGGGTAGGTCCATCAAGTCACCTTTATAGAGGTACCATATAAGTCCTTACAGGGACAACACAAAGTTGTGGATAGGTATGGATTGAGTAGTTTGGATTAAAATGTAATCTTGGTTGTTAAATGATTAATTGAATGATTACATGGTTATCATAGTTGCATGATTATCTTCTTTTCCCCCCACATACCAGTTTCGGCTGACCGACGTTTTGTTTGTCGGCGTTTTAGGTACAATGAAAAGAACAAACAGTAAAGTGGCACATGTGATACTAAAAGAGAATTAAAGTACAAAGGAGGATTAGATAGATTAGTATCAGTGTGGATAGAAGTTTAGAGATCCACGTTTTCAAAAGGTATGTAAAGAAAAATTTTATTACCACTTTCAGTATAGTCTGTTAGAATTTGATAATTGTTTATGGTTATATGTCGAACCTTTGATCCGAGATTAATGGATGCAGCTCAACCTCTTGGTCTACCTTAATTGGGGGTTATCGGGAGGTGGGGTCATAACATTTGGTATCAGAGCATAGGTTCCTCAGTTAACCATTAATAATTATTAAATTTTACAAATTCCGTAGAACCCAAGGGAGTTATTAGAGGAGTATCCGAAAGACGGAGGTGTCTAGAAAGGGATCACGACTGGGGGCTGGCAAGATTTTCCTCCACACCGCTAGTCGGAATACGAGGACTCCCAGACCCGTGTGACCGCCTGGCCAAAGTCTTAGGGTATGAATCGAAATAAGATACCTTTAGGACTTCTCATCTTATTCATCCCTTCTCATCACAAAATTATGATAAGGACCTAAAGGATTAGGGTTTTCTTTCTTCTCCTCACCCTCCTGAGGTATGGGTAGGGTTAATAAGGTTTAATGAATCCTCCACTAAATTAATGAAAGGCATGTAAATAAGATGTCATGGACATAATATTAATAGATTAAGCGCAAAATAAATAATAGATACATGCTTAGGTCGTATGACATAAGTTGTCATGTCCTCAGAAGAGACCTGAGGCTAGACCTTCTTCTCAGGAGGATAAGTTAGTCTTGGAGGTAGAGATCTCCATTGAAAGTAGAGACCTAGCACATCCTCTGAGGATGATGCTAACCCTAACCCTAAGTAAAGGTTAGAGAGAGATGAGTTGGACCAGGTGTTTGAAAGGACATGCCTTTGGGATGCCATACGATCCATGGGTGACCTAGCACATTTGGCAACCCAACCCTGGGAAGGGTCGTGCATGTCAGGGTAAAGGATAGCTCCTTAGATGATGATGTTAGTGAAGGACCATAGAAACCCTATGGGCTTGTACAAGTAGGGCATAGCTGGCACCTAGGGCACGTCATAATGCTGGCAGTAGGATGAAACCCTGAATAAGGAATTATGATGGAGCATTAAGGTTTATGGATGACCTTGAGCAACTATAAGTTCGAACCTAGGCTTCACCCATGTAGAGCATGCTTTTGAGGATGACCCTTCTAAAAGAAAGGACCTCTTATAGAGAGGTTGGTTGTAGTGTTAGCTCTAGAGAGAGAGTAGGAAACCTGGCAAGAAGGTTGGAAGCCTAAAACTCTGAATAATGGATGACAGTGGTTGCCTCATAAGTTGATGATATCTTGGTTGCCTTTAGAGGGACCAAACCCTAGATAGTGAAGATGAAGCATATGGTGCCTATGTGCCTACAATATAGATGTTTACCTTCTGAGGTAGGAAAAAGAGTTCCTTAGACCTAGAAAGGTTTAGTAGTAGGTTATGAGGCCTTGTACCTTGTTGGTTGTCCTTAAGGAGGACCCAACTCTAAGTGTTGCTTGAGTTGAAGGATGAGAAGGAGTGCATGTCATGCCTTTTTCATGCTTGGTTCGTAGTTAAGAGACAGAGCATGCAGTGAACCTAGGATTCCTAGGCCTATGAAGGGAAGTGGTGTACCTAATGCTCATGATGAGAAGTTGAGTTCCTATATAAGCGAGCATGGTGCTCCTTATATATAGAGGAAAGGGAAGCCCCTTAAGTTTAAGGTGTGTTTGAACCCCTCACAGCTAGGTTGATGATAAAGAAAGGTATGATCTTGATCAAACATTGAGGAAAGAGGACAAGTATGACCTACCATGGTACAGTAAGTGATCTGCTCATGCCTTAATGGCTTGCTAGGGTTAAGTAGGCTTGAGTGGATGTAAACCCTGGACCTAAGAGCTTTTGTGACCTTAGAGATAGTTTTCCTCCCATCCTGGGAGAGGAACCCCTTTGGAAGGGTGTATATCAGTTTTGTTGGTTCAAGGTAACCTAAAGAGGTCTCATAGGATCTTGAGAAGCTAAGTGAAAGGTACATGGTATGAGATTGAATCTACAGACCCATAGATATCCATCTCTATTGCATGTGAATGTGTTATCATGGAGGTAACCAATATGGGGGTTGACCAAGGTAGGCAGGTTGCCATAATGCCTATGAACGGATGAGAGTCAGCCCAGGAACGTAGAAAGAGAGATGATGAAGACTTGGGTAAGATTCTAAGTGAACATGTACTATAATGGAGAATCCTAAGTCTATCCTAGGGTCAGGTAGGGATAAGACCGATAAGAGTTTCCTAATTCCCCAGTTGCACATGACCATAGGGTCGGGAGGTAACAGCTATCATTGTCTGAGGGCCATGGGTTAGGAGATTGATCACCTTCATGAACTCATGGGACCCAAAGGGCAGATGAGTAAGGCACTCTCTGGATGCATGAGGGAAGAGGGATGACCCCAAAAGAGTCGGTACCCTATAGACCTAGAGGAGATGACCAAGGATATAAACCTGAGTAGGTTCAAGACTAGTTTGATATCATGATGTTTGTGATGAAGAGACATATGTGGCACGTTGCAACTTAGATTTAAAGGTGTACTGGCAAGGTGGGATGTACCATCTCTACTCTTGGAACAGGAAGAAATATGTATTTGGACTGCATCCAAATGCTTATTTCCTCTTGTTATGGGGGTGAGAGATAGGACATTATGCATGTCATACACCAAGGATAAGAGATGATGTAGGTTGGAGCGTTGCCACGAGAAATGGGGATAGAGAAGATATCTTACCATGGTAAAGTGAATGAATGATGGATGTCTTGCAAACACTAAGAGGAATGAGGTAGTCCCCTTATGAGGAAGTTTCTATGATGAGCTATGTAGAACTTACCAGTTATACCAGGTTGAGTTTGGTCACCATGATGATGAAATCAGAGAGTGTTCTTAATAGAGATAGACATGGAGTTTGAGGTAATATAATAAGTGAAATACATGGAAGTGTATGTCTTCAATGTTACCTAATACCTAAGGATGAGAGGTGGTAATGTATGCTCTGGTTAAGACTTGTTTGACTAGAAGTTAGAAAAGGTTGTTTGGCTAACCCTAAGTTTGAAAGGGAGAGGTGTTTGGATAACATTCAGATGTAACAAGATGCGTTGAAAAGTTAAGGGTTGTTTGGCTAGCTAGCCTAGTTCTTGATACAATGAAAGGATGGTGGTAGAACCTCAAGTGCACTTCTTTGGAAAAGAAGGTGAGAAACCCTGACAAGAGTGGTTTAGGGTTTCGAAGGAATCGATCTTGAAAGAATTATGACATACAAGAAATCATGATACACCATGAAAAATGGCAATAGCACTTTAGATGCTTAAGATGAAGTTGCATGTGGTTTATGACCATGCAAGCCAGGAGGTAAAGGATGAACCCCAGTAACCCAGTGTATCGATATAGAGGACAAAAGAGTCCCTGAGAGGGAATGGGATCTCAACACTATGGATGTTGTGATAGGTCTTCTCTGGGCCAAAGAAGGTCCAGATACAATATGGGTTATGGTAGGTCGCCTTACCTAGATAATATGAGAAAGGAAGAGTTCGATTAAGGGACAGATCTGGTTGAACTATCCATGGGAGAGATGGTCCAACTACACCATGATGTGAGTTCATAGGATCTTGAGTTTGAACCTTAAGGTTCCCTTCCAAAAGGTGGAAGTAGGTACATTGAGAACTCTATGTTAGTATAGTTTATCACCCCTAACTATGGTTAGTATGATCCAGACTAAAGGGTCTGATGAGGGCATGTGTGCTCGTTTAGGGTGATATCTATAGAGTTCTTGTCCTATGAAAGATGTGACAATGACCACCATAGCCAGTATCGAGTTTTATATAAAGCTCTGTAAGGGAGGTTGTGTCGGTCACCACTTCAGTAAGGTGATGTTGGTGAAAGGACCACATGATGGTTAGAAAAGGGTCATATGATGGTTAGAAAAGGGCTACAGTGTGTGTAAAATAAGTCACTTTGATCATGCAATGGATGAAAGGAGCCTAGAGACGACGTGAGTCATGAGAAGATGCAAAGTAGACTAACATGCAGTGCACTGTGGGAGAGTATAATGTGATAATCCGACCCCTCTGAGCTACAGCTGAGAAAGCTGAGTCCCCGATACATGGGTCCATTAGAGATGGATGGGTGGAGATGCTTAGGTTTTAACCCTACCCTTCAGGATAAAGTAATGTGGGATGTTTTCCATGTGTCCAATTTAGAGCACTATGTGAGGTACCCCGACCATGTGCTGAGCAATGAACCTAGTGAGCCCCAAGGGAGGCTGAAATGACCTGAGTCACATGTGCCGTTTATAGACGCCAGAGTGAAATAACTCAGAGAAAAGAATAAGTGATGATAAAGGTTCTTTGGAAGTGCCATGGGTAGGGAAAAGACACATAGGGGCCAATGATGGACATGGAAAAGTCTTATCCTGAATTGTTTGTTTGCTTGTTTGAATTTTGAGGACAAAATTCCTATATGAGGGGAAGGATGTTATAACCCCAATTTTTGGGTTCAAGTGGTGAGAAATATAATTTCTCATATTAAAGATGTTTGAACAAATAATTATGTATTTGGTTGAGAATAATTGGATTTCAATTAAAATAGCCTTGTTGTTTGATTTGTGGGCTTTATTGGCTATTGGGCCCAATAACAAGGAAATAACAAAGAAAATTCAATAAGTGAATGAATAATTGAATATTTGAGGAAAGGAATATGTAGAAACCCCTAAAGGGCAAATCCAAAGAGGGATTTCATGCCTCTTGGATTCCTTGGGTTCCAAGGAGTCTAAAGTTGCAAAGAAAAGCAATAAGAAAAAGAAAAGATTGATTAAGTATTTCTGTATGAAGAAAGAAATTGGAAAATAATGATATAATGTGGAAAATGAATGAAAAGAGGCATAAATGAGATTTCTTGGGGAAATTTCGTATCCATGAGGTTGTTAATATTAATAGGAATGCCAATGAGGAAAATAAGAGAGAAATAAAAAGAAATCCTCAAAAAGAGATAATTAAATGAGAAATAAACAAGATAATGTGAAATAATGCAAAATGATGGATCTAGAAGGATAATGAGTATTCCAATAAAATGAATTTCGAAATAATAGAGTGCCTTGGGATCCAAGGAGTCCCAATAAAGAGGAAAGAAAGAGACAATACTAAAAAGGCAGAATAAGAATATAATGTGTTGCATTATTAAGGAAATATGTAATATTAATAAAAAGGGAGTATTTTCAATTAAAAGAAAATAGAAATACATGGCCAATGAATTAAAAGCCAAGAGCAAGGATATTAAGAATGGTAATACTCGAATTTTCTAATAAACAAAACATGTGGATAAATAAGGAAATAAGTAGGAGAGAGAGAGTTACTTCTCATGGAAGTAATAGGATTCTTTATGAGAAAAAACTCAGTTTCTCTTGGATCAACGCCTAGGAATGTGGATACGCTCACCCTATAAGAAAGGGGTAAAACCCTGGTTGAGATCTAGAGAGAGAAACCCACGTCCTCCTCTTTCATTCTTATCTTCGTCTTCCTTGTGTTCTTTCTTAAACCCTAACCAAAAGGGGGGGATGCGACCCCTGGAGCCACAAAACGAACTTGAAGAATGTCCATACGTTCCCCCTTCAATCTGCACGACTAACATTGCCCTTTCCATGAGGAACGCTCACCTTGGTCGCCTGCAACACATCTACGGAGAGCTGCAGTTCGCAGCCCTAATGCTGTTGTCCCTGGCCACTACGCTCATGGCAAGAAGCCTTGGTGGATGCGTCTGGGAGAGACGGAGCCATGGAGATGGGTTCCGGCGAGCCTGGGGCATGGAGGCGGAGGGAGTTGGCCGTGAGACGCTGCTGTTCGCGGCAACGTAGGGTTGCTTTACGAAGAAGACGACCCGAGGGTCGATTGGACGATGCTGCCCCTCCACCATATGAAGAACCGGCTGGCCGCATAAGGGAATATTAGTAAATCGATTATGTTTTAAGTTATCGGGTCACGCAGGCTAGCGGCGCTCATGACTGGCTGACGTGGCATCATCGGATTGGCCAAAGTAAGTTATTTCTACCTAAAATCATATCTAGTGATTGGTAGCTCCGTTTGGCACATATGATATATGAATTTTGATCAGAAAAACACAAGGAATGCAATAAAAATAGTTTTACAGCCTGAATATGATCATAGTTCTAAATATAGTTTAAATTATCATCTTTAATGAATTAAAGATTAAGAAACCCTATTTTGATATGATTAATGTGTTTAATGGGGTTTAATGGATCTTTAGAGTTGATATTAATCTTTTAAATGTAAAAAGGAACACTGAGTTCAAAAGGGAAGAACTTTGCACATGATTAGTCTAATTTAGAGTTTATATGCTTGAAATTGGAAAAGTACATAAAGGTATCATCTTTAATGATTTAACTAAGGAAAAACCCTTAGATTTGATGATAGATGGATAATGCAAGCTGATATTAACCTGTTGTTAATAAAAGTGATCTTTTTATATAGTTGGTTTAATTTAGGGTTCTATGTACATGAATATGCCTTAATGGGATTAGAAACCCTAATTTATGTTGATATGAATTCTTATGGTTTTAGTTGTACAAATCAAAGAATAAAATAGAGATATGACGATTCGAAGATAAATTGAGTACCAAAGATCTTTAATGTGAATTATTTGGATAATTAGTGTTTCCTAGTGTATAAAAGTGGAATAGTGATAAATAAGGTTCATATATGTGAGTTGAACTATAATGAAATATGATTTGTCAATTTGGAAGAAACTGAAGATGATAATTAGCCTTAATGTTTTGGATATGACCTAAAAGGATAAAGATAATAGTTTTAGTGTAAAAGAAACATATTAGACTTACTTGACTTTCAATTGTGCCAATGATGCATAAATTAAAGTTTGTGAACTAAAAGAGCATTAAAAGTGATAAATGCATAATGAAGGCTAAAACCCTAATAAAACCCTAAAGTTGGCCTAGAAATCATAAGGTGGAATCCAAGTTGATCTTGAGGATGTTTTGAATAAAACAATGACACTTGAATGTTATGCATTATTTTCAAGATATTGTTGATTGCTTGTTAATTGTGTTGAATGTTAATGCATGGACATCAAGTTACTATGGATCAGGTATGTGGTTACGATTATGAATAACCACTTTAGTTTCTCGATGGATTCTCGGATGTTTAAACGTATTGAATGCAACTAAACTGTTGAATGTTTATTTATTTCTGGCAAGTATAAAGTGACTATGACTATCACATAATGTATATGCCTACTAGCTCAATCATTATTCCCCTCTATGTCATAATGGCTGACCTAGTACATGGCTGCCTAGTGGGTAGGTCCATCAGGTCATGAAAGACTTTGGCTGCCTAGAGGGTAGGTCCATCAAGTCACCTTTATTGA
The DNA here is from genome assembly GCA_963693085.1 of Alisma plantago-aquatica. Classification (NCBI taxonomy): domain Eukaryota; kingdom Viridiplantae; phylum Streptophyta; class Magnoliopsida; order Alismatales; family Alismataceae; genus Alisma; species Alisma plantago-aquatica. The sequence continues at coordinate 872,724,268 of OY856409.1, forward strand.
GGTACTATATAAGTCCTTACAGGGACAACACAGAGTTGTGGATAGGTATGGATTGAGTAGTTTGGCTTAAAACGTAATCTTGGTTGTTAAATGAGTAATTGAATGATTACATGGTTATCATAGTTGCATGATTATCTACTTTTCCCCCCCACATACCAGCTTCAGCTGACCGACGTTTTGTTTGTCGGCGTTTTAGGTACAATGAAAAGAACAAACAGTAAAGTGGCACATGTGATACTAAAAGAGAATTAAAGTATAAAGGAGGATTATATAGATTAGTATCGGTGTGGATAGAAGTTTAGAGATCCATGTTTTCAAAAGGTATGTAAAGAAAAATTTTATTACCATTTTTAGTATAGTCTATTAGAATTTGATAATTGTTTATGGTTATATGTCGAACCTTTGATCCGGGATTAATGGATGTGGCTCAACCTCTTGGTCTCCCTTAATTGGGGGTTATCGGGAGGTGGGGTCGTAACAGAACCCATTTACATTCAACCACATTGAAGCTTGGAGCTTGGGAAACAAAACTTCAACTGTTATACATAGAGAGCATCAACTTCTTTCCTTACAGTTTGACTCCATTGTTTGTGTTTCTGAGATTCTGTTACAATTCTTAATGAATGAGGAATGTTGATCATGTGCATGCATATTTTGGGTGTGGGTTTAACAATATCACTTTTCCCTCTTGTGTTCATGAAATGACACCCTTGATTATGTAACATCCCTGACCTGGGTTATGAGCTAACCCTAGGTGTTTTGCTTAATTATGTAATTAGATGCTTGTGATTATCTTTTGGTATGTAATTAAAACTCCTGAGGAACATATGTTTCCATTTCTGTCCTTTTTAAACAATGTTATAATATTGTTTTGTAATACAGGGACCTATGTGCAAATTACCGAATTAGAGGGGTTAACTTGCAAATTTCACATATCTAAAAGTTCATATGATGATGAGACATCATATGAGTTAATATGATGAAGTATGATGGATTCTCCAAGCTTGGCCACTGAGATGCAGCTTGTGGAGCAATCCTTGTGCTTTAAACCCTAGTTTTGGTGTAAAGTGCAATTTACCAAAAACATGGGGTGCAACTTGTAAAAGGCATCTTCTAGAGTATCTTATATGACTCTTGGAATCATTTAGAGTAAGAATGATGATGAGGGCACTTCAATTGAATAATCAAATAAGAATGATAACCTTTGTAATTAAATAATTAAGTTGTAAGCATAATAACCCTTTTATATGTGCAACTTAGTAAGAAGTTGGTTTTCTTTACCTTTAGACCTTGGGTTTAAAATGCGTTTTTACCTAAGTATGGGAGAAGGGACGTACCTAAAGGAAGGGGAGGACCTATATGAGAAATGGAGAAACTAGTTGTCCTTATGTTGAAGTTTTAGCCAAAGTACATATACACCTTTCTTTGCAAACCAAGGAACCATTTCCCCTTCTTTATCACATATCCCCTTGCTTGGACCGACTAAGGCAGAGCTATAGAATAGAGGAGAATGGATAAGGAGTTCTAGGTAAGCTTTGATCCTCATATTGCTTGGATTCATGGAGGAAGTCATGTTGCAAGGTTGGTTCTATGGTCTTTCTTACTTGGTTCCTCTTTCTAGCCGATCTTTCTCAACTAATTCTTGGAGAAATGACCTTGGCCAACCTGTGGAGCTCAAGACTCCATTAAAATCTTGGAAGCTTGAAAGCTTGGAGCTCTAGGGACAACCTTAAGGAGGGTTTTATAACTCTAAAACCTTTTTCTTTGTTATGCATCTCTTTTCTATGTGTTAGTTGCTAGTTCTTCCTTTCCCCTACCTTCCCTTGCATTCTTGCAAGAAAACCATGAAGAACAGACCTTAGTCTCAAGGTAGAAGATGATGGGAATTAATTCCAATGTCAATCCTTATCCTACTTTACCAAACGATCTTTTACCTTTGATCTAAACGGTTTGCAAAACCGTTTGAAAACAAACGGTTTCAAAACCATTTGATTTCATGCGGTTTGCAAGACCTTTCAGAATCAAACGGTCTCTAAGACCATTTGGGAGGTTTGAACATGCGTTGACCATTTATAGGTCTGTTGGATACTTTATGAATTAATCATCTACAAAGAATCATAATCTAATTGCAAGTAAATCTCAAGTTGAAGGCACTTTAATCACCTAAACCCTAATGGGGTTCAATTGCTGATTTTATGAACCAATCATGTTGAAGTTTGGGTTGAGTGGCCCAAACGGTTTCAAAACCATTTGGGGATCACCCAAACGGTCTCAAGACCGTTTGGTGATCATCCAAGACCGTTTGGAGGTCTAGTGTTAATGTAATTTGATCAATTGAGGGTCCATTCACAATAGGTTGTTGAATTAATCAAAAGTGCTGATTTGTAACCTAATTAGGGTTCAACCCTTAACAAATGGACTTAGATTTTGATGTGACTTTGGGAAAATGGTCTCTAAAGTATTTGGAGGGTGTCCGAATGATCTCAAGACTGTTTGGGCCAAGTCATGGTCCAATTGGGTGACAATTGATGGGTTCAACTTCAATTAGACCCATATTGATGGATGTTGATGGTTGATCGATTACGAACCCTAATTCAATCGGTTCAACCCTAATTGGCTATCAATTGAAGGTCAATTGATTGTCCAATTGGTTAATGATAACCCTAATTGACTCAATTGATAAGTGGTTAACATGTATGAGATCAATTGAGGGGTTCAACATTGAAAACCCTAATCGATTACGAGTGTTGATGCACTTTTTAGGTCCATGTTGTTTTGAGCCATTTGGACCAAACGGTCTTAAGACCGTTTGGGACCAAATGGTTTCAAAATTATTTACACTCATGTGGTTTCAAAGTTGATTTGATCAAACGGTTTCAAAGTCAACTATGTCCAAACGGTCAACATGATCAAATGGTTTCAAGACCGTTTAGGGGCAAACGGTCTTGAGTGTGACCTAGCTCATGCAGTCTTAGTAGTCAAAGTTACCAAACGGTCAACCCTTCCAAATGTTTTCAAAACTATTTGGAGGTTGAAGTGTGAAACCGTTTGGGGACTTTTAGGGTTAAGATTGCTTAATGCCCTGAAGGCTTAGATGGTTCAATGGTTGATTAACTCAAACCCTAATGATACCTAAAGACATTAAGGGGTTAAGTAATTAGTAGATTCTGTTGGTATGTATGCCCTGAGATCCAATCATGGGATGATTGGTGGGATACATTAAGATTGATTTGATAAACATCAAAGGCAAGCTTCCAATTCTTTCTGGTTCAGTCATATGAGATAGTGATAGAACAGATTGAATGTCTAGAGAATGACAGTACTCAATGACGTATGCTTTCAGGTTAAGGACCTGAATGATGAGATCATACAGATGCTAAGAGTTTGTCCATTCTTGTTTTGTCCCTAGTCGGATGTCATTGTGGAAGGTAGATAGACAACAATGACACACAAGACTAGATTGTGGTGTTGGTTGATGATAGAATCTCATTAGTCATGATATAGAGATATCAAACCAAACACATAGGTACTTGTTAGAGAACAAGTGTACCAGACAGACGCACCGTGAGTTTGACACATGGAACCATGACATGGTAGTCACATTCAGTACTCATAGTGATGGTGGTGAGTGTGATTCTTAGACCTGAAATCACTACACTCAACACATGTCATTGGAAACACTTTGACATCATCAAACGCAGTCCTGAAACATGGGTTGTTATAAAGGTGATGATTGGGTGGCTTTGACACATGGGGCTTTTGAGGGGTGATTGATAGATATGGGATTTGTCCCTCCTAAGGGAGTTTGATATCCAAGGCCACTTGTTGAGTAGGATTGAAATAGGTGTGCACACGCATGTGTGAATCAATATGTGATATTGATGTCATACATATCTCTTCCAATCTACTCTGAGATCAAGAAAGTGAATGAACGTTGACAGGATGACTGTTCCACGCCTCGAGTTCATTTGGGATATTAGTGACAAAGGAATTATACATTCACTGTAACACCATTCACGGATTGTTGGATTGAAAGTTGTTCTCCAACTTTCTACTTTCACTTGGGTAGCACTGATGTGTGACTAGGCACCGCTCTTTGCTTGTGAAGTCATAAGTGTTATGGACTTTCACTACCAACGTGAAATGGACCTGCAGGGTCACACACATAGGATTTAACCTGGAAGAGGAGTTTTGTCCACAAACAATGTTTAGATTGATTACTAAAGGAGTTTAGTAGTTCAATTAAACACTCAATTGATTGATAGCTCAAAATCATAGTGTTCAAGGTGTTGGATAGATTGATTAGAGTATCGGATTGATTGAAATCGCAATTGACTGAGTCTGCATAATCTGCACTCCCAACCGATCGGCTCATGTGACGAACTGATCGGCTGAGCTTGGTGAACCGGTCGGCTCAAGTGTTGAGTCGATCGGCTCAAGGACAGGGTGAACGATTTCCTCAAGTGTTGAAACGATCGGTTCAACTGTTGCAACCGGGCAAGTTGGGAAAGTAGGATTGATGAGAATTTTCCTTGCGTTTCACTTGCCCAATTTGATTGGAACAAGGATTGGTATTTGATACCAATTACAAACAAAAGTTGGAAAGTCAATCGGGAATTGGTCAGGACCACGAACCGACCGGTTCAGAAAGTGAACCGACCGACTCATGGGTCCCAACCGATCGGTTGAGTGTCAACTGACCGGCTCAGATGCCCAACCGACCGTTTCAAAAATGAAACAATCGATTCAGGTTGCGAGTTGGTTGTTTTTGGTGGAAAACCTCAAACCCTTCTACTCCTGCTGTAGTCCCATATTGTCGGGGATAGAGAACCTCGTCCCATGACCCGCCTATATATATAGGGGTATTGGGGGCTTCTCAAAGTACAACTCAGTGCAACCAGTTGCTATGCAAAGTTGTCGTTCTCTCTAGTTTTGGTAACCGAGAGAGAGCCCGAGCAAGTGCTACCCGCAAAGGGAGGTGCAGCAAGGGAAAGACAACTGCAGTTGCAACTGGAGGCAGGAGAGTGTGTTGGCGACTAGTACGTCAATAGGAGGGTGCGACTCCTTCCAATTCCTTGTGCGATAAGGAGATTGGAGTTCCAGGTGGTCCGTGTGGACTACTTCAGAGGCAGGAGGTTTCTGCCACTCAGGAGAACAACTGTCAACCCCGATAGTCTGGTGAGAGGAGGAGTCATCAGTCCCGATGCGACCAGGAGCTGCACAGTCACCGTCCAAGACCGGATTTGAAGACCGTGCAAGGTGCAAGGTATTGTCACCGAGCAAGCCTCGGGACAAGGTATGATTCCACAAACCATCCTTTCCTATTATATAGACGTTGACGCTTTTCCTTGTTCCGGGTTTGGGGGAGAAATTTTTTGTTTCCGCTGCCTTCTCTACCTCCCCTAAAACCCAACAGTGGTATCAGAGCCACGTCAACTGCTCTATATTTTAGGAATATCAATATAATCGATTTTGGTTTGTCGCCTTTATTTATTTCATACGATGCGAATAATATTGGCTTTATGCATGTCCAATCCTAAATCCAAAAATCCCAATTACATATATGATATGTATTATTAATGCACTCAATACGCGTCACCCTTAAATGAGTTTTGTGGTGGATGTATAGCGTGGTTATGGCCAATAAACCCTATCTGTGATTGGTTGTGTGTGGTTGCTTGCATCTCGGTCTGTGCACCGATCTTCCTTCTCCTATTCCTGATGTAACTCGAAATAATTCGAGATTCTTTCCTATCTTTGCTCCCCCTGAATGTAACTCAGGGTTTCCCTTTTAAGCATTGTAATATTAGGATAGATTTTATTTCATGTTATGTCAAAGAACGGAGGACATCGGGGCGACAGCTAAAACGATCGGTTCAAGGCGTGAACCGATCAGTTGACATTCCATATGATCAGTTCAAGGAGTGAACCGATCAGTTGATGACCGGTTCGAGGAGAGAGATGAGCGGGTGGAGGAGCCAACTGATCGGCTGGTGGCACCAGACGACCGGACAGAGAGAGCAGATCATTCATATGATGAGTTGATCAACTCATAAGGCAAAGGCACATGTTTCATCTTGTACAGGTTGCATGTGATGTAGACCTAGATGACCGTGATTGCTTTTGGCTCGAGGAATCACACTAGGATGGCCATAATCATCACTTTTATCGTTTGTGCATGTTTTCTGTGGGATATAGCATGTATATGATACGTACTATGTATTTTGGTGATTGGATATGTATATGTATATAAAACCAAATCCCTCATTAAAATATTAAGTTTTATATGCCTTCCAAATGAGACACACGTGACAAGCTTGATCGACAAAGTGTGGGCACACCCTAGCGTGGTGCACCGTCTATCTCGTGGAAGCATGAAGGATGAATGTGTGGGTCTGCCCTAGCAGGGTGCATATTCATTGTGTTTTCTTTGGGTCGGACTTAACAAGGTGATCTAGATGGGATCTAGTACCTTGAGGCATGGAGATGATCATGGCAAGGAGTTGCATATGACATCTTATCAAGAATTGCATATGATGCAATTGGCAAGAGTTGCCTACCTGAGAGATCTAAGTTGTGGGTGACAGCCCTAGCTGGTCCATGGCTTAGAGGATTTCAGGATCTTGCCCACTAGAAGGTTGTACACTGCAATCTTCCGAATTGATGGTGAGGGCTATCAATTTGAACTAAAATAGTGGGAGCGATAATCAATTAAAGGCCCAATTTTATCGTCAACTTTTTAAATCAATCAAATAAGTCAAAAGAGTTTTGGACTAAAATTGCATATATTTCCTTTTGTTAAAATAAATGGTTAATCAACAATAATCACTTTATTTGCGATCGGTCTTTGAGACCAACAAATTAAATGGGAATAATTCCACGACTGGTTAGGATGATGAGAAGTGTTCTCAAAGAGCGAAAGCTCCAAGTCCTAGTCATACCAAGACCAGATGAACTCAATCCCACCACATCAATGGTTGAAAGTATGCTTATGGAAGCATACCGAGGATGACATTGATGAGGAGTGCTTAATGTTGTGTTCTCTGAACTATGAGTTGCAGAGACAACATGAGACATATGATGTCTCAAGGACACTGTCCTAGTATGTCATGACAGAAGGAGATCCAATAAGGTATTCACGCACTCAATATGATTGGGTATGTGGAAAACCTGACTAAGGATTTCCTCCAAGCCAAGAGTTGGCTATTGGTATGATACTGCAAATGTTGCGAGAATCATACAATTCATGATAAGCTACAACATGAACAACTTTGACAAGCGTTGACAAAGTTGTTGGACATGTTGAGGATAGTAGAGGCAAAGATGAAGAAAGACAAACAATAATCTTTGATGTGATCAAAGAAAAGGTAATTCTTAAGGGCAAGGACAAGGGAAAAGCAAAGAAGTGTTCTGATGGTAGCCAGCAATCCAAGCCGTCTTCAGCCTCAAGGCACATGGGGAAAGGGTGTATGAGGGAATTGCCCTCCATATCTGGAAGAACAAAAGAAGATGAAGGAGGGGATGGAGATCTCCACCTAAGGTATCATGAAATGAACCGCTTCTTAATCTGAGGTATATGATACCAAGATATGGATATGTCATATATGATATGCAATATCCACAAAGAAGTGATGGCCTTTGTGAAAGGACCAAGAAAGAAGTACCCATCATTGGAGCAAGTGTTGCTGCCATAGATAGGAGTATCTTTCGGTTTATTTCATCCTAAAGGGCATGAAATAGAGTTGAGAACTGCTATTTTATATATTGCCAATAGATAGAAACACTTTATTTTGCATATTGTATGACAATGATGGCAATTAATAAAGTTGATGTTTCAATCTTAAAGATATGATCTTTGTGGCAATGCCTTGTTTATCTTTTGATACATGGTATGCATAAGATAAAATGATACCTAAAGTTATTGATAACTCAAACAATCAAATTAGCATCAATCATGAGAAATTAATCTCTAGTTTCCATGTGATGGATAAATCTAGACTCTTTTGGTTAGAGAACCAGTAAGAGACATGAATATCTTGGACATGATTAATCAATCTTCATTAATGGTAGTGGGAGAATGATTATCCTATTAGGTATAATACATGTGATGTATTTACATACCTATTGGAACAAATGCTAATACTTAAAATGGTGTTTAGAGAAATACCAATATGAATATCTTGAAGTGTTCAGGATTATCATAGATGAAGTACAAATTTGGTAAAGTGTTAATTCTTGATGAGATCAATGAATGAAATACTTGGACCAAATGTTTGATATCCTTATGAGTGATTATGATAGTGTATCATAGTGAACTCATGATTAAGGCATGGTGATGTCTAAATCAAGAAGGAATCATACTCTAAGGAGTTAGAGAATGATTATCAAATAACTGAATTCTTCTTAATAAAATAATACCCCTCACTAATAAAAGAAATTAAGAATCACAAGGGTTGTGAGTTCTTATATCTTTAACAGATACACCTCAATTATCTATGTGATAAGTTGTTCATGTGATGAGTCAACTATCTAGATGAATATGAGGAATCAAATTCTGAATTATGGTTTATGACCATTACATCCTAAATGATATCCATGTGAACCATAAGGTATGACCTTGATGGTAGCACCCATTGGATGAAATCCATAAGTGCAAATGAGTCTTAAGTGTTAAGACACATGGATAACATTTTGAGAAGGATGATGCTTGTTGATTGCAACTTAATGACTAAGACATTTGTCATATGGATACTAAAACCGCATTCCTATGAGGAATAAAACAAGGATGTGTACGTGACACAACCTATAAGGTTTATGAATCCACTAATGCAAATGAAGTCTATAAGTTACAATGGACTAATCAATGTGATTGATTGAGTACAAGCAACTCAGAATTAGATCTTTATTTTGATGATATAGTCAAAGGGTTTGAATGATATGTCAAAGATAAAGAAGGGATCTGTGATTTAGTGGGAGTGTATTTACATTCCACATATTGATGTGAAATGGAAATGTTCTAGAATGGAAATCCAAAAGTGGAAATTATCTTTAAGGAAGATAAAGATGTTTCCTATGTGATAGGAATAGAGATCTATAGATATAGTTCTTGAAAACCTCTTGACCTGAAAAGAGAAAGCATACATTGGCAATCTGTACTGAAGGGTTCAGTATGCATAGATTTAGTGGGAGAAAACATGTCCATGATACATGGAGTTAGTATCCCAAGGCCAAGTGTCCAATTCTTATGAAGAATGGGAACACTAAGAATAGATATGGATCTATCATGTATGTAATCATCCCATTATCTTGCATGGCAAGAACAAAATGAATTCATCATCTTGTATGTATGACATGACAATATGATGTGCTCATCCTGATAACTCGTATGTAGGACATGACGAGTGGATGTATGTCTACTTCCAGTAAGGGTTACTAGAATACCATGAGAACTTGATAAGTACTTGCAAAGTACTAGTTTTATGGAGATAAGGAAGAGTTCAATGTAAAGAGTTACATTGATGCGAACTTCCGAAAGGGTAGAAAATTAATCGCAATATATATAGGATATATAAAAGTGAAAGATTGTTGATAATTGGAAGTGTTCCAATAAAACCATTTAAAAGGAAATGTCGAGTATCTATGTGTTAGAGAACATCAGTGGATACTATATGGATCTGGAAGTTCATGAGATGAACTTATAGATATTCCGGTCATTGATGACAAGTATGGAATCCTTGATCATGCAATGTGGCTAAAGGTTAGCAAAGGAATACTGGATCGCATATTACGACAACTCCATCTCATATGTGTGACGTACAGTGAAGAGATGTGAGACATGCAATTTATACTGACTTTGGCAAGGTGTTGCCATAACTCACTATGTTAGCACTAGAGCATAATAACATGTGGGACATGTTTGAAGATCACTATGAATATGATTCGAGGGTGATTGGCTCGCAGTGCAAGTGGGAGTCTGTTGGTATGTATGCCCTGAGAGCCAATCATGGGATGATTGGTGGGATACATTAAGATTGATTTGATAAACATCAAAGGCAAGCTTCCAATTCTTTCTGGTTCAGTCATATGATATAGTGATAGAACAAATTGAATGTCTAGAGAATGACAGTACTCAATGACGTATGCTTTCAGGTTAAGGACCTGAACGATGAGATCATACGGATGCTAAGAGTTTGTACATTCTTGTTTTGTCCCTAGTCGGATGTCATTGTGGAAGGTAGATAGACAGCAATGACACACAAGACTAGATTGTGGTGTTGGTTGATGACAGAATCTCATTAGTCATGATATAGAGATATCAAACCAAACACATAGGTACTTGTTAGAGAACAAGTGTACCGGACAGACCCACCATGAGTTTGACACATGGAACCATGACATGGTAGTCACAGTCAATACTCACAATGATGGTGATGAGTGTGATTCTTAGACCTGAAATCACTACACTCAACACATGTCGTTGGGCACACTTTGACATCATCAAATGCAGTCCTGAAACATGGGTTGTTATAAAGATGATGATTGGGTGGCTTTGACACATGGGGCTTTTGAGGGGTGAGTGATAGATATGGGATTTGTCCCTCCTGAGGGAGTTTGATATCCAAGGTCACTTGATGAGTAGGATTGAAATAGGCGTGCGCACACATGTGTGAATCAATATGTGATATTGATGTCATACATATCTCTTCCAATCTACTCTGAGATCAAGAAAGTGAATGAACGTTAACAGGATGACTGTTCCATGCCTCGAGTTCATTCGGGATATCAACGAAAAAGGAAATATACATTCACTATAACACCATTCACGGATTGTAGGATTGAAAGTTGTTCTCCAACTTTCTACTTTCACTTGTGTAGCACTGATGTGTGACTAGGCACCGCTCTTTGCTTGTGAAGTCATAAGTCTTATGGACTTTCACTGCCAACGTGAAATGGACCTGTAGGGTCACACACATAGGATTTAACCTGGAAGAGGAGTTTTGTCCACAAACAATGTTTAGATTGATTACTAAAGGAGTTTAGTAGTTCAATTAAACACTCAATTGATTGATAGCTCAAAATCATAGTGTTCAAGGTGTTGGACAGATTGATTAGAGTATCAGATTGATTGAAATAGCAATTGACTGATTCTGCACAATCTGCACTCCCAACCGATCGGCTCATGTGACGAACCGATCGGCTGAGCTTGGTGAACCGGTCGGCTCAAGTGTTGAGTCGATCGGCTCAAGGATAGGGTGAACGATTGCTTCAAATGTTGAAATGATCAGTTCAACTGTTGCAACCGGGCAAGTTGGGAGAGTAGGATTGGTGAGAATTTTCCTTGTGTTTCACTTGCCCAATTTGATTGGAACAAGGATTGGTATTCGATACCAATTAGAAACAAAAGTTGGAAAGTCAATCGGGAACTGGTCAGGACCACGAACCGATCGGTTCAGAAAGTGAAACGACCGGCTCATGGGTCCCAACCGATCGGTTGAGTGTCAACCGACCGACTCAGATCCCCAACCGACCGTTTCAGAAATGAAACGATCGGTTCAGGTTGCGAGTTGGTTGTTTTTGGTGGAAAATCTCGAACCCTTCTATTCCTACTTTAGTCCCATATTGTCGGGGACAGAGAACCCTATCTCATGACCCGCCTATATATATAGGGGTATTGGGGGCTTCTCAAAGTACAACTCAGTGCAACCAGTTGCTCTGCAAAGTTGTCGTTCTCTCTGGTTTTGGTAACCGAGAGAGAGCCCGAGCAAGTGCTACCCGCAAAGGGAGGTGCAACAAGGGAAAGACAACTGCAGTTGCAACTAGAGGCAGGAGAGTGTGTTGGCGACTAGTACGTCAATAGGAGGGTGCGACTCCTTCCAATTCCTTGTGCGATAAGGAGATTGGAGTTCTAGGTGGTCCGTGTGGACTACTTCAGAGGTGAGAGGTTTCTGCCGCTCAGGAGAACAACTGTCAACCCCGACAGTCTGGTGAGAGGAGGAGTCATCAGTCCCGGTGCGACTAGGAGCTGCACAGACACCGTCCAAGACCGGCTTTGAAGACCGCACAAGGCGCGAGGTAATGTCGCCGAGCAAGGCTCGGGACAATGTATGATTCCACAAACCATCCTTTCCTATTATATAGAAGTTGACGTGTTTCCTTGTTCCGAGTTTGGGGGAGAAAATTTTTGTTTCTGCTTCCTTCTCTGCCTCCCCTAAAACCCAACAGATTCACCCATGGTATGGTTAATGGTGAACAGTACCAATGTACCCTTGAAGGGTTCAAGTAGGCAACACCCCCTTGATCAAGCAAACCCTAATGACTATAATGGTGATGACTTGACTTATGTTAATCAAAGTTGTCTTGACCTAACCTAATCTAGAGTGATGTAATCACCATCTATTAGTGAGAGGAGAGAGAAGACTCCTAAGGTGAATAAAAGTCAAGTAAAATACCTTCAATATGCATGAATGCACATGATTGGGGTATGACCCACCAAAGTGAGATCATGGAAACCCTAATTATGGTGATTAATGAATCTTAACCAAATTTGAAGATATCAATGAGGATAATTTCATACATGATGATGCTATGAGCTCAATTCACCATGAAGTGAATAGTAAACCCTAATTCTAGGGTAAATACATGTAATGAGAATAATAAACCCTAATTTAGGGTGAGGTGATGAAATGTACAATAAACCCTAATTCCAGGTTATGCTTTTAAGCATGAATCTTTATAATTAAAGTATGAGATGAGGAATCATTATTCCTAATCATAATGAAAGAGATTGAATAACCCTAACTGATGTTAATAAGGGAACCTAGCCTTAAGTGAAGACATGAAGGTACAACCCTTGATTTGAAAAGGTTATTACTGCTTTATAAATTGCTGATCTGGAAATGAATTGTTATTATTATCAGTTGAATTGATCATGCAGGTTCTTATAAGAGAAAAATCATAACCAGGTAAGGGTTATGATATTATATTCATTGAAAGCATGTTGTGGGCTTTATGAATAGTGATGTATCCTATGTTGCCTAAGTTAAGTGACATCATATGAGATTAATGGGATGTAAGAGCCATGAGTAACATCAGGGTCATGCTGATTAGATGACTTGTGATGATCTAAGGGCTTGAACACCCCTAATCTTGAATCATAGTAATGGAATGATTAAGAATTGATATCCATTTGATAACTGATGTGAGTTAAACTTAATACATTTAGTATTCTTTTGTTATAGCATTGTTTAATAATTAAATGCTTGGAAACATGCTTGATGTTAAAAGAATGCTGAAATGTACCTAATTAATCAAGTATAATCATACCATGTAGAGCCCTGATCATAGATCCATCATTATCAGAAGCTAAATGTTGGTGAAACAGGTTTTTCTAAGGGAACTCCTGGATCACATACTTTTAAGTATGTGGGGAAATATGGACGCGAATATCCTTACGTCCTAGTGTAGGAATTGATGTAGATGTACCTTAATCTATCAATCCTTCACTATATGTTTATGTCGGGATGATGTATCACTAATCACCCGAGGAAATCTTTAATGCCGCATCGATGAGAGATAAACAAGAGATCTTTCGATAGCGAAGAGAGTACAGAATGCCACTGTGACTCTAATAGCAAAGTGCCAGAATACCCTGGTAAGCTATAGTAGCAGAGACACGAGATGTCCTACATGTTGATCCTCACACTGACTGAGGAAGATGAGGTCATAAGAATCTAGCTCTTTTGATGACCTATGTATGATACCGATGCAACTTAGTAGTGATCGGTTGGAGTATGAGCGGTATATCTCATCTCCGCAGGGCATAATAATAATAATAATAATGCTTGTAAAACATAATCAGCCGCATAGTATATCTGTTAGGATTGAACTACAAGAAACAATGATTGATGTTACATTGCTTATATTAATATCCTGTTCAAGTATCTAGCATACATGTTCTTCATATTTCTTAATGAAGTTGCTCTACTTAAATATCAAAACTGCTATGGAATGATTTAAATTACCTTGCTTATGTTATCTTTCCTTGCTATAATAAAGCTTCTGGCGGAGAGTTATAACTCTCACTGGGACAATTATTTAAAATTGTCTCACCCCGTAGAATTCAACTTTTTAGGTGGTCACCGAGAACGAAGAAACCAATCTGCGGGTGAGTAGTATCAGCAACAGCAACACCTAGGGCAGTAGTGAATCTCAGGTGGAGATAATGATTGTCAAGTCTTGTAGTTAGTTTGTCTTATGTCGTCTCTGTACTCTCAGGTCCTAGGAGTCAGTAGGTCTGAGATTTTGTCTTCAAGCCTCGAGATTTTGTATCTGCATGTATATAATCACTCAAGAGGTGATTTAATAGAGATGTGATTTTTAAAAACATGATGTAAACTGTTTATCTTATTTCTTATAACAGTAGTTTTATGACTTCAAGATCTTTTCCCAAAAAATTTTAATTTCTAGTGATTTTTCATAATTTCGCTGCTAATCGAACGCTTCCGCTGAGTTTATCCCATTTTGGCAATCGATTCGCCACAATTTAGTGGTATCAGAGCTCTAGGTTTGCCGAGTCTACAGAGACATAGGACTTAGGATGTCGAGTCTATTCTTAGTGTTTTCCAATATATCTAATAGTGTCTTCTGCTCCTCAGGAGAAGAAGATAAGTAAGGATGTCTGGATTACACGAGGAGTATGTGGTAGAAAGTAGTGTCGCTGCACCCCGAAAAGGTGCAAGGAACCTGAAGATAGAACAACCTGTGCCTGAGCCACCTCAGTTTAACCCAGCTAACATGGGGAACCTAGCTATTCAGACTATGTTCGGGAGGTTTATGACTGCCATGACACACATCACAGACAAGATGCCCATGCCTGCACCTAGGGCACCTGCCCTGCCTGAAGGACAAGGTATCGGTAAAACATTCCAATGACTTCGTCGAGTTGGAGAAACCGAGTACTTTGGAACAGCTGATCCCATAGATGCCAATCTGTGGTTAACCGAGCTTGAGAAAGCCTTTAGAATCCTAAACATCCCAGATGCTAAGAAGGTTAGACACGTTGTCTATCTTCTCAAGGGAAGTGTTGGTCACTGGTGGACCATGGAAGAGCAGAAGAGGCCAGGTGTGGAGGCTACATGGGAAGTCTTTCGTCGGGAATTTGTCAATAGATATTTCCCTAAGACATTCCTGGATGAGAAGATCTCTCATTTTGAGAGGTTAAGGCAAGGTTTGATGAACATTAGTGAGTATGAAGCTAACTTCATGGAGTTGTTGCGGTTCTGTCTGCATATGGCTTCTACAGATGAAGAGAGGATTAGGCGGTTCGAGAAAGGGTTGAACGCCGAGTTAACTACTCCCGTGTCTGCCCTAGAGAACCGGGAAAGGTTTGCTACCTTCGTTGAGTCAGTCTGAAGGACAGAGAGGTCCATAGCAGAGAAGAGGCAAACCCATAAGAGATATCCTCAGCTCCAGGGATCTTCATCTAGAGACTTCAAGAATCCTAAGTTTTCTGCGCCTACACCACCACCACCCAGACCTAGTGCTCTGACACAGTGGACACCGAGTAGAGGTAGAGGACGAAGCCTACCACTACAAGGGGCTCGCAGTTCAGCATCTATGTCAGTCACATGACCACCAAGACCACAACAACTGGAAAGAAGTTGTTACATTTGTGGGAAGGTGGGACACCTGATGAAGGACTGCAGAGCTAGACCTGCAAGTGCGACACAGCCACAGAGGCAGAATCAACAAGGATCCTAGAGGAGGAAGTTTCAAGGAGAAGCTAGAGGATGTGGACAAGCGTCCCAAGCTGGATCGTCAGCACCGAATCAACCTCAGGCGACAGTAAGGTTTTATGCAATGAACCCACCTGATGCAGTGATCAACCCTCGAGTTGTGGCAGGTCAGATGGAATTTTTATATTCCGATATGTCTATATCCTTTGTTGTATCTATTTTGATTGACCTGGGTGCTACGCACTCCTTTATCACTCGAAGAGTGATTCATAACTGCAATATGACAGTCAGTCATAGGGTAGATAGCATGTTGCTTGAGACTCCGTTGAGAGGGTCTGTTGTGTTGCAGGAGGTATGTTCTCCCTGCATCCTTTTCTTTTCTGATCATCGCATTCAAGTGGATCTTATACCACTTGAGATGCAAGGATTCGATATAATCCTTGGGATGGATACTTTGGAAAGGTATAGGGTTGTTTTGGACTGTGAATCCAAGCAAGTTGTGTTTGCTGATGAAAGCGACACATGGATCTTTCAAGGAGAGAGAAAGATTCTACCTACCTGTCTGGTGTCATCTATGGTTGCTGAGAAGCTGATGAGGCAAGGATGTTATGCATTCTTGGCCCATGTGGTAGATACTACCATGGAGAGTCCTAACCCTGCTGAAGTTCCTGTAGTCAGGGAATTCAAAGATGTATTTCCTGAAGAACTTCCAGGTGTACCACCGCCTCAGGAAATTGATTTTGAAATCAATTTCATCCCAGATACACAACATATAGCACAAACACCGTATAAGATGGCGCCTGCTGAGATGGCAGAACTCAAGAAACAACTTCAAGAGTTACTTGAGAAGGGTTTTATCCGACCGCGTACTTCACCCTGGGGTGCTCCGGTTCTTTTTGTTAAAAAGAAAGACAGATCAATGTGGTTATGCATTGATTACAGACAACTAAACAAAGTAACAATAAAGAATAAGTACCCTCTTCCGAGGATTGATGATCTCTTTGACCAGTTGCGTGGTGCAACCGTCTTCTCAAAGATAGACTTGAGGTAAGGATATCATCAACTTCGTATTAAGGATAGTGACATATCCAAGTTTTCCTTTAGGACAAGGTACGGTCACTAGTCGTTTGGACTAACAAATGCACCAGCTGCATTTATGGAACTCATGAATAGAACCTTCCGACCTTTCCTTGATCAGTGTGGTGTTGTCTTCATAGATGACATTCTGATCTATAGTAGAGATGCTCAGTAGCATGAACAACATCTTCGTCGGGCTCTAACTTTTCTAAGAGAACACAAGCTATACGCTAAGTTTAGCAAATGTGAGTTCTGGTTGTCGAAAGTATCTTTCCTTGGGCATGTGATATCTGCTTCGGGTATTCGTGTTGACCCTAAAAAGTTAGAATTTGTTCTACAGTGGGAACAGTCGAAGACACCGACAGAGATCCGTAGTTTCTTAGGGTTGGCTGGCTATTACCAAAGGTTCATTAAGAACTTCAGTTCTATAGCCTTACCCTTAACTAAGTTGACCCGGAAGGATGTTCTATTTGTTTGGAGTGATAAGTGTCAGCAATCTTTCCAGCTGCTGAAGGAAAGGTTGACAAGTGCACCCGTACTTGTGTTACCTGAACAAGGCAAGGGAGACGTGGTTTTCTGTGATGCCTCCAAGAATGGACTCAGATGTGTGTTGATGTAGGATAAACAAGTGATTTCTTTTGCTTCTCGACAGCTTAAGAAACACGAGGAGAATTATCCAACACACGATCTGGAGTTAGCTATCGTGGTTCATGCCTTGAAGATCTGGAGACATTATCTCTACGGAGAGACATTCCAGATTTTCACTGATCATAAGAACCTTAAGTACATCTTCTCTCAGCACGAGCTTAACATGAGGCAACATCACTGGATGGTGTTAATCAAGGACTACGATTGTACAATTGATTACCATCCAGGGAAGGCCAATGTGGTTGTAGATGCTCTAAGTAGGAAATCAGCAACATCAACTTTAAATAGAGCACAACTAAACTCTTTAGTATGCTCTAGGAGAGATATGCTTATCTCCTTAAGGTAAGACAATGTACAGTTGAAGGCGTCATTGTTAGCCGGGTTGTTGGCTGAGATGCATATAAAACCTACCCTAAGAGAAGAGATCAAGGAGGCACAACAAGTTGATGCTGCAGTTCAACAGATCAGATCAGAGTATGGTGATGAGAAAAGAGATGGTTTCCATGACTCGGATGATCAAGTAGCCTGTTATCATGGGAGGATTATAGTGCCGGAGGTGGATAACTTGAGAAAGTTAGTCCTGGAAGAAGCTCATTCTTCGATGTATGTCATGCATCCAGGAAGCACCAAGATGTATCGAAACTTAAAAGATATGTATTGGTGGCCTGGGATGAAGAAGGATGTTGCAGAGTTTGTTATGAGGTGTCCTGTGTGTCAGCAAATTAAAGCTGAACACCAAAAGCCTGCAGGAACAATGCAACCTTTACCCATACCACAATGGAAGTGGGACCATGTAACCATGGACTTTGTTGTTGGCCTACCCAGGACAAGCAAGGTACATGATTCCATCTGGGTAATAGTTGATAGGTTGACAAAGACAACACATTTCTTACCTATCAAAACAACCTATTCTGCTGAGGGGCTAGCATAGTTGTATGTTCAAGAGATAGTGCGACTGCACGGAGTTCCAGTCACTATACTTTCAGACAGAGGACCCCAGTTTACGAGTCATTTCTGGGAGCGACTGCACAGAGCTTTAGGCACCCAGTTAAGGTTTAGTACAACCTTTCATCCACAGACTGATGGACAGTCAGAAAGGACTATACTGACCTTGGAAGACTTGTTGAGAGCATGTTCTTTTCAATTTACAGGGAGTTGGGATCTGCACCTAAGCTTGATAGAGTTTGCCTATAATAATAGCTATCAAGATAGCATTGATATGGCACCTTATGAAGCTTTGTATGGTAGACGTTGTAGATCACCCTTATGTTGGTATGACACCGGTGAATATCAGCTGTTAGGTCCTGATCTTGTACAACAGACCACAGAGAAGATCAAAGTGATACAACAACAAATTAAGACTGCACATGATAGGCAAAAATCTTACGCTGACAGACGTCATAGACCCTTAGAGTTCCATGTTGGAGACAGAGTATACCTCAAGGTCTCGCCTTGGAAGGGAGTTCTAAGATTTGGAAGGAAAGGGAAGTTAGCTCCTAGATTTATGGGGCCTTATCCAATCATTGAACGGGTTGGAAAGGTAGCCTATAAACTAGAGTTACCACCAGAATTACAAACGTTACACCCTGTGTTTCACATTTCTATGCTGAGGAAATGTCACCCTGATACTTAGTTAGTTGTACAATCTATGGAGGTAGAATTGAATGATGATATATCTTATGAGGAAGGACCAGTGTCAATCCTTGATAACAGAATTAAAAAGCTGAAAAAGAAAGATATAAGGCTTGTGAAAGTCCTCTGGAATCATCGTGGTATTGAAGAAGCCACATCGGAACTAGAGGAAGAGATGAGAAGGAAATACCCTGCTCTTTTCTCTTAATATGTTTTGTTGATTTCGGGGTCGAAATCCTTGTAACGGGTGGATAATTTGTAACATCCCTGACCTGGGTTATGAGCTTACCCTAGGTGTTTTGCTTAATTATGTAATTAGATGCTTGTGATTATCTTTTGGTATGTAATTAAAACTCCTGAGGAACATATGTTTCCATTTCTGTCCTTTTTAAACAATGTTGTAATATTGTTTTGTAATACAAGGACCTATTTGCAAATTACCCAATTAGAGGGGTTAACTTGCAAATTTCACATATCTAGATGTTCCTCTGATGATGAGACATCATATGAGTGAATATTATGAAGTATGATGGATTCTCCAAGCTTGGGCACTGAGATGCAACTCGTGGAGCAATCCTTGTGCTTTAAACCCTAGTGTTGTGTAAAGTGCAATTTGCCCAAAACATGGGGTGCAACTTGTAAAAGGCATCTTCTAGAGTATCTTATATGACTCTTGGAATCATTTATAGTAAGAATGATGATGAGGGCACTTCAATTGAATAATCAAATAAGAATGATAACCTTTGTAATTAAATAATTAAGTTGTAAGCATAATAACCCTTTTATATGTGCAACTTAGTAAGAAGTTGGTTTTCTTTACCTTTAGACCTTGGGTTTAAAATGAGTTTTTACCTAAGTATGGTATAAGCTATGTGCCTAAAGGAAGGGGAGGACCTAGATGAGAAATGGAGAAACTAGTTGTCCTTATGTTGAAGTTTTACCCAAAGTACATATACACATTTCTTTGCAAACCAAGGAACCATTTTCCCTTCTTTCTCACTTATCCCCTTGCTTGGACCGACTAAGGCAGAGCTCTAGAATAGAGGAGAATGTATAAGGAGTTCTAGGTAAGCTTTGATCCTCATCTTGCTCGGATTCATGGAGGAAGTCATGTTGCAAGGTTGGTTCTATGGTCTTTCTTACTTGGTTCCTCTTTCTAGCCGATCTTTCTCAACTAATTCTTGGAGAAACGACCTTAGCCAACCTGTGGAGCTCAAGACGCCATTAAAAGCTTGGAATCCTGAAATCTTGGAGCTCTAGGGACAACCTTAAGGCGGGTTTTATAACTCTAAAACCTTTCGCTTTGTTATGCATCTCTTTTCTATGTGTTAGTTGCTAGTTCTTCCTTTCCCCTACCTTCCCTTGCATTCTTGCAAGCAAAACCATGAAGAACAGACCTTAGTCTCAAGGTATAAGATGATGGGCATTAATTCCAATGTTAATCCTTACCCTACTTTACCAAACAGTCTTGCACCTTTGATCTAAACGATTTGCAAAACCGTTTGAAAACAAACGGTTTCAAAACCGTTTGATTTCATGCGGTTTGCAAGACCTTTTAGAATCAAACGGTCTCTAAGACCGTTTGGGAGGTTTGACCATGCATTGACCATTAGAGGTCTGTTGGATACTTTATGAATTAATCATCTACAAAGAATCATCATCTAATTGCAAGTAAATCTCAAGTTGAAGGCACTTTAATCACCTAAACCCTAATCGGGTTCAATTGTTGATTTTATGAACCAATCATGTTGAAGTTTGGGTTGAGTGGCCCAAACGGTTTCAAAACTTTTTGGGGATCACACAAGACCGTTTGGAGGTCTAGGGTTAAGGTAATTGGATCAATTTAGGGTCCATTCACAATAGGTTGTTGAATTAATCAAAAGTGCTGATTTGTAACCTAATTAGGGTTCAACCCTTAACAAATGGACTTAGATTTTGATGTGACTTTGGGAAAATGGTCTCAAAACCATTTGGAGAGTGTCCAAATGATCTCAAGACCGTTTGGGCCAAGTCATGGTCCAATTGGGTGACAATTGATGGGTTCAACTTCAATTAGACCCATATTGATGGATGTTGATGGTTGATCGATTACAAACCCTAATTCAATCGGTTCAACCCTAATTGGCTATCAATTGAGGGTCAATTGATTGTCTAATTGGCTAAGGATAACCCTAATTGACTCAATTGATAAGTGGTTAACATGTATGAGATCAATTGAGGGGTTCAACATTGAAAACCCTAATCGATTACGAGTGTTGATGCACTTTTTAGGTCCATGCTGTTTTGAGCCATTTGGACCAAACAGTCTCAAGATCGTTTGGGACCAAACGGTCTTAAGACTGTTTGGGACCAAATGGTTTCAAAACCGTTTAGACTCATGTAGTTTCAAGGTTGGTTTGATCAAGCGGTTTCAAAGTCAACTATGTCCAAACAGTCAACATGATCAAATGGTTTCAAGACCATTTAGGGGCAAACGGTCTTGAGTGTGACCTAGTTCATGCGGTCTTAGAAGTCAAAGTTACCAAACGGTCAACCCTTCCAAACGTTTTCAGAACCATTTGGAGGTTGAAGTGTGAAACCGTTTGGGGACTTTTAGGGTGAAGATTGCTTAATGCCTTGAAGGCTTAGATGGTTTAATGGTTGATTAACTCAAAACCTAATGATACCTAAAGACATTAAGGGGTTAAGTAATTAGTAGATTGACCCATGTTATGGTTAATGGTGAACAGTTCCAATGTACCCTTGAAGGGTTCAAGTAGGCAACACCCCCTTGATCAAGCAAACCCTAATGACTATGATGGTGATGACTTGACTTATGTTAATCAAAGTTGTCTTGACCTAACCTAATCTAGAGTGATGTAATCACCATATATTAGTGAGAGGAGAGAGAAGACTCCTAAGGTGAATAAAAGTCAAGTAAAATACCTTCAATATGCATGAATGCACATGATTGGGGTATGACCCACCAAAGTGAGATCATGGAAACCCTAATTATGGTGATTAATGAATCTTAACCAAATTTGAAGATATCAATGAGGATAATTTCATACATGATGATGCTATGAGCTCAATTCACCATGAAGTGAATAGTAAACCCTAATTCTAGGGTAAATACATTTAATGAGAATAATAAACCCTAATTGAGCGTGAGGTGATGAAATGCACAATAAACCCTAATTCCAGGTTATGCTTTTAAGCATGAATCTTTATAATTAAAGTATTAGATGAGGAATCATTATTCCTAATCATAATGAAAGAGATTGAATAACCCTAACTGATGTTAATAAGGGAACCTAGCCTTAAGTGAAGACATGAAGGTACAACCCTTGATTTGAAAAGGTTATTACTGCTTTATAAATTGCTGATCTGGAAATGAATTGTTATTATTATCAGTTGAAATTATCATACAGGTTCTTATAAGAGAAAAATCATAACCAGGTAAGGGTTATGATATTATATTCATTGAAAGCATGTTGTGGGCTTTATGAATAGTGATGTATCCTATGTTGCCTAAGTTAAGTGACATCATATGAGATTAATGGGCTGTAAGAGCCATGAGTAACATCAGGGTCATGCTGATTAGATGACTTGTGATGATCTAAGGGCTTGAACACCCCTAATCTTGAATCATAGTAATGGAATGATTAAGAATTGATATCCATTTGATAACTGATGTGAGTTAAACTTAATACATTTAGTATGCTTCTGTTATAGCATTGTTTAATAATTAAATGATTGGAAACATGCTTGATGTTAAAAGAATGCTGAAATGTACCTAATTAATCAAGTATAATCATACCATGTAGAGCCCTGATCATAGATCCATCATTGTCAGAAGCTAAATGATGGTGAAACAGGTTTTCCTAAGGGAGCTCCTGGATCACATACTTTTGAGTATGTAGGGAAATATGGACATGAATATCCTTACATCCTAGTGTAGGAATTGATGTAGATGTACCTTAATCTATCAATCCTTCACTATATGTTTATGCCGGGATGATGTATCACTAATCACCCGAGGAAATATTTAATGCCGCATCGAT
This sequence comes from Alisma plantago-aquatica, assembly GCA_963693085.1. Taxonomy (NCBI): domain Eukaryota; kingdom Viridiplantae; phylum Streptophyta; class Magnoliopsida; order Alismatales; family Alismataceae; genus Alisma; species Alisma plantago-aquatica. The sequence continues at coordinate 872,747,402 of OY856409.1, forward strand.
GAGAGATAAACAAGAGATCTTTCGATAGTGAAGAGAGTACAGAATGCCACTGTGACTCTAATAGCGAAGTGCCAGAATACCCTGGTAAGCTATAGTAGCAGAGACACAAGATGTCCTGCATGTTGATCCTCACACTGACTGAGGAAGAGGAGGTCTTAAGAATCTGGCTCTTTTGATGACCTATGTATGATACCGATGCGACTTAGTAGTGATCGGTTGGAGTATGAGCAGTATATCTCATCTCCTCAGGGCATAATAATAATAATAATGCTTGTAAAACATAATCATCCGCGTAGTATATATGTTAGGATTGAACTATGAGAAACAATGATTGATGTTACATTGCTTATATTAATATCCTATTCAAGTATCTAGCATACATGTTCTTCATATTTCTTAATGAAGTTTCTCTACTTAAATATCAAAACTGTTGTTGAATGATTTAAATTACCTTGCTTATGCTATTCTTTCCTTGCTATAATAAAGCTTCTGGCAGAGAGATATAACTCTCGCTGGGAAAATTATTTAAAATTGTCTCACCCCGTAGAATTCAACTTTTTAGGTGGTCGCCAAGAACGAAGAAACCAATCTGCGGGTGAGCAGTATCAGCAACAGCAACACCTAGGGCAGTAGTGAATCTCAGGTGGAGATAATGACTGTCAAGTCTTATAGTTAGTTTGTCTTATGTCGTCTCTGTACTCTCAGGTCCTAGGAGTCAGTAAGTCTGAGATTTTGGCTTCAAGCCTCGAGATTTTGTATATGCATGTATATAATCACTCAAGAGGTGATTTAACAGAGATGTGATGTTTAAAAACATGATGTAAATTGTTTATCTTGTTTCTTATAAAAGTAGTTTTATGACTTCAAGATCTTTTCCCAAAAAATTTTTAATTTCTAGTGATTTTTCATAATTCCGATACTAATCGAACGCTTCCACTGAGTTTATCCCGTTTTGGCGATCGAGTCGCCACAGATTAGGTATGAACATCAAACCGACTTGACCCGAACTGATCCATGTCCAGATCCACATAACCCAATCTAGACCCAGTATGTATTTTTACATCAAATTTTCAAGTGAAAGTATTTGACCCATATTTTTATAGTTTGAGTCATGGCCAAGGTAAACTCATGCTTGAAAACCTAGATACCTTAATTTTTCTTGTGTTGAACCTAGCGGAAGTCCCCTTTTGTATTCATCTCAAAAAAGTATGTACAAGATGATAAGAAGAGAAAGCCAAGAAGAAGAAAAACTATGCAAAAAGCATAGAAACCTATCTATACATGAGTTCTTAATAATGAAGCATATAATTCCAAATTATATCATCCTTTCTATGATTACCAAGAAAGACCCTATTGTTTCTTTCTAACCAAACACTATAAATTTAGATTCTAGGCCACAATCTTGGCTTCACCAGTGATCTTCAATAGACCTTCCTTCTTTCTAGGCTAAAAGTAAAAATACTACTGAATTCCTCCCAGATCAAAGATGTAAAGCTGCACTCAAAGAAAATATTGTTATTGTTCTCTTCATCTTGAATACAGAAAGAGCATCTCGATATATGCAAGGCTATAGACAATTTTTTAAGGACATCCTGGGTAGTCAACCTATTAAGAAAAATCTTCTAAAAAAGAATAAAAGGCCATCTAAGAGACTTTGAAGACCAACTCTAGATCGCCCAATCAATTTTTGGATTCTTCTCTAAGGGTGTTCCACATATCTTTTGTAGTTACATATCTTTCCCTTATATAGAAAAAAGTCTACATCTTCCACATCTAGCTTAGGATGAGAATTAAAGAAGTCGATGAAAGAATGTGATCCTCTAATGTTAGGAAAAAAATATATACCATTCTTTATCCATGTATTCAACTTACATTGCAGCCCCCCCTATCTGAACATCAACAAATTGTCAACACTATCCATCAATGAAGTGCCATTCGCACACCGGGGCCAACCATAAGAGGAAAGGACCACCATCCCCCACCCTAACCTCAATATTACTAAGTAGAAAGTTTCTTCATCAAATGTATCTATTTCACATCTAAGAGAAATTTCTCTTGGACTAAACATACCAAATGGAAGAGTCCCAAATATAGTGCTCATTAATCCACTGGATCCAAAAAGTGAAGATCTACAACTAGTGTTATCCCATAAATTTTTAAGAACACCAACTTCAATCCAGTTCTTGATACTTTGATTCCATGTCCAACTTCATCATTGGGTCTACAAATACTCTCCCACAAGTCAGTGTGAAAATTTCTCTCCCCTTTCTTATCACCCCACACAAAACTTTTTAAGATCTTCTCCAGATCATTAATCACTGACTTTGGGATGGGGAAAGTAGTTGTCCAGAAAATTTGATGCGGAAATAGAGTTGAAATGGCAAGTTCAACCCTTCCATTATGTCCACCTTGATTTAGTGCATATACATGTATATACAATCACATGTTTATATATAATATTTATGTTTTGTAGGGTACATCTGAATATATTACATTTTATACAAAATATATTTTCTTATTCAAATTAATAAGGCTTAGAGAATAGTGTGTGATAGTGTTTAAGTTATATGTACAAACTTTATATATAAAATGTTATAAAATAATATACAACACAATCTAACCTTATTGTGGTGATGTATACTACATACATTAGATATTGAAAAATCTATTTTTATTTTTTTATGGATATAAATGATTTAATTTTGCCATAGATTGAAGAGAAATAACTTCACAAACTACCTGAAGTTTGGTACTTTCTATTGTTATATGTTAATATTAGAAGATTCATTAGTAGTGATACATCTTCATATACCGGAGGGTGTGGTTGAGTTCTTAAAAAGGTGAAATTAAGACATCCTCATGGGAGAAGGAAACCAAAGGAATGATAGTGCTCATATTGAGAAAATCTTTGACAGGAGCAACAACAACGAGGATTTGTTAAGATCTAGTCAGCTAGTATATAGAGATCGGATGGGAGCTTAAAGCCCGTAAGAATAGTCGAACGCAAAAAAAAGGTTTTTAATACAAGGGAAGAGTTATCCTGTAGCACTGTAAACTGAACTGCTGAAAGTGGATTGGCATACGAAGGAGTACCAAAACAGCTGAGTAGGAAAAATCAATTGACCAAACTTAGCCAACATACGATGTAGATTCTTCACAAGCAAGCTGATGTTCACATATTGAAAAGAATATTTTTACCAACTCCGCAAGCGGCATATAAGAAGGCAACTTAGGGTGTAGATTCTAAACAGGAAAGCGGCATATAAGAAGGCAACTTAGGATGTATATTCTAAACAGGCAAACGACATAATTATAAATTTATGTTCCTTGTGGAGATTGCCAGTGTCATATGTGTTGGGCCTGGCGGATGATCCAGTCCAAGGAGGATGTACGTGACGGGGTATTAGACCCCTCCAACACGTTACCGTCTCTGCAATAACGCAACCTCTTGTTTTGCCACCGTTACTGTTCACTGACGGGAAGAAACTAAGGGAACTAACAAGAGGGAAGAGAAAAAAATAATGTTACCAGTGTCATATATGCTTGCTTTTATTTTTTGGGTTCATTCATTCTTCGACATTGGGTTTTGAGTTTGCTCATAGCGTCACCATTTCGACGTATCACGCACATAGACGTACACACATATTTCTACAAGTGGGATGAAAACGCATGTTTACAAATACTAGTCTACATCAGAATACATGATGATGTGACTATGATCAAATTGAGGAGTATCAATTGATAAGTTTAAAAACTCTAGAAGGGAATATTGTCCACTCAGAAATTTATTTAATCCGATAGAGGAATAATTAAGTCAAAGGCAAAGGTAGAAGGACAAAAGTCGAAGGACATGTCTGATTTAGGGTAGAACAATTTGAATAGAAAGATTGTTGGAATGATACGAATGTGGCTTGATTTTTGTGTGTTTGATCACATTTCGATGAGACCGATGTTTATGATCCTGTGAGCAAACTCAAAAAGTTATCTAAGAAGGAAACTACAACAAACAAAGTTTTTTTTACTAGAAAGTTGGTGAGTTGAAGTACATGTAAGTACTAATATAATAGAGAGAACGAACGCCAATGAAGATATTTTTTGGTGATGAAATGCCATCAATACTTCTTTTGCAGTCACTACCTGCTAGTTGGGAGACATTTATAGAGACATTTAGTAATTATTTACATAAGTGAAATCTGATACTTGCTCAGGTGAAGACTAGTTCATTGAAAGAAGAGGCTCGACGATGGGTCTCATGTGACAACGGTTCATATGTGCACTTCAAAACAATAACATGGACCCTGATAGAGTGAGAAGACTATGACATATCTCAAGACTGCAGTGAGTCCTAGGATCACATGAAGACCCGGTGGTAGATCCAAATTGAATAGTAGAGTGTGGTTTATTGTGGCAAGCCACGTTACTCAAAAAATGATTGCATGGTTTGGAATAGAATGTAGGTGTCTGAAGGAAAAGGAAAGAAAAGTTGTGTTAAAAGTGTTGAATGACAATTATAGTTGATGTAAACAATGATGATCACTTAATTTGACAATCTAGGAACATGCATGTTGATGATTGTGAGTAGATAGTAGATACATCAACTTCATATCACTATCATTCAACAATGAGTTTTCCACTACATATAAGATAAAGGACTTACACAAGTTGAAGATGAACAACTACAACTCTTGAATCACCAGGATTGAAGTATGCATTGGTATAGGTATCAGTTGCACAAGAACCTAAAAGAAGTTCATAATGATCTTGATTTAGTGATGAACCTGGTACATGGTTCTTTATTGGATAAGTAAGAGAATCATAAGGATTTTGGCGTGATAAATGCAAAATCTCAAAGGGGCCCTTTGTTTTAGCACTAAGAAGATTATGTTTCCCATTGTACAAGACACACTTTATAGTGATACAAGAACTAGATATGCCATTCAAAATCATTAGGGAAACATGAGTCAGAAGGGATTACATGTTCTATCAAAGCATTGGTTCATTTATTGTGATGAAACACACCTATCTCAGTTCTTGTGATCCATATCAATATAAGTAATGAAAAGTTCCTTTTTATAAGTCTCATAGGTTCATACAATACTTCTACTTGATTTGTTCAAGATTGTGTATTCTATATGAGATAACTTCAATAGGTATGTAATGACCTTAGTCAAATTGTGTTCTTTCATTGTTTAATACTTCCTTCAATATAAATGACGTACAATTATTTTAATTCTTGAACTTTTATGTGTGGTAGCTATTTGTTATCTAAAAGTGATTACAATTTACAGCAAAACTTAGATGTACTAAAATTTGAGGGTTGGATATCTTATTGAATTAATAGTCTAATGAGGTTGACACTAGAACAAAATTCACACTATATATATGTGTAAGTGGTGATGATGTCACCTTGATCTCTTTTGCGTATCTATGATGTTAGACATGTTCACGATTAATATGATCAAGAAATTGTCTTTGAAATGGATTATTATCATACAAATGTGTTCCATATAATACATTGAACTTTGGAGGGTGTTTTATGCAGTATAATGTGATGCTTCTAAATTTATGTGTTTTAGGAATAACTAAAAGATGAGTAATAGCTACAATTTGAGAATGTTTGTATGCTATATTGGAAATGATTTGATTTTAAATTTTGTGAAATCAGTGATAAAATGATGAATTTAAGACCAAAGCTTTTTATCTATGTTTTAATTATCTAGTGTCACGTGACTGGTTATTGATGTAGACTAGTGGATTGCATACTATAATGTGATCACATCTATAGTTTAGTAAAACTTGGTAGACGTGACATAATCTTCTACCTTGCCATGTGAAGATGGTCATGGATAGAGAACATCTTCATCAATTAGTAACAAAATCATGGGATGATAAGGAAACCTAGGCCAATTGTTTTCCTTACCATTTCTTGATGAGTCTTTAGACTCCTCATATGGACCTTATTGAATAAATTTGAGGGATAATGACTTCTCCCTTTCGCAAAGCTCCCAGCCACACAACCATGTGATGCAGGGAAGAGGAGAATAACGGAGGGGACCTTAAGGGGCATTAAGAAGGGGAAAACAAACATGGGAGTAGAGGTATTCAAATGAGGTCTTCTCTAGTGATCCATGGGTTTCTTGTAGATCAAAGAACCTCAAGTCATCAGAGAATAAGATAAAATCTAGAATATATTTGAAAGTGTTTGACTATGCATTTTGAAACCACATTCAGATTCATTTAGGTGGTATGGTTCTTCATGAAGAAGAATATTCAAGTTCCATTATGCATATGTCTTTTGCTTCTTTTGAACCATTTAAGTCATAACTAACAATGGTGAGCTCTTGATGATAGATATATTATTTGAGGATCCATGAAGTTATGAAGGTCAATACAATTAAATTGAAGTCACTATTATTAAACAAAAAAGGGATTTTATCATATCTAATATGGCTTCCAGAGACCGACAGCGCAATGGAGAGGATGACAGTGGTGGTGGTTCTCATTTGCACGTAGAACACCCTCCTCTTATAGTTCTCAATCCTTCTTCTGAATCGTCCCTAGATTTGAAAATTTTGAACCATTCTGGCCTATCGAAGTCATGGGTGGATCCGATGAAAGTAAGAATGTTCGATACATTATTGGAGAAAGTAGATGTTGAGATTCAGGGATGGAAGCTCATCTACCCAGAAGAAGAGGCAGAGAAGAATGCTAAGCGCTAGAAGAGGTGCATTGCAGGGTATATTGTAGGATTCAAACCACATTTGCCTACTCTAGAAAGGTACCTATCTCAGATCTGGGTACTAAAGGGTTCGTTGGAAGTTATGAACCATGGGTAAGGATTCTTTCTTATCAAATTCTCAGATGAACTAGATCTGGAGAACATTTTGGACAATGGTGTATACTTTGTTAGGGGGAAACCTATGGTCCTAATGAAGTAAAAGCTGGAGACTCACTAAAGATGTTCAAGCTGACGGATATGCCAGTCCGGGTTAGAGTTCATAATCTACCTCTTGAGATATGGGACATGAAAATGTTTGCAAGGTCTGGATCATATCTTGGGAATCCTCTTTGTACTGATAGATCTATGTTCAAACTGAGAAACATTGAATTTTCTATATTACAAATTCTTATGCCGACTTCTTCTGAGTTCCCATTGGAGTTAGAAGTGTCTAGTGATAAAGGTAACATTCACTTGATTAACCTTGAATATGAGTGGAGACCAAAGGTTTGTGTGGTGTGTAAGTTGTTCAAGCACTTTGACTGTAAAGAGATTACCAATGGTTCTGTTCCGGGAGTGAAGAAGGTTTGGGTGAAGAAGGTAGGTTCTACTACTCCTTCGGGTGCTCTGGAAGATAATGAGACAATACTTGAGAAGATGGATTCATCTGTTCATCCCAGTTCTACTCTAGAAGTTAGTGAGATAGTATCGGAGAAGTCAGATTCATCTGTTCAATCTAGTTTTATAGAAGTTATGGGGGTGAGTAATGAATATGAAGAGTTTCATTTTCCCAATGATTCTTTTGAAAACAATGCATCTACTAACTCAAAAGGAGATGTATCTAGTTCACAAGGCACGATTGAGGCGATCATGGACTTATCTACTCCTCCTACTTCCAATTCTAGTATGTTTTATCCTTGGGTTATACTTGGAGATTTTAATGATGTCAGGATGGAGGATGAAAAAATGGGGAAGGATCCACCTTCTAGGAAATCTATGGAAGATTTCAATAACTATTTACTTAATTGTGGGCTTTTGAACTCAAGCTAAATGGTCCTTTGTTTTCTTGGGATAATCATCAATTTGGGGATAAGTTTGTCACTTTGTACATTGATGGATTTATTTACAATGATAAATTCCTATCAAATTTCTCCGAGTGCAAAGCAATTCTGCATTCTAACACTATTAGTGATCATAAAATTCCAATCCTTGATATTGGTCATAGGGGTAAGGTGATCTCTCCTTTTAGGTTTATAAATGCATTGACAGTAAAAGAAGATTTCAAAGATAATATGAGGAAGAGTTGGTCTTCTACTGATAAAGGGTTCCCTATTTTCAAAGTTTACTCAAAGTTTAAAAGGCTAAGATTTGAGTTGTCCAAGTGGAACAAGGTTTCTGTGGGGAACTATTCTAATGTAGTAGAACAAAAGAATATCTAGTTGCTAAAGCTCAGTCTAAACTAATACTGAGTTACAAATTGATGCATGTATTAAGAGAAAGAGGTTATTAGAACAAGACTTCGTGAAGAGTCCCTCTTGAGATAGAAATCAAGGGTGAGATGGATTTAAGAAGGTGACTCCAATTCGAAGTTCTTTTACGCATCAACTAAAGTCAGGAGAAATATGAATCACATAAAAGCTCTTTCTATTAATGGGTCTGTGTGTACAGATAGTGATGTTATAAGGAATCACATAGTTGAGTTTTATTCTAGCATCTTTAATAACAATCACATGTCCGATCTTGAAGTTCTAGATTCTCTTACCTCCCCAAATCTTAATGACATGGATAATTTAATTCTTGACAGGGTCTTCTTAGTGAAGGAAATCATTGATACTGTTAAAGGCTTCGATATTGATAAATGCCCTGGTCTCAATGGGGTTAATGGAATTTTTTTAAAATCCTGTTGGAGTATCATTTGTTCTAAAAATGTTGAATATATCCTTGGTTTCTTTAATACTGGTAGGATTCTTAAAGAAACCAACCATACCTTCATCACTCTCATTCCTAAGCTTAAGGATTCTAATGAGCACAAGAACCTTAGGCTAATTGCCCTCTGCAATATCTTCTATAAGATCATATATATCTACATTGTTGACCAATAGATTGCAAAATGTTTTACCTTCTATCGTCAATTATAACCAGTGTGCTTTTGTTAAGGGAAGATCGATTAAAGATGTTGTTCTTCTCTCTAACGAACTCATTCATGATTTCGACAAGAGAGGGGGACCCAAGCATTGTCTCAAAATTGATATCTTAAAGGCCTACAACTCTGTGTCTTGGGAGGCTATCTTCTGTATTATTCATCTTATCAATTTTCCACACTATTGGGTGATATGGATCAAAGAGATCTGTAACACAATGTCTTATGAACTATTGATTAATGGTGAGGCTATTGGGGCTTTTAAGCCTAGCAATGATGTCTGGAAAGGGGACCCATTGGCTCCTTATATTTTTGTCTTGGTCATGTAGATGGTTACTCTTCCCTTTGATAAGGAAGTGTCTAAAGGAAAGCTAAAACCTTTAAGAGAGTCTTCTAATTATGTCATTTGTTACTTGATCTTTATTGATGACCTTACTGGTCACCCATCCTAGTACTACTCCAAGTTGAGCACACTTAACTATGGAGTTCTTTAGTGATGGGCTCCCTGAAAAGGAGGTGCACCTTGGTGATATGGGTAGTTCAATCATTCCTTTTAAGATCATCTTTTGCAAGGCCTCAAATCCTAGGATGTTACAATCTCCCCCACTTAGACTCTTGACTTCCTCATCAAGGCTCAACTATGTGGCCTCATAATCTGACCCCATTTCAGTGCAGACCCACAATGGCCCAAGGACACCCAGCTCCTGATCACAGAATACCAGCACAAGGGTGGCTACGCCAACCATAGACAACCCTTTCCTACATGCCTGGACCGCACGGCTCAAGACTGGCATGCCACATGCCCATGCGGGCCCCACCTACTGGAGGGGTTATGGTTATGATACCATTTGTAACGACCTGGGCCCACTACCCAAGGCTCTAGTAGAGTTTTAGGAATGAAGACTAGCCCCACAAACTACCACTATCCTTAACTGTGTGCTTTTTCCTCACTCACGCACAAGCCGGGGTCAACTTCCCGACTGGTCACCCATTCTAGTACTACTCCAAGTTGAGCATGCTTAACTATGGAGTTCTTTAGTGATGGGCTCCCTGATAAGGAGGTGCACCTTGGCGATATGGGTAGTTCAATCATTCCTTTTAAGATCATCTTATCCAAGGCCTCAAATCCTAGGATGTTATAAGTCTTCTCTAAGGTTAATGAACAAAGTGCAATGGCAATTAAGAGAGTGCTTAATAATCTCTATGATGCGACTGTCCTAAAGATGAATACTGAGAAGAGTGTTGTTTTTTATAGTTAAGGAGCTAATAGGGAAAGAGTTGGTTCTATTTTGGGTATTAATGAAGGGACCATTCCATAGAGTTATCTTGGTATTCCTCTGGCCATTGGTAAATTGAAAAAAGTTGAACTACAATTTTCTTCTGGACAAAATTAAAGGCAGACTGGATGGTTGGAAAGCCAATCACCTTTCTATGATAGGTAGAATAGAACTTTTCCAATTTACTCTCACTCCTATGTATCAGTATTGGACCTATGTATTTCCTCTCCCATCCTCTATTTGTGATGACATTGATCATTTTTGTCAGAATTTTAGATGGGGGAAGATGGAGAACACAAATCTTATTCATCTGGTTAAGTGGAAGGATATTGTGAAACCAAAGTTTGTGGGAGGTTTAGGTTTTAGAAATATCAGGGATGTCATCAAATCTTCTATTCTGTTGAATTCTTGGAACTTATCCAAGAATAAAGATAGTATTTGGATTAAATGGACCCATGAAAAATATGTCAACAAGATTTCTTTTTGGTTTATTTCTATCAGTGATTCATTTTTCTAGATTCTTCAAAGAATTCTAGTTGAAAGGGATACTCTGAGAAAGCATATTACCTTTAATGGTTGTAATATCTCTATCTGGAATGATCCTTGGGTCTATAGTTTGAAATTTCTTATTGAGGTCTTGGGTCATCAATGTGTTATTCAACTAGGTTTCCCTTTTGATGCTTAAGTGAGTTTTCTTATTAGGGATGGGATGTGGTCTTTTGATAATTCAAGACTACATGGCAGGTTGTGTGAACTTCTCAAGTCTCTTCCTACTTCCAAGGATGAATGTGGTGATATTCTATTTGATGGAATATCTGAAGTTAGTGTCAGAGTGGTTTGGGACTACATTAGGTCCAAATTTGAGATGATTCCTTTCTTTGAATGGTTGTGGACACATAAGAGTCCCATTAGTTTCTCTATCTTGGGTTGGAAAATTGGGCATCATAGGCTTCCTACTTCTTGCTACATTAAGCATCTTGGCATTAGTCTGGCGCCCATGTGCTTTCTCTATAAAAGAGATGAAGAAGAGGTGGACCATGTTTTCTTCACATGTGATTTCTCTAAGGAAGTTTGGAGTTTTGCCAGTAATCATCTTAGTTTTCTAGAGCCTGACTCTGTGGAGAGTGTCTACAAGCTGTGTGATAGAAATCTCCATCTGATTTGTCTTTGTGTTTTCCATTATATTTGGAGGGAGAGAAATGAAGGAGTTCAAGAGGAGGTTTAAGAAGAGCTTCTCAGCTTTGGAATCTTATTCTCAATGATTTTGATCTTTATCAAAGCAGATAGGCTGGTGCTCTTTGTATATTTTGTATAGTCTTTTTTTTTCTTTTTGCTCTAGGCAGTACTCTTATTGGATGTTGTTCCATAAGGGGTACTTACATACTTGTATATTTACAAAAACTTCAAAAAAAGTAATAGATGAGCTGGGTTCACCAAAAAAAAGTCACTATCATCGTATTAGATTGTCTTGGAGAAAATTCTAGTGGTTGTTTCTTGGCAGGGTTTAGTCTCATGGTAGTGAATTGTATGAAAAAAAAAGAGAAATAGATATTGGATGAAGGAAGATGTGTGATAAGGTAGAGAGAGGTGGAGTCGAGGTTCATTCCATCTGATTAAAACATCTAAGAATTGGATAGCTGACCTCAATCTCAATGGCAGAGGGTTCCTTGAGAAGCAACATGGCATAATTTGAGAGGCCCACATAAATCAATCTTTAAGTACTTAATAAGCACGTATGTCTTAGATAATTCACAACAACTACCTAATAAACATATACATATTAGATAATTCACAACAACTAGAACAATTATACGAACAATGGAAATAAGGTATCAAAATCTTTGAAAAAAATGGTGAAACATTACTATAATATGATATTAGTGTTTTTACATCTAATAGTTTATGATATGTTATAAGATTAAGTAGTCTCATTTCATGTATATTAAATAACAAATGATGTGAAAGATTTGTGTAACATGGTAATAGATTCTAAATCTTGTTTACAATCCAAATCTTATTTGATATAATAATATTTATTTAAAAAATGTTATAATTCAACCCATGTAGCTAATCACGACTAATAATAATAGGTATCATGCAATAAATATTTTTATGTTCAATAAATCTTGAAATATTTATAATATCTTTACAATGGTATATTGAACATTATATGGAATTCCTTGATTAGTAAAATATGTATGTTCATGTAATGCGATGATGACTCCTACTATCGAATAACATCTAGTTAAATTAATATGCATAATAATATAAGTTGATCCATATAATGAATAATGAAATTGAGATATAGTGATTAAAGAAATATTCCAATATGAAGTCTAACATAAATGATATAATACCAAGATAATAAGGCAAGCAATGATGAGGAATTCTAATGAACTAAGTTCAACCCTAAAATGAAGTTAAGTAGGTTTAGTAATCAAACTTATGGTGATGTGTGATATTTTTTAATAAATAGTTGACCAAGGTTGTATTTGACCTCATAAATATGTGAATTCGGTTGTCTCAACTAAAGTGGTATTACTCTTACTTTACCTACAATATTCTATGGATGTATTGTATGTTTAAAACATACTTGACATACGATATAAAATGAAATAAGTGGTATTTCATGGTACTTGTCTTGATTTTATCTATATATAGTTTTAAGCACATGACACAAAATATATATTGCTCCATTATGTGAGATCTCAAATTTTTTGGTGGTGAGATAATGCATTATAATTTTCAAGAAATCAATCCATAAATCATATAAATGAAATGGTAGTTAAAATATGTATTCTCTCTTTTGTAAATAAATATTTTTATTAAAAAAATGTGTTTGTGATACAGTAATGATAATGATATACCATCAAGATGCTTTTAATAATAGTTTATGTATACTCAGTATGGATGTGATGACATTTACAATGGATAATATTATTTAGGTGTTGGTGATATATGGCCATGAATATCCTTGATAATTGGGAGTTGTGTGGGGAGCATATGCACAAGTGGGCCTATTATCTAGAAGATTATTTTTAAGAAATAGTATTTTCATATGTAATGGTTTTCTATTCAACACAAATCAAATTTTGTAACAATGCAATTCTAACTATATATTTAATAGTGATCTTTTGGTTGTGTCTTGTTTAATTGTTCACATACATTTACAACTTGTGGTTCCATATGCAAACATAGTGATATTGTTTCCTAATGACTTATTTTGATTCTCTCTCTAGGCCTAACATTTGATTTATGAAATTGGGAATCTCATTTAGGTGGGAGTTTGGACTTGGAATTTACACAAGAGGATAAGGTGTTGATAGTATAGAGACATTGATGGTAGTCTCAGAGCATGAGTAATAGTATATACTCACATTTGATCATTTTCAACTCAAATTAAATTACATACTTAAAGTTGAACCTTTATAATTAGATTAGTCATCTTTTAGAGACAAAATTTGATCTAGTCTTTAGGTGAGAGCCTAGGCATATGAGCATTGGTTTATTCTAGTTCATATACTAATAAGTTATGTAGAGATGTTAGTCATCAATAATAAGATTGAATATGGGAGGTTGTGGTTTTTGTAGATGATATGCATAGTAGAGAGAGAAACCTAGGCATATAATGTACACGTGTGACCATGGTAGCTACACTAATCAATCTAGTCTACACCATGTTCTCACCATGTTATCTAATGTTAATGGAATTGGGTTGACCTATTTGTTTGAACACTACTTTATTTTTGTTTTTTTAGACTTTGTCTCATGACTTGACATAGCCACACTTAATTCCCAATTGCATGGATTTATTTTGTAAATTAGAAGATATTAATAAATATGATGCATAATAGTTTACGTATATGTTCCAAATGACGAGGAGAATAAATGTGTAATATTTCTTCCAATAAAATTTTGGAAGTTCCAAAATAAATGAACATATCCTATATACTAAATAGATCGATTGGATCAATCAATGAAGTGTTCATCAATCCTTGGGATAAGAGCAGGCTTTGGTTGGGATTCTTTGACTTCTTTAGTATGGTATAAGTTTGTCAAATTGACCACTTTGACTGCTCTATGCGATTCATACATGCCTAGGTCAGGTCAACACAACTGCTACAGGCTGATATTGACTGCAAAATGATTGATGCATGCTCTAGAAATTGGATCCCATACTGTGGGTTTTCCATCTATACAATGGTCAAAGTGGGTGTTTTGGGGTCTCTTCGACCATTCTTGAGTTCATAAGTGATGAATATGGTCAAAGCATATTTATGGAGGTCAAATCAGGTGGTTTTTGGCCTCCTTGACGAGGTTGGAGGTTGAAGCAGGTCTTTTTAGATTAGAAGTTGGGAATTAGTGGCATAGATGTAGCTGAAATGCAATTTTTGCACATCCATGTCTATATATATGAGTTTCGATCGATCCTAGGGCTCTGTTATCTTGTTTTCTATATGAAGACGCCATGTTAAAGATGGTAGAAGGTTCTCATGTTGGAGAGATCTTACATGTTTGTGATTTCTCAAGCTCTTTGAAGACTAAAGCATGGAGTAACACATGGAACCTTGTAGATGTCATATCTATTTGGTTTCCTGAATTCCTATTAACTCTTGGAAAGAGTTCTACATGTTATTTGGTGAAAATTTCTATTCTTTACCTAAAATTTCTCCCATTTCCATTTTTTTACCTAGTTAAATCTAGTGAATGCTAGAGTACTTTTGTAATTCTTCTTTTTGGAATATTATTATCCATATGTGTAGGTGTTTTTGAGATGTCTGGTGGAGCTTAGTGCTAGGATTATGTGGTTCTTCTTTCTGGAAGCTTGTTGTATAGGTGTGGGGATCAAACCCTCATCCATATTTCGACATAATTAGGCATAAAGTAATGATGTCTAAATATATAATCATATATTTTACTATAGATATATATTTTGAGTTGATTTCAACGCATTCACAAAATACAAAATATAGTTGTCATGTATGCACATTTTTGTTTGTATGAATGTTTTAAAGATGCTAACATCAATAATTTGATGAACTTCCATCATGAATTCTTATATTTGGCCATATGGCACCCTAAATGGAGATTTCTTGGCTTAAATTTTGTGGTTGAAGAATCATGAAATTATATTCCTTATCATATGCAATTGCATGTTATGCTCAACTTGACTGGATCAAAATAATTATTTATGTTTGAGAAAAAAAATATCCTTGTGTGAGATAAAAGTGGAATGGAATCAAATTATTATGCTTAATACCAACTTAATGATGATACTAGGGTTTCTATGGTGTGACAATCATGCAATGTAACAATAAGGGAACAAGAAGGTTTATTCATGTTTTAATTAATTAATATGGTTGGCTTCCTAAAGAGAGGTTCGTTCAGCATGTAAACTAGTCAAAATTATAATCTCCCCTCCTAAAAGAGAAATCTATGTTTCTACCTCTATTCTTAACTCGTATGATCTTACATGATTAGGTTAGTAATAACAAAATAATAATGTTGCATGATAAATACTTGTTAAGGTTCATATAACCAAGTGGAGCCGATACCATATGATTGGATCCATGGTGAGGAAAAAATGAATCTTTGGGATACTAATAAAATGAGGAGATTGAGTAACTCCATAAATTCTTTTCCATCAATAGTATAAATGCTCCAATATTCACTTTTACTTTAAATGCTCAAAAATGTGAGCATACATTTTATGATCGTCAAGAAGGCTTTGTAAAAAGAAATGTGAGCCTATAAATGCTTCTAAATGATTTTTGATCTTTGGGGTATGATAGGATTTAATGTTTATGTATGTATCGAGATGATGTGAGACTACTTTTATACCCACACCAAACTGGGCATGACGGGGTCTTAGTGAGACCAAATACTTTTGAGATCATTTATGTTGGGCTTAGGGACTTCACAATCATAATCTTGTAATTTGGATGGTAGACCCAAATTAACCAAGTCAAGAATCTAAAATCTAATACAATCACATAGAGCATAAAGTGTATCCCTAGTCATGAGTACTTATCAGATATCTATATATGACCTACCTTGAATGGTAAGTAATTGCATGTTAATTTACTTGAGAAGATGGATGGGTCTAATTTACTACTATAGTGGAGAGATATATCATTATATCATGTTATAAGAAATCCTTTCTTCTAAAAAAATTACCAAGTTGTGAATTAATGTTGACTAGAGCATTGAAATCCTTTTTGTTTACTTTAACTTGCTTAATATGTTGCCAACACTTATTAATCTATCTTGGTGGGAATTCTCCTTTTGTTGGAAATCCGCATGAGTGTCACCTAGTTGTCATACATGTGTTTAGGTATAATGGAATTATACAAAAGGTTGATATGATAAATCCTTAGTAAATAATAACGTAGTTCAATTTAGGGTCTCCATAGAGTCTCACTTTCTTAAATGTTTGGTGGGTAGTCCTTACAAAATGATTTATAATGACCACTTTACTATTTCTTGTAATTTAAAGTGTGAATTAGTTCACATTGTAGAAAATTGTGTACCTCCTTATAAGATATACTCTTTGTAATGTACTTGTTATCAATAAAGATGATTCACCTCTTTCTGTATTGGATAATCTGGTTAAATAATATGTCTTGTTTTCCTTTAGATAGTTATGATAATTGTGATAATTTTTCAATGTGTCTAATCAGTTTTAGGTATGCCTTTATGTGTCTTAGATTTAGGACCGGATGATCCATCCCCACTCCAACTGGTGAGGCATATGATTTACTTAATATGTTTTTAGTATCTTTTGACTTGGAATTCTAGGACACATGTTGCTATGGAAAAGAAAATAAGAAATATGTGAATTTTCTACTCTCCTTACTTTTAATTATATATTATGAGCTTGGTTAAATCAACATCTATTGAGGATTTATCCTAATGGTCATGTTAGGGTTTTGACCAGAAGGCTGGTCCTAATAGTTTTGATCAAAGTATAGTGATTCACATAAACACCTATTTTGATTCAAAAAAAGTTTTTCCTTAGACTATTTGTAGGAAAAATTGACTAAATACACAATAGCATGAGGCTACTAATACGTACCTTATATGCATATGAAATTGAATTTGCATCCAATCGAGCATGAGTTGATTACCTCGGTAGTAAGGCACAAAGTTTAAATCTCTAACTAATCATAGAAACTTTTTGTAGTGAGTCAAGACCATTCACAAGATCTCAAATTTGAATAAAAAAATTCTATTATAACCTACACTGATTTTGGATGTCAAAGAGTTTTTACAATTTTTGAACTAGATCTTAGATACAGAAAGTAAAAAAATTTAATATTGATAAAATTTTGAATATATCAATTGACTGGTGATATTTTAGAGATAAAGATTCATATCAAGGTTGTATGTCTCTCTTTCAAACAACTTCACTCACATACATCCATCATTTTGCACTATTTTAAAATATGTTTTTGTCGTAGTTAAATAAGACATAAATGTTAGTGTTACAGTGGCACCAACTTGGGTGGCATAAGAAACAGGATATGTGGTTTTAGTTTGACAATTGAGGCATTGAAGTTTGTTATGATGATAAAATCTTGATAACCTTTGAGCTAAAGCTTTTATGTTGTTTCTTTTCAAGAAAGAAAACCATCGAGATATGATTCATAGTCTACAATTTTTTCATGGTTTCCATTTTTGATGCACATTTTGTCATAAATCATCATATTTGTCATATAACTACCAAAATAGAATCTGAAAATACTTTTACAGTGCAAGTTGCAAAATACTAAAATTGCTGAAATTTAATAGTTGCACCAACTACAACTTGCATATTTTAAGACAAAAAGACTGCAATAAACCACATTGCACCCTATACATAATTCTATAAGAAATCCAATTCTCAATTCACACAGATCAAAATACATTGTTCACCAAATTACTTAAACAATCCAATTCCCATCTCACCCACATCACATTCAACCCAACAACACATTCCGCTACACATCCGATCTCAATTCACCTACATCTCATTGTATTGATCACCATAGTGCATAACAATTAATTAATCATTCCATCCAAATCACATTGAACAATACAAAATATCACAAATCCATAGCACAATATACAATAGAAAAAGAGTTTACAATAACATATAAAATGACAACATTTGTTTAAAGAATGTTTTGTAGAATCAAGTTCGCAAACTCTATACAAATATATCATATTAATCTAATGACCATCCTGACTAGTAAAATTTTATACCTCTTTGTACCTAATAACAATATTCACATGTCTGACAAAGAATTCACACCAAGTATGGTTGATTATTATGTAATTGCAATATAGACAAGCAACATAGCATACCTAATATGTTTTTAAAATTAAATGGTGAAATGAAAACTAAAAAATCATCTTCTATAGTACCAAATTATATTTGAAGTTGCAAAGTATTATTTTGGTCATAATAACATTTTGTACTTCATAATAAATTAGCCACATGACCAATTGTCTTGTTCAAAGGGCCCTAACATAAAATTAATAATCAGTTACTTATAACAATGAAATACTTATAATGAATTTGGTAAGAATATATGCACATCAAATTATATAGTATAAGAACACCAAGCTAGGTACTTAAATTAATGGTGGTAAATTTTCTTTTCTTTCCGGATATTTTATTTCCCCTATTGGTGGAAGACAGTAAACATCTAAAGCCGTATAAAACAAAGTTTATGTATTTTTTCTTCATGATATAAGATATTTAAATGCATGTTTATGGGTTTAAGGAACTTATACAGATAAAGACATTTTAAACAATCCAAAATATGGAGGAGTGAAAGTAGGTTTAAAATACCCATCATAAGTTGTTTTAGATGAGCAACAACCATTGTTGAATCCTTCATGCACATTGACAATTTTAGAAATAAAATTGGTATAAATACGCTAAAATTATGACTCGTTAACATAGTAGATATAGTTACATCACTTTTTAATACACAAATATGATGTTAATGACATTTTGGATGAAGGCCATTAAAAAGTGTACATCAAATGATCATGAAGGCCTCTACATCAGCTAAAATTTGATCATTATCTAAATGTTTGAGCATGGAATGGATAAAAAATTTCCACATTCTCCATTGGGAGTTGTTGGGTGTGGTTGTGTAGATAACTACAAAAATGATTTTTAGATGGATGATGTATGGTACAACTAATTGTTATTTTATATAGAATTAACTAAAAAGAATGCATACCACATCAACACTTCTATAACTGAAATGTTTGAAAATCATGGGTAAAGAAGGGTGCATAGTCTCGTACCCTACATTTATTTGTCTCCAGAGCTACAACTTCAACATGCATCAATATTTATAGGTATGTATTAGTTTTATTTCATTTAAGGAGATGGTCCAACAGTAATCCATTCCATTTTAGAATTTTTATGACACGTGGCTCCACCAAGTATAGATCGTATTTTATAGTAGGTCCTAGATATTTCTTTATGTAGGTTTTTTTGTATTTGATAAATATCAACAAAATTTTCATTCAATAGATAGTGTAATCTGTGATCAATGAAACAATATTGCAAAAAGAATGAGAATTTTACCCCAGCCAAAATAGATAAATATTTGGTTCAATAAACTGAATTATAGTAACCCTGGTCGACAATCCCCGTATCAGGGAAGAGCCATGGAAAGGGAATATCATATACCCCTTATAAAATGTGAGTTGTGATACAAGATAGCTTTTAGGGTCTAGGTTGAGCCATGAATCATACTAGACTTATTTTGGTACACTACAACCTCAGGCACTTACTGATGTACTAGGCCATCCACTAGAAGTTTCTATTTGTACCATGTTGGTGCATATATAAAAAGCAATATGATATTGTAAATAACACATTAACCATGTCTACATCAAAAACTTAATTCATGTTGTGTTGCAAGCACTTCACCACACTAGAAACTACCCACCCTGAGAAATAATATAATATCATGGTTGCAAATAGTCCTGCTTGGAATCCTCCTATATGGGATGTCATGCATTCTTACATTTTTATTGTAATAGTTCCTTGAAGTCTTTACTCAACTCTGCCTTTATCGTTCTTTCTAGTTCATCCATACTCTCTTATATTACCAAAGTATCAATACAATGATTTTGCAAGGATAGTCATTTGCCCCCCATCCTTTCTCTAAGGCCTCAAACATGACTTGGATTATCTTGAGTTCCTAGGGAAATTGTGATATCATGCCTTTGGCTCTTAGGGACAAATCTCCATTTTTTGTATAGTTAATCTGTAACAAATGAGAGCTTGCATAGCATATATAAGAATCCTTACTCAAATAAAAAAATGAAAAGCAAGAAAAACAACAAGTTGCATGAAATAGAAGAATAGGAAAACCAAGGAAATGATAAGAAGATGATAACTAAGAAACAATACTTAAAGAAAGAAGAGATTTCCCAATATGTTAAACTATAATAGTCAAAATATTTACCATTTTTTCATTCACTCTTTTCTCTTCATGTTGGAGATTTGACTGGTGTACTGATTTGTATGTGCATAAATCAATATATGGGTGTGAGGCCTCATGGGGATGTCATCAGTGGAGAATTTTCCCAGATGTCCTAAATTGGGCATAGTTCAAGACCTATAGAGTCTGCCTCTCTCTTCAACTCCTAGTGAACATATATATCCCATTACTTTTCATAGACACCAAATCCTAGTCAGTGGTCAAATATAATTTTGACTGACTTTCTTTTTAATCTTAGTCAGTTCATGTTCATTTAATCAAATAAGTATAATGGCATATATACTACAGCACATGCATCCGTGGTTTCTTTACATAAATTACCTAATAATGTTTTTCTAGGTGTTCTCTCTTAAACCTTTCCCACTCTATTGAAATGAGAAATTAGTACACATCACAAGGATTCTTCTGGAATTTATCTAACTTGAGTATAGTGATGCATTGTCTCATCAGTCTGGTCTTCCAACTGTTCCTCATCTTACCCATTGATTGGAGTAAAACATCAAAATGAAATAGTTTCTGCATAGTAAAATCAAAAATATTTTTTTTGGATAATTTACAACTTTTTTAACAACTGATAGTAACATCTTTTAGAAGTAAGCCCCTCATTTCACTGGTACCTAGTTCTATGATGCAATGTCTAATGACACCTTAAACCAAACAATTCTAGCCAAATAATGCTTGTAGTTACTGGTATTATACCTTGTAGGTTTCGATTTCTCATATATTTTATGGTGATTTTTTTCTTGGGATTTATAACTTGGTTCATGTAGATTCTATACATCATGGATGAGAGTAGAGCCTCTTGTATATCTTTGTGTGTGAGGCCAATTAGTCTAATTTCTCACCTTATGCTCAATGTAGTCATCATCCACAACATCCTCCCAGGCTTCACGTTGTGAGTGGTATGTAATATCTAACCAATAAAAAAATAGTATGGTCTAAAATGCATTCCACATAAATAGGTGAAAGAATGAGAACTGAAAATGTATTAAAATATAAAAAGTAAAAGATAGATTTATTAAGTTAAATTTCAATAATTCACCATCAATGTTTATATAGTATTATAGCCATCAATATGTATATTCCTTCCTAATGATCCATTCTGGATTATAGTTCTTTGTTGGTTTCTTCTACCCTAATATCATAGCCAAGAGAAAAAGGTATTGACTCCTCAAACTTTTTGTAATAGTATTATTCATGTACTAGTTACATTGTAAAATGTCTTTTCCCATCAATAACAATAAAGCAATTTTGTCTGTAGGATCTTTAATGTAGAAAACTTGACATGTGTGGAGCCGAGATGCATGATTTGTCTTTCTCACCTAACTTTATAGAAGTTACCACAGTGAACCCAATCTTCTCCACCTTTTATCCCTTTATTAGTATCAACCTAGTACATCTATACATAGGAAATCTAAAGTCATGTAGTCTAATTCCCGAATATCTTTGATGGGTTTGTAATATGACATATTTTCTTGTCTAAGCTTACTATCTTTTATTGACGTAGAGTATAATATATTTGCATGTAGTTTAACTCCATGGTTTTGCACGACACTCTGCTCAACCTGATGTCTACTTTAGAATGAGTGCATGTTTGTTTCATACCCTCATAGGAAATAACATCCTTAAGGGATCAAAATCAAGTGATTTCACATTCTTCGGAGTATTGTTGAATGACTCTCACAATTGAGAAAACATTTAATTAATCACTTTATGGAAGTGCAGTTATGTTCTCTTCCAACCCATGTTAAGAGAATCAATAGATATAACTTTTTTTACCAGGAATGCATGCTTTATCACAAAATACCTCACCTCCTCCATGTTATGTATGATATATAATTGTGCCTTTGTCCATGATTCGTGGGAGAATCCACTAACTTGTATTCCAATTTTACCCATGTCATAAAAGTTGTCATTGTGGTAGGACACCAGTATGTCAAAAGAAAAAAAATCATTATAATAATGTATTACTTCCTTTACAACATATCCTTGAATAATACAACCTTTAGGATGGAAACAATATCACACACCCCTTTGAAACACTCATATTTCTCTTAAAAAGATGCACTCAATGCAAATACACATGATCCAACCTCTCTCATCAACTGAATAATTAGGTGAGTCATTGTATCAAAAAATAAAGATGGAATATACATCTCAAGTTGATAGAGAGATACAATCGCCTCTTCTTGCAGCTGATATATATTCTCAATTTTGATCACCTTACAACATATTTTAGTGAAGAAGAAATAGATCCTTGTGACGACAACCCTCCCATGTCTTGGTAGAATAGCTTGAATTTTAATGATAATTTTTTTTGCATCAAGGTATCACAATCATGAGAATATGACCTACCAACTCAAATATTTCATGATTATAAATTGAGAAGAATAACCTTTTGGAACCTCTACATTGTGCGACCACTCACAAATTATCTTTTTCTCCTTTCTAGACTACATAAAACAAATAGAAGTCAGATATGTTTGTGGACCCCTCTTCTCAAGTGCTAACTCCATTCTTATACCCAATTCAAATATACCATCGCTAGATTATATATTGTATTTAATCTTACCTGGTATACTAAACAATGTACAAATGATGTTGTCAACTACATCTTTCTCTACATGCATTACATTGATGCAATGCCTTGTTTTCAAGAAATTTGATATGGAAGATCCCAACACATAGACCTCTTCTTGTAAAATGAATTGTCACATGAAATACAGGGAGCCAATTTTCCAAATTTGTTATCAATGTCTTTCACCTTTCCATAGACCTTATTCCTAGTTAATTGTTTTGAAGACCTTCATACCTCCAATGTACCAATTAAGGCTTATGCCTTCTTTGATAAGAATATCCAAAGCGAATATATCTCATATGAACAATATAAATAGTCTTACTGTCATATTTTAGTTAGATGAGCATGTGTTTTCCTCATAGACTGACATGCCTTTGACCCCTTTATGCAATGCTTTGGTAATTCTCATACACTACAAAGTCACTAGTTGTGCGTAAAACATAGGCCATCTTTTGATTGATTATACACAAATTGCATAATATGTATTAAATATATCTAGCTTCATTAGATTTTCAATCAATGGATCAAGGCAAATACGAATGCCATTTCTCTCTTTATTAGGTTCTAAAATAAACAATGCCAACATGATGTACTTGTGCTTCACATAGAGCCAAAGGGTTAGCTTGTATATGAATATCATAACATGACAAATACTATGTTGGGTGATTAAACGACCGTATGTGTTCTTCCCATTAATGTCGTATCCAAGTCTGGATTCATTGTCTCCTCACCAAATTTAGGGAACAATGAACTCATTTTATTCCTTTGGGGTGCATTTAATGGATGATATAGTATACCATCATCCTTTTTCTTAACTTCTTCACGTCATTCTAGATTATCCCCATCAATTTTTTTATACTTTATACTTGTTGTACTCATTGATGGTATTGGTTTGTCCATGCCACCTATTAAGTATTGATCTATCCTTGTTTTTCATTTTATGATTCCCTTGTACCTAGGTGATGAAAATTTCCCGATTTGCAACACCATGAGGTGAGCTCCTTAGGTGATCATGGTGTGCATTGTCACACAAGACCTATGTATAATTTTTGACATGATGTAGTTTGTCATACTCTTTTTGACCTTGTATCTTGAGCAGGTTGAAGGTCCTAAAATAGGATCATGTGGCCTTCCTTGGCATATGACCTAATTGTGATGAATCTCAATGTCCTACTGACATCTTGTTATTTGATTGGAAGAATGGTAAGCACACTTTATTTAACCTATCTAGAGTCTCTCCCATGCTTGGAATTCTTTAAAGTAACATCAAAGTAGTCCGGGTAGCTGGTGATGCTGCTGCACAAAAGGTACAAAAGTACAATGTAGCATGTATGGAAAATCACCATCAATTTTTGCCTTTTGTTTTTAGTACATTTGGAGTGCTTGATTATGACAGGACCTCTCCTCTATGGTGCCTTCAACATGTCACCAGTACGAACCTTATTCGACCATCATTTACTTCTGTTAATTTAGTTTTAGATCTATAGGGTTCACCGTCTAGAAAGGACTATCAGACCAATTTGTTGCACATGCTTTTGTGAAGGATTTTTTAGACAGTTTGTACCATTTATTTTGAAATGAAAGAAAATTGTGTTATTAGGAGATTTTTTTATTCTTTGTACATTGAGTCTCCACACTTTAGATGGTATGATGAATTGATTTATTAATTTCACTAAAGCACACAATCATTAGGTCAATCATGAATATTAGTAGCATCCATACTCATTGGGAAGGGCATATTCTTTTCTTCGTAGTTATAATTTGAAAACTAGACACGTTTTTTAAGTGCATATTTCAAAAAAAATAGGAGATATGTAAAACTTTTTTCACTCAACCTATTGCATTTATTCAAACTATATAGTCTCAACAATTCACTCATTTTCATGATTTTATTGCAATACTCATATAATAGTTTCATAGTATTATGCACTAAAGTACTTAATAAATTGTGAGCCTCTACCAGAACACCCTAGATATTCTCTAGAATATCCTCAACCATTCAAATATCAATTTGATTCACATCACTTACTATTTCCTAGTTTAACTTTTGAGTTAGAGAAAGTTAGTAGCTAGTTAGGTTCGTTCCCATGCCAATGTAAGTATAGTTCCCAATAATCCCATTACACATGATATGACCTTTAAGTTCTTCAATTGTGTCCACATTAAAATTGTTATCACATTTTCTACATGTGCAATAAAAGCTATTCCTTAGTGATTCCTTATCCTCATATTCAAAATTTATAAAGTATTAAAGACCACATCTGAACTCTATTGTGTTGTTGTTTTCAAAATACATCCAATTTTGATCCATTTATACAATTTAATCATGGATTTGTTAAGATACTATAGTACGATCTAAATTACCCACTCAAACAACAAACCAATATGAACTAGGAGGGGAATAACTTAGCCATATGTTGTATGTTTACCACATACCATTTTTGAACCATTGATCTCAGTAGTAGTTGCATTGTATGTTCTCTACTAATGAGGAAATTTTGAAATCATTTTTGTAGAATTTATCCAATACCATTAATGAATGTAAGTGAACTCACCCACATATCTACCCAGAGAATAAGGGGAAATATATTAAAATTTTCCTTACTATACTAGAGAGCATACCATACACTTATGTTTTAAGTGACAATAAGTGTTCCAGAATAGTCCCAGCATGGACTATCCAACAAAAATACCCCTAGTGGGTACAATTTGGATGGACCTATCTTGTTTACATAACCATTTAGTGATTTAAAGGTCAAAATAATTGCTAGGATATTGTAACATACTGACACCTAGCATCTTAATTCTAGATAACTCTAATCCCTTGGATGTAATGCTTTTATATTTAGACCTTTAGTTTTGTCCAAACAACGATACACATAATCCCTAATACACTCATTTGTACCCTTATAATAATATCTGCATATATAATTAGTAACCATATATAAACCCAAGCTAAGGTTGTAATGATCATACCTTGGACCTACAAAAACCCATATGATGATAAAATGAATATATGGATTGTAACCCTAGTTTGTTGTTCGATAAACTAACATATCCATGTTTGGTACCTAATAGGATGCATCAACATCATTCAGTGTCATAAAATATACATAATATAGTAATTAATGTTTAATTTATGAGTAATACCTTATAATAAGTCATATATGCTTCTTCTTTTATTATTGCATGCATAAAGAATAAAATATTTCTAAAGAGAGGTATAATGTGCTTATATATGAAATGCAATAATAGTTGGAGCTTTCATATTATTGAATAGGAATAATGTGTCATTATATAAGTTGATGGTGATAGTGTTAGCCTTGTTGGGTAATTAACTAAAATACCCAAATTCATTGATAATATTATAAGATAATCTTATTGATAGTAATGTGAATTTAATATCACTCTATTAATGAATGTTAATGATAATGATGTAATAGTATAATGAAAATAAAGATAATGAGCCTAAACCCCAATTGTATTAGAACTCATAAAAGGAAACTTCAAAGATAAAATATATCCAAAATCATTTTATTGGGTGCCAATTAGCTTGGATGTCAATCTTGAGATTAAATTGGTTATCCTAGATATCCCAACTTAAATAGGGAAGAAAATACTCTTTGAAATGTTTAGTATTTCGTTTTTTAATCAATGTATTCCAATTTTCTAATTTCCTTTTATTTTTCTGTTACACACCTAATTTCATGGATCTCCCAAGTTCCCTTATCACTTTGCTATTTCAAAACTAATTTCGCATTTATTGTGGATCATCTGATCTCAATCAGATGGCATTGTACATATGGACTGGTTTTCTGACGATTTCTCCCTCTATTGTACGTGAAACTTCACAAACAGATACCAATGAATTTCTAAAACAATATTGTATTCTAACTAGCCTAAAATCTTGACATATATCCTTTTATTAACAATTTACCCAATTTCATTATCTCACTTCTCAAAACCTCCATACACCAAATATTTTTCTCCTAATACACCTCCCCTAGGGTTCTCTCCAGGCGATTCCGGCGATCGCTTGGGCGATTCTCTCCCGTGGGTATGGCACCCACATCTTCGGTCACCCCGACCAGAGATGTCCACCATCAACCCCCATCCCTTCCGCCGTCCATATCCACACCCCACCGAAACCACCAGAACCACCCCAACGACCAGGAGCGGCCGGAACTGGAGCGCGCGAAGGAGAAAAGCCAACCGTCCGCTGTGGCGGCGGCGACTGCGAACCAGGCCGATCAGGTAAAGGAGGGGGAGGAAAGCGGTCCCCGGTCGCTTGGAATACAATCCTGAAGCAACCCAGTGGCCAGGACAAGGATGTGGTCTTCCCGCAGCCTCGGATCGAGGCGGGGGAGGTGCACGTAGAGCTGGAGGGGGAGGAGTTCGACCGGTTGGAGAATGTATGGGAGCACACAGTAATGGCGTACACCCTTGGGAAACGTCCCTACTACCATCACTTTCTCGTTTGGATCAAACGGACATGGCGACCGAAGGGGTCCTTTGAACTGATATCTCGCGAGCAAGGGGTATTCTTGGTCCGCTTCTCTACCGCGGCGGATAAGGAAAACATTCTTGGGATGGGTCCTAGATGGTTCGACCACCAGCTGGTTGTAGCTAAGTATTATAACCATGGAGATGAGCTCAAGAGGGAGTCCTTCCTAACGGTACTGACGTGGATTACTCTCAAGTATTTTGGCTGGTCGTGGACAAGGCGCGTTGCGGGCACGATAGCTGCTGGAGTGGGACGGGTCCTTCACATAGACGATCGGTCGCTGGAAGGTGATGATCCTAGGGTACTAGTGGAGATCGACGTGGAGAGCAAGAAGCCGACCACGGTTTGGCTCAACGTCAGAGGACGTGAACCCATCCCGGTCACCGTGGAGTACGATCACATACCTGCATCTTGCAAGCGGTGCCGTGCGTTCGGGCACGACGAGGGACAATGTGAGGAGCTTGAAGGGGGCAAGAAAGAAAACACAAAGCTTAATGCCAATGCACAGACAAAGTGGATAGAGAAAAAGAAGACGACCTCTAAGGCTGCGAACAGCAGCGAGAAGCAAAGAACAGAAGTCGAGAAACAAAAAGAAGCTGAGAACGCCAAGGCTGAAGAGTGCCCACGGACAGAGGAGGAGAGACCCATGCATAAGACGGCGGAAGAGAGCAAAAGCCCACCTGAAAAGAATAAGGAAGAGGGGGAATTTACTCCTGTTTCAACGAGAAGAAGCTTGAATGGGATCCATAAATCCCAAGGGGTCGGGTCCATCCTGGAATCTACAAACAGATACGAGGCATTGCGCGAGTCAGATGCGGAAGAACCAGAACATGTTGCACCTAAGAAGAAAAAAGAAAGCAAGAAGAAAGAGCATCCCAGGCGAACTCAGGCAAACAAACACCTTTGATATGTCTATACTCATGTGGAATATTAAAGGAGGGTGTGATAGAAGCAAGAAGAAAGAAATCCGAGAGTGGATTGGTACAAGTGGGCCCTCTATTGTAATACTAGTTGAAACCAAGATAAAGCAGCACAATAAGCAAAGCATTAAATATCTTTTTCTGCAGGGCTGGGAACACGTGTCCAACCTACAACACTCTGAGCTAGCTAGGGTGTGTGTGGCTTGGAAACCAAATGCATGGCAGGTGTCAGTGAGGATGATGTCTGATCAACATATTATGATGGATTGCAGGAATGCAGTGGGATTCCATATGTGTATGACAGCTGTGTATGCCCACAATGATGTAAAAAGAAGGAAGTTCCTCTGGCATGATCTGAAGTCCTTGTCTACACAGATGCAGGTGTCGTGGCTAGTGGTTGGTGACTTTAATAATGTCAGATTGCTCGGCGAGAAGATTGGAGGCAGACTTGCACATCGGGCTGTGATGGAGTCTTTCAACATAGCCATTGATAAAGCCAACCTGATTGAGCTTCCTATGACTGGTGGTGATCTCTTCACGTGGAATAATGAACAAGACCTAGAAGACAGAATAGCTAGCAAACTGGATAGAGCCCTGGTTAATGAAGAATGGTTAAATATGTTTCCTAATGTACAGGTAAAGGTAGGGGGTTCTGAACTCAGTGACCACGCTCCTCTTCTAGTTTAGATCATTGACAAGAAGCAGAAAAGAAGGCCGTTCCGCTTCCTCAACTATTGGTCTGATTGGGAAGGATTTGATGATATTCTGAAGGAGGCATGGGGTACACATATCCTGGGTAATCCAATGTTCGTCTTTGCAAAAAAGCTTTCCTTGCTGAAAACAAGCTTAAAGAAGTGGGCAAAAGACAAGGTGAATATCCCAAACTTATTGGAGGCAACCAAGAAGGAATGTAGGGAGGTAAGAACACTTTTACTGGCTGATCCACTCAATGAAAGGCTGATTAAAAAGGACCGTGAGTTAAGAAGGATGCTTGCTGATTTAAAGAAAGTTGAAGAAAAATTTTTCTGGAAAAGGAGTAGGGAAAAATGGCTTGAAGATGGTGACAAGAATACCAAACTCTATCACACGACAGTGAGAAGGAGGGAAGCTAACAACATCATTTGCGAGCTAATTGATAAAGATGGGCATGTGGTGAATAAGCAAGAAGATATTGAGGAGCAGGTCGTGCACTATTACACCGAGCTATATAATAAAGAAGCTAGAGAAATAAAAGAGGATGAGGATATTGAATGGAAGTTCAAGCTAAGAAGCACTCATAACCACATTCTCACCAAGGAGGTATCCGAATAAGAAGTTAAAGATGCTTTGTGGAGTATAGGCTGCAATAAATCCCCCAGACCGGATGGATTCAACGCATTCTTCTACAGGACAGCCTGGAACACTATTAAACAAGACCTTATAAGGTATGTGAGGTGGTTTCTGGAGGGTGGTAATATGGTCAGACAGGTGAACCATTCTTTTCTTGTCCTTATTCCAAAGAAGAAGACTATTGCCTCTCTTGCAAATTTTAGACCGATTGCTTGTTGCTCCATACAATATAAGATCATTGCTAAAATCCTTGCAGCCAGATTGAAACTGGTCCTTCCCTTTCTTATTTCTGAGAATCAAGGAGCGTTTATATCTGGAAGGAGTATTAGTGATTGTGCCCTGCTCGCGGATGAATTTCTGGCTGATTTTAATGTCATGCGAGGTAGCAGGAAGGCTTGCCTCAAACTGGATATCTCCAAGGCATATGACAGTGTGAGGTGGGACAAACTGTGGTGGATGCTGCGTCAAATGGGTTTCTGTGACAAATGGATTCAGTGGATGCAACAGTGTGTGGGCACAACTAGCTTTTCTGTACTTGTTAATGGGTTGTCTGCAGGCATGTTCAAGGGCAACAATGGTTTACGGCAAGGGGATCCACTCTCACCTCTTCTTTTCACGGTGGTCATGGAATATTTCATAAGAAAGCTGAAGATGGCGGAAGAGAAGAAATTAATTAAAGCCTTCATGGTCCATGGTATGAAAACTATGAGTCATTTGATTTTCGCTGATGATGACTTATTGTTCACTGAAGCCAAAGTGGAGATGCTACGGGATCTAAAAAAAATTCTGTGGAAATTCGGAGAGGAGACGAGGTTATGCATTAATGCTGCAAAAACGCAACTCTTTCTCTCTAAAAACTGTCACTCCATGGAAACCAGGTTGCAGGATGCTTTGGGGGTGGAGTTGGGCAAATTTCCAACAAAATATCTTGGCTTTCCTCTGGCAGGGGGTAATCTTCAGGTGAAGGACTTCGCCGAATGCATTGACAAACTAGATGTGATGATTGCGAGATGGCCTACACAAAAGACTTCCATGGCAGGTCGTGCTACGCTTATCCGAGCAGCTATTGAGGGTCTTCTTATTTTCTGGGTTCAATAAGGTGAGATTCTAGGAGTTGTGCTTGACAGGATGGAGATGAAAATCTCAAACTTCATTTGGGCAAGTGAGTACCACCCAATGCGCTATTCCAGACTTGCTTTGCCGAAAGATGAAGGAGGCCTACAGTTGAAAACTCCAAGAGATATTGCAAAGTGGGGAACTCTTAGGAGAATAATCTCTTACCAATCCGATAGCTCTATATGGGGGAGATGGATGAGAGAAAGGTATCCACAAGGATTAGATTTTCAGCCAAGGACAAGGGAAGGCATCTCACGCACCATTCATATGATGAGGAGTCTATGGCCCCAGGTAAAGCATCATTTCTATCTTAAACATAATGGAGAATGGAGCATGCTCAATCCAAACCTTGATCTGTGGGAGATCACAAGGACTAGGGCAGAAAAGGACAAGATTATGGGGCTGATATGGGAAGGTAAACATATTCCTAAATGGTCGATTTGTATTTTCAAAATTCTGCATGGTTCGCTAGCTACACTGGACAAAATACGGGAGTGGAATAGCAATATTTCCACCACTTGCTACCTTTGCAAGACGGAGGAGGAGACTCTTAGTCATCTTTTCAGATGTTTTTGTTTCACAAAGACCATTTGGGACAAAATCTGCAAGGATTTCCACCTTCATATAGCACTGAATGAAGACATCAAGAAGGTGATTAAAAGGTGCACCAATGAGGAGACAAAACGGATGTTGTTTTCTGCATTATGCTACCATGTCTGGATGGAAAGGAACGCCCGTAAGCACGGAGGGATGGTTAGTAGTGAGTGCACTATTGCTGGGAAAATTTGTAAAAATGTTAAAAAGAGAGTATGTATGAGGTAGATGTGTGAGTTGCTCACGGTATTGATGTATAGCGAGCATAGGGCTATATGTAACTTTTTGACTCCTTCTACAGTTGTAGGAGGGGGATGTCGGAATATATTTACCTGATTCCGATAGATGCATACGCTGACAAGGAGTGGCTCAAGTAGTTAAGCACGGTGTCCCCTAATGCAGGAACCCGGGTTCGAATCCCAGTTACCACCTTGATTAACCACCCTCTCAGGCGTTTGGCCTCCGCCACAGGCATGAGAGAGGGGGGAGAAATCTTTCTCTCTTAATTCCATACATAGATACATACATACATACATGGATACATACAGACATACACACACACAGATATATATATATATATAACTATACAACTAGAAAAGTAAATCTATGAAAAATACACAACTATATATATATATATATATATATAAGTATTTTTGAATATGTTGTAGCAAATGGAACTATCTATGCGTGAAAAGTAATAGTTTGTAAGGTAAAGTAATCCTCTATATGTCAAAATAAGAAACTCCAAAAAAAGAAACTGAAATAGGGGGTGGGTAGCTACCCATGGGGGTATTAATATATATATATATATATATATATATATATATATATATATATATATATATATATATATATATATATATATATGGGTCCATCTTTATTGCCCGCGCGGGTAGCTACCCGCCTACCCTTCCAATCATTTTTTTTCAAAAAAAATTTTCGCAATTGTATAGGACTATTTTGTCAAGCTTTTCAAAAAATTTTAGCCAAAAATAATATCATTTACTCCTCCAAAATCAAAAAAACTGTCCTTATATATATCTGCTGTATATTTTGTACAGAGTTACTTTTTTGTCCAACAAAGTTACTTTTTTGACACTATAGTTACTTTTTTTACATCAGAGTTACTTTCTTAGCCAAGAGAGTTACTTTTTTGGCTGTCGGGTAGCCAAAATCCAGGCTACCCACACGGGCAATGAATGAATGGCATATATATATATATATATATATGTGTGTGTGTGTGTGTGTGTCTATATATATATATAGAGAGAGAGATAGAGGACCCTACCCTCATGTCAGCCACACCTCTACCGACTCTTCTACCACATCAAATTCTCCCATGTATGAAATTGACGTCGTCGCAAGAATTAGAATCAATATGAGACACCAACTTCAGGAGCTTCCACCCCACTTTGTGCGACCTAATTCCTTTCAAGGTAAGATTTGTTGGACTCTGTAATTTAGGTTTTGATTGTTAAAAATGTTAATTCTCTCCAAGACATGTTTTACCCCAAAATTGTTTTGACCAGCCTAGCTGCTTCTTGCAACAATGGCACATGGGTGAGGAAGGAGAAGACCCTTTTTCATGGACTTCTGGGATTGTCCCTTGATGTATTTGTTAAATGTCGCCTTATTTTGATGTTTTTTCCTTTGGCCTATGATTACAATATTTCATTGCACAATCTCACAATTTTGACCTAAATTCCCTTTCATGCCACTTTAGTGGAAGCGTGTGATGTAAGGGTACACTGATCTTTTATCTTTAACTTATGTTTCAATGATCAATAAATTGACTTAACTTCTAAAAATCAAAATATATCCTTTCTTTAATAGACAATTACAAACAAATACTCTTTGGAATATCAGTAAATTGACTGAAATTCTAAATAAACATAACTTATTATCTGTTCATAAACAAATTCAAGAAAATACTCATTGAAATACAAAAATTATTCTCTACCTAAATAAGTATGATTTATAACCCAAATCCAACTATAATAAGAGTAATCTACGATCTATAACATACATATTAACTAAAGGTTTAGATATACAACTTAATATTAGTTGAACAAGTACCCTAATAAGATTTTGGTTTTGGACCCTGACATTGACACATGTCTTTGAGGTAAGTAGCATCTCCTTAACCATATTGAGCAATTGATATGATTTCACTCTATCATGATGTAAATTGCATCTCCTTGCTTCTATTTTGGGAAAATACCCATGATTCTCTATCTTACCATGTTTTAGACAATGAGACCTAATACCCTATGATCTTTCTCTCATATGAGGCTGACTCATGTGAGTGTTTATACTATGAAGTTGATATTCAAGTGTCATTTAATTATTGGATATGTTTGTCAGAACTTGTTCAACCATTTTTTATGTTGTATCCCTAAATTGTGGATATGAACTATTTTTCCCACTTTTTTGTGGATGTCTTATACTATTCATTTTTATGATGAGAGTTTCATTAAAACCATATTCTGACTAAACTCTCACTTATCTCTACATTATTGCATGTTTTTTTTATTTTTTAGCCCTAGAGTTGTATAAATTGGTTTGTCTCTTTGGGTTATGTGTCCATATTATGTTTTTGGGATGGAGGTTATGTGCTCCATATCTGCTCATGTACCCAACTTTATATAATTAGGAGTTTAGTTATGTGTCATTCTCTATTAGGTTTTGGGTTATGTGTCATAACCACCATTGAATGTTATATTTCACAACTATTGCATTTATCAACATGCATGCATATTGATTTTTATTGATGATGGGTTGTATGCCCTAATTAATTTCACCATTTTTCTATTGCACATGCTAATATTTTGATAAATGGCAAGTGTATACTTTTTATACCTTACATTGTTATGCTTTAATATCCATTTGGATGTTCACCTTCCCTCTTTTCTGGAGGCTTTGATAATGTTTATTGATGTCCTTTTTCCCTAATATTGCTTAATCTCTATGTATATTCTCATACTGGCATTTTTGTGTTGGAAACATCCACATTGAATTTTTTGTTATGTGAGACATTCTCAAGAGGTGGATTCACGGTGGATAGACAACCCTCTGCAGTATTTTGCTATAGATTGGTTCCACTTTGTGTTCACCCTATATGATCAAGTACTATACTAGAATTGAATATTGTATTAGTTAGATACTCTATCTCCCATTGTTACATTTTGGTATCCTCAACATAGAACATGAATAAAAATGATTTTCATCCATTTATTATTTTGTTTGTATGTTTAGCATATGGAATGTTTCCTTTATTTGATTGAGTAAGAGAGTGATTCAGTTTAGGGTCCAAATCCTTATAGTATGGTATCATAGGCAAGGCAGTCGGTTAGTCTAACCATTGCAATTTTATCTTTCTTAGATTTTTACCACTTACCTAGGTGTCTTATACATGTTACCATTGCCTTTTACAAGCTTACCTTTATGGATGGAGATAGACAATCGTGTTTTGAGATGCTTAAGGACCATGAGTAAAGGATGTCAAGGATGGATCCTTTTGTTAAGGATCCGGTGTCTCAAGCATCCCCTATAGTTGAGATCCAAATCCTAGTCAGACAAGCTACCTCGACACCAACTATGGCTTGCTTGATTTTGGGTATCTCACTTGAGCAAGAGTATCTTATCTATGATAGTTGTTTTCTACAGCACTAGCGCGGAAGGTTAACCCAATTCCTACTACAGAGAAACCCAAGGAGTAATGTCTCTCTTAGAGTTGATGAAGATGAAACTCACATACTTCAAAGGTGAAAGTGAGATCAATGACACGAATGATGACTGGGTGCTAATCAAGAAGTGTAATTTCCTAGGTATGGCATGCCATGATCACCAAAAAGGTCAGTTTTTCCACGTAGGTACTCAATGGACCTACTTTCCATTGGAGGAACAATATTGCAAGGACTCACGACATGTATAATGTCTTAGATGCAACTTTTTATTATCTTCCGTGAGAAGTGTATCTCATATGTAGCCTTATGGAATAAGGAAGTAGAGTTTTTCAACCTAGAGTAGCACTCTCTATCTATGGGGAAGTATGTATAGAAGTTCCTCTTATTGGAAAGGTAAGACAATGGCTTGGATGAGTAGAGATGTGCTACTATGTTCCTTGAAGAGTCAACTACAGTAATGCTCATGCTCTAGCACTAAAACTTCCACTGACATTACAATAGTTTGTGCAAAAAGCAATGAAAGTTAAGGCTTATACAATATATCAACCCCAAGTTCATAACCAGAAGAGGAAGTTATCAAGTGTCATGGTCATTGTCCTTTCAAGAAGTGTCCTCTTGTGGGAAATATAGCTACTCCACAATCAGAATTCCAAGTAATATGTCATAATTGCAGTGAGCCTAGAGATATCCAACCTAGATGCACCAGCTTCAGGATCGGCATGCATCGGTTCAACAAGAACCTCAAGCACCTCCACAAAACAATGTATAGAGTAACAATGGTAGAAGACATGTTAAGAGGCAAGAAAGATAAGTCTTTGATTTAGATTGCCAAGAAGTATATAAATATGACCATGTTGAAAGGAACACTTATTCCCTTAGTTAGATTTACTATATATCTATATTTCCCTCTTTCCATTTTCATGATACTTTCTAGGATATAAGTGATGAAGTGCATGCATTTTGTCTAGACTCCTTTTACACGTATAGGGTTGATTGGCCTATTAAGTTGAGTTTTTTAATAGGTGGAGCATAATAGTGTGGTAGTTTGAAAATATGTTGTTTTTAGGATAAAATCCTCATTAAATGGTGGAGTGTTGTATGATACCAAAACCTAGCATATTGACTCTAGATAACCTTAATCCCTTAAATGTAGTGATTTTAAGCTTAACCTTTAGTTTTGGCCAAACAAGGATAAGTGTAAACCCTAATACACTCATGTGTAACCCTCAAAAACACGAATTGCATATATAACAAGTAACTCAAGCATAAACCCAAGATAAGCTAACAATAATCATGCCTTAGACCTATAAAATCTCATATGATGATGAAATGAATACATGTAACCTAAATCCTAGGTTTTGGTTGGATAACCAAACCTACCCATGTTTGGTACCTCATAGGATGCACTAACAACATTAGGTGTCATAACAACATAACATAATACAATAAGAATAATATAGACCTTATAAACTGGATTATGCTTAATTTGTATGTAATCCCTTATAATAAGTCATATATGCTTCTTTGCTCACTATTGCACGCATAATGACTAAAATATATCAAAAGATTGGTATAATTTGCTTAATATACATAATGGGATAACAATTGGAGCTTTCAAATATATGGATAGGGATAATGTGCTATTATATAAGTTGAAGTTGCTAGTGATGGAATTACTGATTAATTGACTAAAGTAACCAAATTCTTACATAATAAAATAAAAAATTATGTTGATATCAATGTGAAATTTATAGGAATTTAATTAATGAATGTTGATGATAATGATGTAATATTATAATGAATATAAAGATAACGAGTCTAAATCATAATTGTAGTACAATTCATAATAGGAAACTTCAAAAGTAAATATAACTCAAAAAGCATATTCCTTGGGACACAATTAGCTTGGTTTCCAAGTTTGAGATTGATTGTGTAATTCTAGCTATCCTAATTTAAATATGGAACAAAATACACTTTAAAATGTTTAGTATTTCAATTATTTATCAATGTATTCTGATTTCTATAATTTTCCTTTTATTTTCATGTTACACCTCCCATTTCATTGATCATAAGTATCATTGTCACACTGCTATTCAGACTATATCAATTTCACAATATCGTGGATCGTCTGATCTCGATTGTATGGCACATACATCATATCCTGCCTTGAGTAGGAGATGATCTCGTGTGAACAGTGTTGCCGCACAACTAGATTGGTTTTATGAGAATTTTTCTCTATATAGTCCATGAACCTTTACACAAAGACCATTGAACTCTGAACAAAAAATGGATTCTAACTATCCTATAAATATTGACCTATTACCTTGTATTAACGGTGTTCCCAATTTTTCTCTCCCACTACTCAAAACCTCCATACACTCAAAAACCTTTCTCACAACATCTCTCTCTCTCTCTCTCTCTCTCTCTCTATATATATATATATATATATATATATATATATATATATATATATATATATATATATATATATATATATATGACACTACCTTCATGTCCACCATATATCAAATATTCTATTGTATCAAGTTCTCCCTTGGATGCACCTATTGCCACTACAAGTGTGAGAATCAATCCAAGACGCTGAATTTGACAAATTCAACCTCACTTTATGTCAACCCAGTTCCTTTTAGGGTAAGATTTATCTACCTCTCTTCTTTGTGTTTTGATAGTAAAAGTGTGAATTCCCGCGTTCCCAGATTTTCCCCAAAATTCACTTTGACCAACCAAGCTGCTTCTTGCAACAATGGTGCACAAATCAGGAAGGAGAAGACTCTTCTTTGCGGATTTTGAGGCTTGTCCCTTAGTGTAATTTATGATGTCACAATTATCATGGGTGTTTTTTTCTTTTAGACTATGTTTTCAATATTTCACCGTGCAATCATGGGTGTCACAAGTTTTACCTAAATTCCATATCATGTTTCCTTAGTGAAAGCACGTGATGCAAGGGTACAACGACTTTTTTCATTGATTTAATTTCCATTATTAGTAATTGACTTAACTTCTAAAAATCATAATTAATTATTTTTCAATTATAAAACTACATAAAATACTCATTGGAAAAATAAAATTATGATCTATCTAACAAATGTAACTCATTAACCAAATCCAAATAAAATAAGAGTTTGGAATCTAGTGTTTGTAATATATATAATAATTAATATTTTATATACATAATTCAATATTAGGTGAACATGTAACCTGATTGGATGTAGACTTTGGACCTTGACAGTTGGCATGTGTTTTTGAGGTATATTTTTTTATCATTAATCATATTAAAAAATTGATCTAATTTCTCTCTCTCATGATTTATATTGCATCCATTTCTTCACTTTTGGGCAAATACCTATTATTTCTATCTCTTACTATATTTGAAACCAAATACCCTGTGATCCTTCACTC
Source organism: Alisma plantago-aquatica (assembly GCA_963693085.1). Taxonomy (NCBI): domain Eukaryota; kingdom Viridiplantae; phylum Streptophyta; class Magnoliopsida; order Alismatales; family Alismataceae; genus Alisma; species Alisma plantago-aquatica. Next base: position 872,786,198 of record OY856409.1, read on the forward strand.
ACATATGATGTTGACTCATTTGAGTGTTTCTACTATGATGTTGATTTTCTAATCTCATTAGATTGTTGGATATGACTGTTGGAACTTGTTCAACCTTTTTTATCGTTGTAGCCTTATAGTATGGAGATGAACTATTTTGTCCATATTATTGGTGGATGTCTTATGAGATCCATTTTCGTGATGGAAATTTCATTAATCCATATTATGAATAAAATTCCACTTACCTCTACATTATTTGATTCTCATTGATTTAGTAGTCCTAGTGTATAAATTGCTTTAGATTTTTGGGTTATGTTCCAAAGTTATGTTTTTGGAATGGAGGTTACATGCTCCATACCTAAGTTATGTGCCCACCTTTACATATTTGAGATTTTGGTTGTGTGTCATTCTCATTAGGTTTTGCATTATGTGCCATAATGTCCCTTGTATATTATTTTCACTACTTCTTATTAATCTTAGTTGCATGTTAATTATTTATTATTGATGATGAGTTGTGTTCCCTAACTTTGTTATTGTACTTATGTGGCACATGTTGATATCTTGATAAATGGAAAGTGTGTCTTTTTGTATATTTTACATTTTTCTCTTTGATGTCCATTTGGATGTTCACCTTCCCTCTTTGATGGAGGCCTTGATAATGTTTAGTGATGTTCTTTTTCCCTAATGTTTCTCAATCTCTATTTATATGCTCATACTGGTGTTATTATGTTGACAACATCTACTTGTCATTTTTTTTGGAGTATGCTTCCAATCCCTTAGATAAGGAACATGGAGGAGAATAAAAAGGTAGAGTAAGGTGGTTAGTAATTGTATGCAATCATTTGGTATAGATTAGTTCCTTTTTGTGTTCTCCCTAGTGAAGGACTACACTAGAATCAAATATTGTAATATTTAGATCATTTATCTTTTGTTTCTACATTTTGGTATCTTGACCATAGAAAAGGAATAAATTGGAATCCCTTAGGAAAAATTGTTTTGTGTGTTTGACATACGTGGTATTTCCTTTATTTGATTTCATGAGAGAATGCTCTACTTTTTGGGTCCCACTCCTTATAATTTTATACATTAATTTATTTGGGATCAAAAAAATTAGTTCATATCAAGGTCATATAGGTACATAAATATTAGGCCACGATTTATCTCATGTTTCTAGTATATACATTGTAACAACTAAGGTAGTTGCAACAAATTGAAATCATTTACTACATTTATGAAATTATGTGATAAAATACATATATTTTTGCACACTTTAAATTAATCACGTTTAAAGAATTTGTTTGTAATATATTTTCAGATAACAAAATCATCATATGAGATAAGAGCAATAAGTTCTATGGAGGCAGAGTGGTAGGAAGCAGAATTTGCTACAAAGGCCAATAGCAGTAACTCTAGAGACCAACAACAATGTTGGAGACCAGCAGTGTTGTCTTCATAGAAGCAATGAGAAACAATAGATCAAATGTAGAGCCTAACAGAGGAATGGATGAATGAACAAAGTAGTAGTGTCAAGAAATATCACTGATGTCAAGTAGAACCATTGATGATCAACAACAATGATGACAAGAATACGCAAAGTCAAATATTGAATGTTGGTCAAATTGAAGACATAGGGAACCACTCCAACTGTAGAAAAATAGGTCACAGAAGTGACAAGAAAATCCTAAAGCAACGTCAATGGTGTTGGGAAATACAGGCATAGAGTATAGCAGCGGAAATAAAAAATTTATATATCTGTATTCCCATAACAGTAATATCACATCAACTATTATGAAATAGGAAGGATGGTTTTAGCAGCTTGTACTTGGTCCTAGAGCAAATCCAGAGACAACACTTGCTTCTTTGCAAATTTTGATAAGTTTCTATTGGATGGTGGTTCTGCAACTCCTGGTCTTCACCATCAACTATGAACAAGACAGCTTCTGCAACGCTTCTATGGTTGGGCCACAGACTGCATGTTGTAGTTGTCCTCCTAGTAGAAACCAATAGACTCCTGCCTCTAGAGTAGTCCACGTGGACCAACTAGAGCTCATGTCATTCACCAAGAATGGACATGAAGGAGTTGTCCCTCCCATTGATGTACTAGTCATCAACCTGCTCTACCACAACAACAACTTATCAATTGTTCTCTCCTGTTGTCTATCCCTCCCTTCCAGGTAGGACTTGCATGGTCTCTCTTAGTTACCACAACCAGATAGGACAACTGTTATCAGAGGAACTGATTCTCAGCTTTCTCTATTGTGTCTTGTAAAGCCCCCAATACCCCTCCTATTATAGGCAGCGTTTGGGTCAGGGTTTCCAATCTGTATGGGATTGTGTGGAAGTGGAAACAACCAGAAGAACCTAAACTTTTGCAACCTGCAATAGCTGAAATGTCCATTTTTCACACTCAGACGGTCATCTCGTGTATGATATGATCATCTTGTTATGCCAAACAGTCATTTGGAAGTTTCCCAATCGCACACAAATTTGGCGATTTCGATTCCAATTTATATACATATTAATTTTACTTGCTTTCCAAGTATTGCAATTGAAAATATTTGGGAAACATCCCGAACCTTCATTTCAACCCCAGTCGAGCTGTCTCACCCAAGTGAGCGACCTGTCTCATTCACCTAGAGGATTGTCTAGTGATTTGAAATGAGCCAGTTGGTTCAATCATATTGAACAAGTCTGTTCAAGGGAATAACTAAGCCAATTCGATCCTTGATTTTCCTAACTACCCAAATGGCCATCTCAACACCTGAGACACCCGTGTGGCTGCCCAAAGGGCTATCTCACTCAGTGATTTGGTCATTTGGCATACTTGCTCAGCCAATCAAAAGATCAGTTGTGTGAATTGAATACCTAAACACTTTAGTAATCAATCCAATTTTCATTCAAGATCAATCTCCTCTTCTAGATGAGTTCCTATGTGTGTGACCCTATAGGTCCAATATCACATTGGCAGTGAATGTCCATAACTAGATTATGATATCAAAAGTAAGGAGTGGTGCCTAGTCACACGTTGGTGCTATCCCACTGAATATAAAGTTGGAGAACAAATTCAACTTACAATCTGTGTAAGGTTTTGTAGTGATTGTACAATTCCTTTGTCTCTAATATCCAAGATGAACTCGAGGCATGGAAGGCCATCCTCTCAGCATTCAATCCATATTTCTTGAATTGAGTGTAGCTTGTCTGAGATAATGTGACCTCAATATCATATATTGATTCACATGTACATGCACATGCGTTTCTCAATCTCGCTTATCAAGTGGCCATGATATCATACTCCAGTAGGAGGGACAAATCCCATCCCATATGTACCACTCACAGTCTATCCCTAAGTGTCAAAGTCACCCAATCATCATTGTTATAACAACCCATGTTTTAGGAATGCATTTGATGATACCAAAGTGTACGCAACGACATGTGACGAGTGTAGTGATTTTAGGTCTAAGAATCACAATCATCTCCTTCACTATGAGAGACGATTGTGACAACAAAACCATGTGTCACTCTCAAGGTGGGTCTGTCTAAACCATTGTTCCGTAACATGTATCCATGTGCTTGGCTTGATATTTCCATATCATGACTTAGTGAGACCTGATCGTCAACCAACTCACACTCCAATTTTATGTGTCGTTGGTGTCTATCTACCTTCCACAGTAACAACTAAATAGGGAGTTAATGAGAATATGTATATGTACTCTTAATATATGTATGGTCTCATTTCACTAAGGCTAATACTTGAAGACATACATCATTGAGAAATATTATTCTCTAGACATTCTCTCTATATCGTCATTATATCATAACTGAATGAAACAGATGAATTGGAAGCTTGCCTTTATTTATGTTATTATCAATCAAATCCTTTTAGGTAATTATGCCATGTCATTCATCATATGATTAGCTCTATGGGCTTACCTTACACCAGACTCCCACTTGCACTTAGAGCCAATCACCAATGAATCTCATCCTTAGTGATCTAAACATGTCAAACATGCTTCTGCTATGCTAGTGTTGATATAGCGGGTTAGGAACACTTTGATTATAGTCGGTATATTGCAGGTTCCAAATCTCTTCACTATATAATTTCTCGTATGAGACTGAAGTACCATAATATTGTATCTGATATTCCTTGCCCACAAAATAGCTCCATTGTTTTCACAGTATTTCTATTGAGTTATCAATGGTTGGAACATCTATAATTCATCACATAAACCTATAGATCCATACAATATCACTCTATGTTCATAACACAAGTATACCTGAGTTCTATTGTAGAATTGAATTAATGTCTATTAGTTCAAAACCTTTCCAACTAATCAACACTTCCCTTTTATTTCAAAACACATTTTAATTTTCTATCAACTTTGTCATTTATGAAATCTTGCATAGATGTAACCCTTTACATTCAACTCTTCCTTTTATTGCCATCATTATTGACTAGAAGTCTATCCTTAGTTACTTCATAAGTACTAATAAATGTTTTAATGAATATCCTATAACCATTATTGAAGTTTAATATCATCTTGTCATGTCTAATACATAAAAGATTAAACGGGATAAGAGTTTTTAATAGCTTACATCATAAATCCACTATTGGGGTAGTCCATGGCATCTTATTCATGATATTTCCATTCTTCACAAGAATTGGAATTTAAGGTTCATGAGAGACTAATTTAGATTATCCCTTATTGAATCCATTCATGTTGAACTCTTTCAACACATTTCTATTGTTCACAAACTTCCATTGTGAAACATTCAAGAACTATCTCGTAGGTCCATCCTTATCTCATAAGATGTCTCACCTTATCCTTCATTGTAGAAGGTTTTTTATGCCAGATCTCAATATTCACAATATTAAGATGTCATTCCTCATCACATGTGGAATATTCATATATTCTCCCACTAAATCTTTTGTAATCACATATTTCATCTTTTATCTTGACTCAAGTCAAGCTCTTTGACTATCTTGTCAAAACAAAAGATCCCATTTCTGAGATGCTTGTTTCAATCCTACATTGAACATTATAGTTTATAGACCTTTTTTGCATTCATGAAGTTATAAAACCCTTTTAGGTTGTATCATGTACACATCCTTTGATGTATTCCTTTTAAGGAATCCATTTTTATCTTCATATGCTAAATCTCTTAGTCTATTTTAACTACAGCAACAAGCCTGACAATTGGTAAAGGAATTTCTATCAAGTTTGAAAACTTGAACTGATTTGAAAACTCTTATCCTACCAATTTGTCCTTTTATGTTATCTATGTTGGTCCTTGACACAAGATCCTATTGCACCCTTTAGGTATTACCCCTTTAGGTGGCACAATCAAGGTCCAACCTTATTATCTTACATGGATCCCATCATGACCTTGAGTCATTACTCGAATTATGGTATTCAATGGCTTCTAGTTGATTAGTTGTCTCATCATGTATGACCAACCCATTTGAAATGTTGGATTCACAATCCTTCAATGTCAAATGTGTTCTACTAGAATTATTTTATTCTATATTACATGACGAAAACAAGATTCCAAAACAACTTTTGATTCTCATGATTCTCATTGTACCCTTTTGTTGACCTCAAACATTTTGAGTTTACTTTTAGTCCCACTGATTCTTTAGGAACTCAATTTTCCTATCAAAAAAACATTTTTTTGTTGGATTGGGATTAATAGTAATCTTCAAAAATCATAGTTTATGGATAAACCTTCTTCAAGAAACAACTTTCTCAATGTAGGTTTTAATCCATTAGACATATTGGGACATTCCCAAATCATATCATATATGATGTCTTTATAAACCATTCATTTGGTACATGATTTAGTCTTATGTATGTAATCATGAGGATATAAGAAGATTAGATTTAATTGATAATTATATTATGACTCATCATGGTACAACTCCTTCAATATGACACATCATTATGTTCAGATGAATTTGACTTGTGATACCTTATCACAATTCATTCCTAAAGGTACTCAAAGTAATGATTTAAAGTATTTCAACAATTGATCTCATCAAAGTTTCTTAATACGTACTTCATTTATAATATCCTTGAACACTTCAAGAGATTAATGCTTCCTTTTACTTGGTACATATCATCATACTACCAGTAAATGAAATGAAGTAACTAGCATTCATTGAATAAGATCTTCATGTATCACATGTATGAGGTCTGATGGATGACTTATCCTCCCACTACATCTAGTGAAGGATGACATGTCACTTTGTGCATAAATAAGACTTTGCATGTTTCCTTAGGTTCAATAACCAAGGAAATCTAGATCAACATCAGTATGTATTCTAGGCATTCCTTTCTCCTATTCGTACAATATGAATAATGCTAATGTAAGTCTTGAGTTATCAATTATAATCCTTTAGTATAAACATTACTATCATTCATCTTTGGATCATTTTGCATATATATTGTATGATATTTTCGGGGCTAATGCCATGAAAGATCATATCTTTGAAATAGAAGCACAAATAGTTCTTTATTGATAATCAACCTTGTCCATACAAGATGCATAAGAAAATGTTTCTATTCTAATGGCATAATGAATTAGCAGTTCTAATAACTCTATTACATGCCCATTAGGCTAAGATAAATTTAAATGTAGACTATCCTTGTCCATCTTTGTTCTTCTAAGAGGGCTTTTACTTCTTGTCAAATCCTTCACATCAATATGTCAAATCCTTCACATCAGTATATCATATACCAAAATTCAAGAAGTAATTAAATTTATCTTATGTTGTTTATACCTAAAGTGGAGGCCTCAGAGTCATCCTTCTTCTTCTTTAGTTCATCTAACTAGATTGGGAAATTTCTCTATCAATGTCTAGGCTAGTGACAATGGTGACAATCGCCTCTTTGTTTATTTACTCCACCTTTTGCCTTGAGATATGAAGACTTGGGCTTCTGGCTAGCTTTAGAACTCTTCTTAGATTTTCCTTTGCCTTTAGGCTTCCCCTTTGTCTTTTTGATCACTATCACATACTTGGGTTTCTCTTTCTTCATCTATGTCTCAGATGTTCTCATTATGCCCAACAACTCTGTCAATGGTTTGTCAAAGACATTCATGTTATAGTTCCTGACAAATTGACTATATGCCTCTAGTAGAGACTGCATAATCACGTCTGTGGCCAACTCTTGACCCAAGGGGAATCCCAGTCTAGCTAGGTTCTCCACATACACAATTAGCTTGAGCATGTGAGGACCTACTATGTCACCTTCTACCATGGTACATTTGAACAACACCTTGGAGACATCATATCTCTCTTGTCTTGACTGATCTTGATACATGTTCTTGAGATGTGTGACAATCTCAATGACACCCATGTTCTCATGCTGCCTCTGTAACTCATAGTTCATGGAGCATATCATCCGACATTTGATATCCAGGGCATCTTCAGTATGCTTCTTATAAGCATCCTTGTTAGTCCTTGGAGCATTTTGAGCTGGTTCCTCTCGTTCTGGCATTTCCAAGACATAGAGCTAGCGCTCCTATGTGAGAACAATTCTCAGCATTCAAAACTAGTCATGGAAGTTGTTCCCAATAAGTTTGTCCTTCTCAAGGACCTATCACAAAGAAAAGGGATTATTTGTTGTTACCATTTGGTTCTACAAAAGAATTTTCAATTTTGTCAAAAACTCAACTTTTTTATTTTATTTTATTTGATTAAAATTTTGGCGATGGCAATTAGGTCTTTAATTAATTATCTTTCATTATTTTGTTCAAATTAATAACCCTCAAGTATCAATTCAGAAAATTGCAATGAACATTTTTCTATTGAGCCAATATCCAAAATGATTCAATTATTACTCGGCCTACACCAGCGTCCATAATCAACCATTAAGGTAGGCAATCATGCCAATTGCATCATATGTAACTCTTGGATAGATGATATGTGCAACTCCTCACCATAATCATCTGCATGCTTCTGGGACCAGATGCTATGATAATCACCAGTTAATCCTGACCCAATAGCCAATACAATAACAATGGACCCCGCTTTGGCAGCACCTGCATTACTACCATCACACTTCCATGAGGTAGATGGTGTACTACGCTTTGGCGTAACATGCGCTTGGTCAAACAAGCTTTTCATGTGTATTTCTGTTGGAAAGCATCTTAGATTTAATATGTTTGATTGAAGGGTTATATATATATATATATATATATATATATATATATATATATATATATACATACATACATACATACATATACATATGTTGTATCCAATAACCACGTATATCATAATCATATACATGTTGTATCCCACAACTTAAACATGCGATATAAAACAAAAAGTGATGGTTATGGCCATGTCAACTTGTAATTCCTTGGAGCCATAAGGAATTACTACCACCTAGGTCTATCATCACATCACATGTATGAACCTACAATTTATATATATTTGTTGTTGCCAATCTATGTAAATCAGTTCAACCCTTGAATTAGTTGTCTTGCCTCTTGGCCGGTTGGTTGGTCCTCCTATCCAATCGATGTTTGGACTAATTCCAAGTGGTCAGCTGGGCCTTTAGGGACAATCGACTAGCCTCCTATCCAACCGATGTTTAGACTCCTTCCAAATGAGTGGTTGGACCCACCAGACAAATGTCTAGTTCCATCATCCTATCCTCCAGATAGTCAACTTGTCTCACAAACTGGTTGTCTCAATTGGCGATGAACATCTTCAACGTCATTGTATAAAAAGAAATTACCCTATTGCTACTTTATTATTGAATAAGAGAAACCTCGAGTTATATTCGACGGGAGAAAAGTTAGGAAAGCATTGAATTTACATTGGGAAGAAGGAGGTTGAGCCTCAGTACGTAGATTGAGATAAATAGGAACTAAACCATCCAAACACACAGATAAAGGGTATTGGCAAAAACCACGCCACACACCCACCATTAAAACATCTTTTAGGACAACACGTGTAAATTATATATATGCTTATATATATGCACATATATATCCATATATATATATATATATTTATATATATATATATATATATATTAGTTTTGGGTTATATGGTCTTTGATCAGATACACATATGAGAACAGTTTAAATATTTTATCGTATGCTATAATTAAATGGTAAGACCAAAAATATGACCATATCGATTATCCTAAAACCTAGTAAATTGATGTGGCTCTAATACCACTATTGGGAAATATGGGCAGAGAGTATAACAGCAGAAATAAAATTTTTATCTATATGTATTCCCATAATAGCAAGATTGTGTCAACTAATATGAAATAGGAAGGATGGTTTTAGCAAATTATACCTGGTCTTGGAGCAAGTCTAGCGAAAAAACTCACTTCTTTGCAATTGTTGATAAGTTGCTCTTGGATGGTGGTTGTGTAGCTCTAGGTCTTCACCATGAACAAAAAACAAGATAGCTTATGTAGTGCTCCTATGGTCAGGCCATGGATTGCAGGCTGTAGTTATCCTCCTAGCAACAGCCAATAGACTTCTGCCTCTAGAGTAGTACACATGGACCAACTAGAACTCCTGTCGTTCACCAAGAACGGACAAGAAGGAGTTGTCCCTCCCATTGGTGTACTAGTCACCAACCTGCTCTCCCACAACAACAACTTATCAACTATTCTCTCTCATTGGATATCCCTATATATCAGATAGAATTTTCTTGGGCTCTCTTACTTACCACAACTAGAGAGGACAATAGTTTTTTGTGATGTGTCTTAGGATGCCCCTAGTATCCCTCCTTTTATAGGCAGGCTTGGGGTTAAGGTTCCCAATCTATATGAGATTGTGTGGGAGTGGAAAGGACCAAAAGAACTAGAACTTTTGCAACCAGTGACAGCTGAAATGGCCATAATAAAATCTAGGTGTCCATAATCGAAACATAGGAGAAACTTGTCCTTATTAAGTTTTGGGATTTATTGGGATACTGTCATGGGAGAAACTTGTCCTTTTAGTATGTACTTCATTCAATTACCTCATTCACATGAAAAGCCCTTTTATCTCAAATTCTAGATTTATATTATTTTACTTATTATCTACAAGTATTCCAAATCTCGGTATGAGATATCCTTATTTGACACCTCAAAACTTGTGTTTCCATTTACAGTTAGATAATTACTCCGACAATTGTCAAAATCATATAATCTTTTGGAAACTTTCCCATTATCCCATATTTAGGTTATCTAACAGTTCAAAAATTCATTATCATTTGTTTATGCACGAAATCTATTATTTCTTAAACTTATGCCAGAAAGTCCTATTTGCAAAGAAGATAGTCTCATGGGGCTCAATTGGGCCATGGGTTGAACGCATGCCACAAAGTTGATAGATTTATTATTCTGTCAATTTTAATTAGGGAATTTACTTATGAAAAAATCTTAATATTCATAGAATTCAAATTTGAGGATATTACATTCACCCTTCCTTAAAAGGAATTATGTCCCTAAAATTTGAACCCAGTAAGGTTAAGGTGAATGATAAGTCAACTTAGATCCAAACCATATGGTTAGTAACCCTTCTTGCATATCTTTATCTAGATCATCTTTAACAACCTTCATTCATATGAAATTGTTTCATATTACTATGATTGGGACCCAAATTAATTTCTAGGGTATTTCCACAACCTCATTCATGACCTGATATATCATTGGTGATTAAATTTTCACCTAAATTTCCAAACTATTATTCATTTTCACATAAGGGTGAGGTAACATCTCAAAACCCAATTATACACCATTAAACTCAACTTAGAGTATTCATTCTCATATATCAATTTTGTGCATAAAATGTGTCTACCCAATCTCTCTCACTCATAACAAGGCGAAATAAGCATTTCACTGTAACCCAAATACAAAATTCATCCCATTTCATGGGAAGATATGATGTATTCATGCATTATCTCCTGATTTTGAACTTTAGGTTGAATCACTTGAGCAATAACTCCAATCCATAATTACTTTTAATCCCAAAATTTTCATAAATTTCATACCCTCAAATTAAAAGCTATTTTCCATAATTCCTAATATTATGCACAACTTCCCTTATGATTTTATTCCAAACATATTTACATTACTTCTTGTATTTTTCACATTTACATCTCTTGTATCATTTGCCTTAGTCATTCCCTCAAGGTCCCTAGGGGTACATGTACCTTCATAGTAATCTCCTTTTGACCTCCTGTGCCTTATGTACTTATGGATTTCCACTCACATTTACCCCTTGGGCCTCATGAACTCATGAAGGTAGCCAATCTCCTAACCCCATGGGCCTTGGGCAAACATGAATGGCCATATCTTGACCTCATGGTCTTATGCACTTAGGGCATGATCACCTCCTAACCTCATGGGTCTTATGTAACTTTAATCCTCCCTACTTGACCTTAGGATTGACTTAGGGATCTACCCTATCTAGGGTTTATTGAGATATCACAACTATCACAATTTTCGAGAAAATTACTTTCTTATGTAATTCTTTAACCCAAATTTCCTCCATCTCTTAGGGTACATATTATTTACTTTATGTCTTTGCATTAGGCTCATGGCGACCTTCCCTTATGGCCTTGGCCTCTTAGTCACCTTCCCTTTTGGGCTTGGTCATCATGATGGTCTTCCCTTCTAGATTGACCTATTAGTGACCTTCCCTTCCAGGCTTGGTCTTCATGGTGGTCTTCCCTTTTAGGCTTGACCTATCAGTGACCTTCCCTCCATGATTGGTCTTTATAGTGATCTTCCCTTCTAGGATTGACCTGTAAGTGACCTTCCCTTCTGGATTGGGTCCTCATATTGTTAGCCACTTCCTGAGTGGATTTTCCTTGTGTCTTTCATAGATGGCATGCATAGTTTCAAAGAACGTATATCCTTTCATGTTTTGTATATCTTGACCCTTTAGGTGACATTCCAAGTTACCTCAAATCTTATACTGATTTGTGAACTCACCATTGTAGGGAAGGTCCTAACCTATGGTGCCTTCTTTATCCAAAGGAGGAGGTTAGTTTTTTATCCACAACCTGAATCCACATGTCTAGCATTTTGCCTCACCCATAGTTCCTTTTCCCATTCATAGGTTGACCCAACACAGGTCGGGACACCAACCCTAAAAGTTGAATTAAGGGTTTTATATTTTCATTTTTATGTAACCACTAGTTGCTTGTGTTCCTTAAAAAAACCCTTCTCATGAATCATGAATGCCTTGCTCCACATACATGCATGCATGGGACTGGGTCACCTAAACTCATCTGGATTTTTTTATTTCTTTTTCCCTAAGTGAGATTCAAATGGTTAGGGTTATTATTTCACCCAAACTACTCCCATTTCCCAAGATTAGGGTTTGGTGTTTGGGTTAGGGACTACACCTATACCTTAGAGTTTTATGATTCCCTTGACCCAGTAAGGGTTTTCCTAAACCACCCTAGATCCATCTAGAGTTTACCTTGCAAGGATAAACCCATAAAACATTTTTCTTTACTTTAAAATTATTTTCACAATTACATTAATTGGAGGAGGATGCCTTACTCCTACTTCTTCTCAAAAAATGCTACTTGACATGAGGAAGGAGGTATCTTTTAGGGTTTATTAACAAAGAGTATGAGAAATGGATGAAATTTGAGATGAGAAACTTAGATGAAACATTACTTCAGGCAAACCCTAGGTTCTAGCTAGGGAGATATCACATTGGCTAAGGGAGTCCTTGTCTACCATCTTAATGGTAGGAAGAAAATATTACCTGCCCCTGAATCCACGATGCTTTCTATACACCATTACCCTTAGGTTATGCCCAAATAATTCTCTATAGATTTCTAAGAATTACTCAAAACTATCAACTGTTATATATTATTTGAAAATATTGAGGCTCAGATACCAAATGTAATGACATAACCTTTTAGTGTCCCCCAATTAAGAAAGGCCCTTAAAGTTGAAATCCATTACCTAAATTTCTAATGATCCAGATTTAACAAATAACAAATAATAGCAAATAATTTACATTATCTCACAAATATTGTTAAAGAATATATAATGATGCTCCTCTAAGGATGAATTTTCAACATCAAACTAATACATATATATATGAGAAGAAGCATCTAAATAATCATCCTTTACTTAGATTTAATGTCTTCAATTGATTTCATCTTATTCATCATGTCTTGATATCCTCATATATTGCACTTACCTAAAACACTGACAATCCAAAACACAGTAAATATATTTTTACACTGAGTACGTGAGGTACTTAGAAAATTGTGCAAGTAATAAAACAACATATAATCAATCAATTACTTGCAATTAAGAACTGGCATTTTCATTACATATTTGAACCTATACTTGATATGTGTATCCTGGGCATAGTCATTGTCCCTCGAAGGGCTCATGTGCATCACCCCTAGATACATGTCATCCTAGGGTTTAGAATATGATATATTACTTTATGTGATACTCATAGTGGCATTATAATTAAACAAAAAGTAATTAAATATCCAATAATTCATTTCATCAATCTTCGAGGAATCGTCAACTAACATTGACAGTCGATAAAACAAGTAGTCACAATTGTAACCACACACCTCAATGCAGAATGATGCATACCATGCAATCATCATATGGTCTAATAAAGCAAGCAAAGATGGATCCAATCAATTAACATTTAATCTGCATGTATGTTTATCCTAAAGTGTCACCATCATATTATTCAAACTAAACCCTACTTGGGTCCTAATCTAGGGTTTAGGGCTGACTCGGGTTTGGATAAAGAATAAGGGTACAAACCTCAATTCTAGCGGACCATGATTTGTTAGGTTTATAAACCCATACCAAGCATTAGGTAAACCCTATATCTGATCTATCATATCCTTTCATTATGGAAACCTTGATTTGATTATGTTCATTACTATCAGGACAAGTTATGATCTTTGGTTTCAAAATCCTGATTACACATGTCCCCCAATTAGGAAATGACCTTAAATTTGAGAGGCATTACCTTAAATTAATTTACATTATCTCACATATATTGTTTACGAGCTATATAATGATGCTCCTCTAAGGAGTTTCATGAATTTCAAACAAGTGACTAATACGTATATATGATAAGAAGCATCTAACTAGTCCTCCTTTACTTAGCTTTAATGTCTTCAATTGATTTCGTTTGATTCATCATGTCTTAATAACTTCATATATGACATTTACCTATAACACTGAAAATCCAAAATGCGGTCAGTATATTTTTGTATTGTGTATGTGGGGTGCATACAAAAGTTTGCAAGTAATATAACAACATATAACCAATCAATTACTTGCATTTAAGAACTTGAATTTTCATTACATATTCAAACCCATACTTGATATGTTATCTTGTGTGTAGTCACTGTCCCTCACAGGGCTCATGTGCATCACCCCTTGATACATGTCTTCATAGGCTTCAGAATATTGTATTTTACTTTATGTGATACTCATTGTGGCATTATAATTGAACAGAAAGTAAACAAGAAACCAACATTTTATTTCATCAATCTTTGAGGAATCCTCAACAAACATCAGTAGTCGATAATATTAGTCATAGTTGTAACCATATCCTTAATGTAGAACCATGCATACCATGCAATCATCAAATCATCGAGTCAAGCAAGCAAATATGGATCCAAGCAATCAACATTCAATCTACATGTATGTGTAACCTAAAGTGTCACCATCATATTATTCAGATTAAACCCTAATCTAGGGTTTAGGGTTGACTCGGGTTTGGATAAGGAATAAGGGTACAAAGCCTAATTCCAAAAAAGCATAATTCATTAGGTTTATAAACCCATATTAGGCATTAAGTGAAAGCATAAATTAGATCTATCATATCTTTTCATTATGGAGACCTAGATTTGATTATGTGCATTAATATCATAGCAAATTATGATGGTTTCAAAACCCTAATTATATATGTTGATGATTAATCACTTTAGGAACCCTATTATACATCATCATCTTATATTCCCATTATATTCAATGATATCAGGTTACAACATGAACTGAGAGCCTTTAATGTATTCCATACCTTAATCAAGAATTTTAGGGTTTGCATGTATAAACCACTTTTTAATCATGTATCCATTGTAATTTTGGAACTAGTAGCATAGTTAGAGTCTGAAAGTAATTTATTCTTGATCTACTCCTTTTCCTGATCAACTTGATATATAAAATCATTATTTTTTGAGTTACCAATAATTAACTACATTATTGGCAAAATAACCATTAATAGACCAAATGTGTGTAGACATGTCCGCATTAATGAACTTTATCCACTAACCATGCAGGACGTGATCGACCAATGGCCTACGACCATTTCAGCCAAACGCTCCACATGAGAAGCTTTATGGGTAAAGTCATATTCCATTATTGCCCATGTGTTTCTGATTACCCTATCACCTGACTGGGGACACAAGGGTAATCTTAAACCTGTGATTCATCCCCTTCCATGTGCCATGGCTCATTTGAGCAGCAACTATAGTGAGTCAATCCCATGGTTGACACTAGGCTCCCCGTTCATCGAGTTCAATAATGAAAGTGCCCACTGGCTCTAGCACAATAAGTCGAACCTGGATGCATGTTGTGAGTCAAATGAAATGGCCACCAGAGGGGGTTTCCTAGAGTGGGTTTTGATGTCATAATTACTGGAAAAGGGAAAGTGATTACTTATTAGAATTTAAGGAGATCCAACGGTTGGGAGAGTTTCATAAATATCCCTTAGATCATCCCCTCCCATCACGAGGAATTGTGATGTCCCAAAAATCCATATTCAGTGAGGAGTTTTACATGGAAGGGGATGGAGCTTGGGGACCTAGCTTGAGCCTACATCATGCCTTTTTGAAAACTTGAGTATCCTTGAAGATCCCTAAAGCAACTCCAGACTAAGGAAATTTGGTCATAGGTGTCCTAACCGGCTGGGTCATGGTTGAGGTCACAAGGGATGGTGATGGATTGGGTTGGAAACACCAGGTAACTTTGGGATCAATTGAGGGAAGAGGAGGATTGTACGAGTTGAGGGTCAACTCTCCATCACCTTATATAGGCATGGGTGGTAGGCTGGAGGGTACCCTG
Source organism: Alisma plantago-aquatica (assembly GCA_963693085.1). NCBI lineage: Eukaryota > Viridiplantae > Streptophyta > Magnoliopsida > Alismatales > Alismataceae > Alisma > Alisma plantago-aquatica. The sequence goes on from OY856409.1 coordinate 872,802,268, forward strand.
TTAAGCCCTAACTTCTCGAAGATAATGGAAATTGGGTACTCTCTAGATTCTTCACAACAACATTTATATAATGACTTGTTAGCATTGTCTCTGCCTCTCAATCCTTTCGAGATAAAAATCAGAGAAAATTAGGAAGGGAAGAGAGAGAACAAGGGATCGGGGTTCCTGTGTGTGAATATTACATCTTTCCCAAATTATCTCAGGGTAGGAGATGATCTGAGGATCGTCAATCCCTGATCTGAGGGTCATGCCTTGCATGACACATCAAGGGGAGAATGAGTTATCATGATAAAGTAGGGAAACATTTAGTTGATTTCCAATATAGAAACATGTGTAATAAGTGCATGTTGGTCCCTCTTTCTTCACATATTTCTATAGACCACTAGGAACATCCTTTTCCTATGAAACTTTGAGGGAAACTCATTAATAAATTCCTCAAATTTTATTTATGTTTTGGATTTATTGGGATAACTCTCATAGGAGAAACTTGTCCTTTTAGTATGTCCTTAATTCAATTACCACATTCACATGAAAATCCCTTCTATCTCAATTTCTATATTTATCTTATTTTCCATATTATCTTCAAGAATTCCAAAGGTCAGACTGAGATGTCCTTATTTGATGCCTCAAAACTTGTGTTTCCATTTATAGTTAAATAATTACTCCAGTAATTATCTAAATCACCAATTATCTTAGAATCTTTTGGAAACTTTCCCATTATCCCATATTTCGGTTATCTAACAATTCATGAAGTCATTATCATTTATTTATGCACGAAATCTGTTATTTCTTAAACTTGTGCCAAAAAGTCCGATTCATAAAGAAAATAGTCTCATGGGCCTCACTTCGGCTATGGGTTGAACACATGCCACATAGTTGATAGCTTTATTATTCTGTCAATTTTAATTGGGGAAGTTGCTTATGCAAAAAGCTTAATATTCATAAAATTCAAATTTGGTGATATTACATTCACCCCTCCTCAAAAGGAATTTGGACCCTAAAATTCAAACCCAATAAGGTTAAGGTGAATGATATGTCAACTTATCTTCAAACCATAGGGTTAGCAACCCTTCTTGGATATCTTTATCTAGATCATCTTTAAAACCTTCATTGATATATAATTTTTTTATATTACTATATTTGGGACACAAATTAGTTTCTAGGGTATTTCTAAAACCTCATTCATGACCTGGTATTATCATTGGTGAATATATTTTCACCTAAATTTCCAAACTATTATTCATTTTCACATAAGGGTGAGGTAACATCTAAAAACCCTACTATATACCATTAAACTCAACTTAGTGTATTCATTCTCATATGTCAATTTTAAGCATAACATGTGTCTACACAATCTCTCACACTCATAACAAGGTGAAATAAGCATTTGAATGCAACCCAGATACAAAGTTCATCCCATTCCAAGGGAAGATATGATGTATTTGTACATTATCTTCTGATTTTGAACTTTAGGTTCAACCGCTTGAACAATGACTCAAACCCATAATTAATTTTAATCCCAAATTTTCTTAAATTTCATACCCTGAAATGGAAAGCTATTTTCCATAATTCCTAATTTTATGCCCAACTTCCATTAAGATTTTATTCCAAACATCATTACATTACTTCTTGTATTCTTCACATTTACATCTCTTGTATCGTTAGCCTTAGTCATTACCTCAAGGTCCCTAGGGGTACTTGTACCTTCAGAATAATCTCCTTTTAACCTCCTGGGCCATATGTACTTATGGATTTTGACTCACATTTACCTCTTGGGCCTCATGAACTCATGAAGGTGGCCAATCTCCTAACGCCATGGCTTTGGGCAAACATGGATGGCCATCTCCTGACCCCATGGTCTTGTGCACTTAGGGCATGATCATCTCCTTACCTCATGGGTCTTATGTACCTTTAATCCTCCCTACTTGAGCTTTGGATTGACTTAGGGCTTTACCCTATCTAGGGTTTATTGAGATATCACAACTTTAATAATTTTTGAGCAAATTACTTTCTTATGTAATTCTTTAACTCAGATTTCCTCCATCTCTTAGGGTACATATTATTTACTTTATGTCATTGCATTAGGCTCATGTCGACCTTCCCTTATTTCCTTGTCCTCTTAGTCACCTTCCCTTTTAAGCTTGGTCATCATGGTGGTCTTCCCTTCTGGGATTGACCTATTAGTGACCTTCCCTTTCGAGCTTGAGCTTCATGGTGGTCTTCCCTTCCGGGCTCAACTATCAATCACCTTCTCTTTCAGGCTTGGTATTTATGGCAATCTTCCCTTCTAGGCTTGACCTATCAGTGACCTTCCCTTCTGGGTTGGTTCCTCATACTGTCAGCCACTTCCTGAGTGGATTTTCCTTGTGTCCCTCAGAGATCGCATACTTAGTTTCAAAAAATGTATATCCTTTCATGTTTTGTATACTTAAATCTTAACACTTTAGGTGACATTCCAGGTTACCTCAATTCTTATATTGCATTGTGAACTCACCCTTGTAGGGAAGGTCCTAACCTATGGTGCCTTCTTTATTCAAACAAGGAGATTAGGCACTCTAGCCATAACCTGAAGCCACAAGTCTAGGGTTTTGCCTCACCCATAGGTCCTTTTCCCATTCTTGGGTTGACCAACCCCAGGTCGGGAAACCAACCCTAAAAGTTTAATTAATGGTTTCATATTTTCATTTTTATGTAATCATTGGTTGATTATGTTTCTTAAAAAAACCTTCTTCTGAATCATGAATGCATTGCTCCACGTACATGCATACATGGGAAATTGGATCACCTAAACTCATCAAGATTTTTTTATTCCTTTTTACCTAAGTAAGGTTCAAATGGGTAGGGTTATTATTTCACCCACACTACTCCCATTTCCCACAATTAGGTTTTAGTGTTCAGGCTAGGGACTACACCTATACCTTAGAGTTTTACAATTCACTTGACCCAGTAAGCATTTTTCTAAAGAAACCCTAGCTCCATATAGAGTTTACCTTGCAAGGATAAACCCATAAAACATTTTTCTTTACTTTAACATTATTTCCACATTACATGTACATTAACTAGTGGAGGATGCCTTAATCCTACTTCTTTTCAAAAAAGCTACTTGAGATGAGGAAGGTGGTATCTTTTAGGGTTTATTAAGCAAGAGGATGAGAAGTGGACGAAACTTGATATGAGAAACTTAGAGGAAACATTACTTTAGGCAAACCCTAGGTTCTAGCTAGGAAAGTATCACATTGGCTAAGGGAGTCCTTGTATACCAATGTAATGGTACAAAGAAAATATTGCCATCCCCTGAAGCCACAATCTTTTCTATACACCAGTACCCTTAGGTTATGCTCAAATAATTCTCCTTAGTTTTTGAGAATTACAAAAACCTATCAACTATTATATATTATTTGAAAATTTTGGGGCTCGGATACCAAATGTAACTATATCACTTTTTAGTGTCCCCCAATTAATAAAGGACCTTAAAGTTGAGAGACATTACCTAAATTTCCAATGATCCAAATTTAACAAATAATAAATAATAGAAAATAATTTCCATTATCTCACAAATATTGTTAAAGAATATATAATGATGCTCGTCTAAGGAATTACATGAATTTCCAACATGAGACTAATACATAAATATGAGAAGAAGCATCTAACTCATCATCCTTTACTTAGATTTAATGTCTTCAATTGATTTTGTCTGATTCATCATGTCTTGATATCCTCATATATGGCATTTACCTAAAACACCGACAATCCAAAACATGGTTAGTATATTTTTATATTGATTACATGAGGTACATAGAAAATTGCGCAAGTAATATAAAACATATAATCAATAAATTACTTACAATTAAGAGCTGTCATTTTCATTACATATTTGAACCTATACTTGATATGTGTATCTTGGGAGTAGTCACTGTCCCTCATAGGGCTCATGTTCATCACCCCTAGATACATGTCATCCTAGGGTTTAGAATATGATATTTTACTTTATGTGATACTCATAGTGGCATTATAATTGAACAAAAAGTAAATAAATCTCCAATAATTCATTTCATCAATCTTTGAGGAATCCTCAACAAGCATTAACAGTCGATAATACAATTAGTCTTAATCGTAACCACATACCTCAATGTAGAACCATGCATACCATGCAATCATCATATGGTCCAATCAAGCAAGCAAAGATGGATCCAAGCAATCAACATTTAATCTACATGTATGTATATTCTAAAGTGTCACCATCATATTATTCAGACTAAACCCTACTTGTATCCGAATCTAGGGTTTAGGGCTGACTCAAGTTCAAATAAGAATAAGGGTACAAACCTCAATTCCAGCGGACCATGATTTGTTAGGTTTATAAACCCATACTAAGCATTAGGTAAACCCTATACCAAATATATCATATCCTTTCATTATGGACACCTAGATTTGATTATGTTCCTTAATATCATGACAAGTTACGATGGAATGTGGCAGTCTCTTAATAGAATCTAAGGCATATTCTTGCTTTGAATATCCTCATGGAGGGTACATTCAGGCTACCCTAAGGATAAGTTTTATCCACCTCCAAACTTTTGGAGTATTGTAGTCATCTTCTTCTAACATACTGATGTTATGGAGTGGTTTCCATGTTATCTTTCCTATTTGTGTGAATTTCTTGGTCACGATGACACACTTTTATTTAGAAACAACCATTATGTTGATCCTCCTAGATCATTAATGCAACAATATGATGACGTGATGATCCACCTTTTGGAGGAGGTAGGATGTTGATCTAGGTCATTCTTATGAGCCTTCTAGGCATTCAAGTTCATCTTCATGGGAGAATAATAAGAAGAAGAAGAAGTAGAAGATGAAGGTGTCACTGGGATATTGACCTCCTTTCTCAATAAGGGCTTTGAGAAGTATATAGGTCTTTCATTGTTTTATATAGTATGAAAACAATTGCACTTATAATCTTTTCCCTATGTTGAATTTTCTTACTTAGTATTCATTTTAGGAATAAATTTCACATTTACATTTCTATATATTAGAATGCTTGTCAGGTTGGTTGTGTTTAGAAATCACTTGTACAGATGAAGGCAAGTTGCATGAATGAGTTAATCCTTAGTTGAATTATGTTTTTTTGATTTGTTTCGTCTTTGTTAGTTTCTATGATATTTTCTACATTTTTGTCATGGATTTGTATCCGCATAATCATTTAATAAAATGGAATTTTATTTCTCTCTCTATATGCCTTATTTTTATGTGACATGCTTGACTTTACAAATTGTATCATAATTTCAAATACAGACTCCGACTCTTGAAGCTAATAATAGCCTTTTTGTTGAGAATGGTAACTTGTGAGGAAATGGAATGGGATGTAAATATGGCTTTGAATAAGGGTATATAATAGTTCCACCTAACTTTTCTACATTAGTCCTACAACCAATATTCCTTACACAAAATATGGGCTTGGATAGGGGTCACATGTCCTTTCTCCCCTAAAATTCATATGAGATGAATGTTAGCTTCTAGAGGAGTCAGAAGGACATGGTGGAGGAGTGAATGGCGTACTCAACTTTGGGAGTTGTGAATGGCGATCTAGGAGGCGATGATGGAAGGAAGCAGGGAGAACTGTCATTGGGATCCTTTGTGGTAGGAAAGATCCAGATCAATAGTACAGAAGGTCAAGTACAAAATGTTGGTTTCCATGCTCAATGAGGAGACAAATGAAGCAATAAGTGGAGAGTTGAAGTTCCTGTGGTGGCTAAAAAACAATGATGGTTAGATCTATTTGCTAGAAAGGAGGATGATCTTCCTGTATTGAAGCAATGTCAGATTGAGATAGTTGGCGGAGCAGTTAAATACTCTAGATCCATTATGAAGAAGAATTTTGAGAAGTGGAAGAACACAATGGTGGGATACGTTATAGGACTGAAACCGCACTGGACAACTTTGCATCAACATTTTCAGTTGATTTGAAAATGTAAAGTAGAGTTTGAGGTCCTGTCAAGGGGAAATGATTATTTCATTGTTCGTTTCTCAGATCCAGAGGATATTCAAGTAGCTTTGGAGGACGGACCCTGGTTTGCTACTGGGAAGTTGTTGTTCTTAAACAAGTGGTAGAGAAGTGAGCCACTAGAGAAGTGGAGGCTGGCAGAAGTGTTGGTCTAGAGTCGAATTTGTGGGCTACCACTGGAATTGTGGGATGAAGAAGTGTTTAGTATTGTCACACGCTATCTGGGGACTCCACTCAGGCCAGGCATGCTTACTAGGCAACTAAAATGACTAGAATTTGCCAGGCTATAGGTTTGGATTCCAGCAACCTCATCTTTTGAAAAGGAGGTGAATCTCATCAATGATGATGGAATTAAAGATTCGATTATGATTGAGTATGAATGGATCCCTATATGTTGTAATGAGTGTGGGATGTTTGGGCACAAACAAGGTGAATGTGTTAATGCTGATAAGAAAGAGAATGAGGGGAATGTTATAGATAAGAACCCGAATGAGTTGAAAATGTTTTATGATTGTCCTCGTGATGAGGTACAAGTTAATGAAGATTAGGGTAATAAAGGAAGATTGGGCAAGAGCTAGTGGAAAGTCCAAAGACCCCAAGAGTGGTCAATAGCTTAGGTGATTTTAGTACACATGTATCCCAGGATGGAGGTGGATGGACCAAGAGTGGTAAGAGGAGGGAAAACCCTCCCCGTAATGTTTCCAAAATTCCACAGCAGAAAGCTATTGGTATTCCAGTTTTGCCAAATAGTTTCAGAGCTCTAGATTTTGGTGAGGTGCCACTGGGTGGTAATGTAGGGCGGCCCCCGGATGTGCCTTCCAGTAATGGTTGAAGAAATTAACCTTCTATCCTGGAATGTTTGAGGTTTGAACAAATCAGGATGACAACTAGCTATTCGTGAGGCTGTCATTAAAGATGATGTATGTATCTTCTGCCTTGTTGAAAAAAAAATTAGGAGGAAGAAAATAGTAAGGGTGATGAATAACCTATGGAATGGTTGTAGATGGATTTCTAATCATGCAAAGCACACGTTGGGGTGGGTAGTTGTTGTGTGGAACAGAGAAGATATTGATATCAAAATGATATAGGAATCAGATCATTTTTTCGTGAGTGGGGTTACATATGAAGATAAGAGATTTATTCTTGTTGCTGTGTATGACCATTATTCTGAGAAGATGAGAATGTTGTTATGGGATGAGCTTTCTTACATATTGAGGAAGATAGTCGATATTCCATTCATTCTAGCAAGAGATTTCAATGTTGTGAGATACTCTGTAGAGAAGGTGGGTGGAGATGAACTGTCTTATGGAGCTACGTTGGGGTTCAATAGCTTCATTAGTTGTAATAAACTCATTAAGCTTGATTTTGTAGGATCAAACTTTACCTGGGAGAATAGGAGAAAGGGAGAGAAGATGGTTATGACCAAGATTGGCAGGGTTCTTATGAACTCTATTCACAATGATCATAAGCAACTGATTATTAAGTTGGATGACTCCAAGTTCAAGAAATGCACTCCCTTCAGGTTCATCAATTCTTGGGTGGATTGTGAGGGTTTTAAAGATGTGGTTAAAAATGCATGGAAAGAGAATGTGGATGGGAATCCTATGTTTGTTGTTTGTAGGAAACTTGATAGAGTTAGAAATGACATTTGTATCTGGAACAAGGAAAGGGTTGGTAATTTGTTTGAGAATAGGAAGGTGTTGGAAGTTGAAATGGATATGCTTGTAGAATGAGTTGAGAATGATCCTATGAATGAGGAGATAGTTGAACATTTGATAGAGAAAAGAAAGCTTGCTATAAAATCATATGAAGCTGAGGAGAGTCTTTTGAGACATAAGTCTCGAGCTCAATGGCTAAATCTTGGTGATAAAAATTCAAAGTTCTTTTATGCTTCTCTCAAAACAAGGAGCATGAGGAATTTGATAAATTGTATTAAATTTCATACTCAACTATGCTATAATGGGGAAGTTATTAAGGAGTAGATTAATTTGTTTTGTAAAGATTTGTTTTCTAGAAGGGCTGATTGAAGAGATAATCTTTCTCTGTATGGTATCTTTTCCAAGATTACTCAGAGTGATAGTGATATGTTGAGTGTTGAAGTCTCTGATGAAGAAGTTGATGATGTCATTAAGTATGCCAAGGGTGACAAAGCACTGGGCCCAAATGGTTTTAACTACCCGTTTTTTAAGTCATGTTGGAGTAATATAAGAGAAGATGTTATTAAATCAGTGTGGAATTTTTTTTGGAGTGGTAAGTTGCTAAATAAAGCTAACAGAATAATTATTACTCTTATACATAAGATTAAACATGATGTAGAGGTAAATTACTAGAGGCCAATCTCTCTTTACAATGTTATATACAAAATAATATCAAAAATCATGGCCAATGGGGTTCATAAAATTCATCATGTGTTAATTGATCCTGCTTAGTTTGCTTTCATTAAAGGGTGGTCTATCACTTATGTGATCCTTTTAGTGAATGAACTTATAAACAATATGATAAAGAATACTCAAAGTAAGTTTTGCCTCAAGATGGATATTAGAAAAGCTTATGATTTGGTTGAATGGGATTACTTGAACAATGTTTTGGGAGTCTTTGGGAGTCCATGAATTTTCCTACCAGGTTCATTGATTTGATAAAGGAATTTTTGTAACTACTAGTAGCCACATCCTCATTAATGGAGTGCCATCTGAAAGGATTTATCCTGCTAGAGGGGTGAGGCAAGGAGACCCTCTAGCCCCTTATCTTTTTGTTCTTGCTATGGAAGGATTGTCCACTATTATTAGAGAAGCTGTGAGGAGGAAAGATTTGAATGGTTTCAAAGGATCACATGAAATGAGTATTACCCATGTCTTCATTGCGTATGATGATGTGCTCTTTGCAGAAGCAGATGACAAAAGTATTGATTGTATTCTGAGCATTATAAGGAAATTTGGAGAGTTGTCGGGCTTGGAAGTCAACAATGAGAAAAGTTTCATTTCTTGTAACAAAGAAGATAGGGGTTTTGAAATCTCTAGGATGATTGGTATTCCCTTAGATACTCTAACTAAGAAGTACCTGGGGTTACCATTATTCCAAGGAAAGATCACTAGAAGTTTGTGTGCACCTATTATGGATAAAATCAAGAGGATGTTGGATGGGTGGAAGTCAAGATACCTTTTGTATGCAGGTAGAGTGGAGCTCATCAAAACTATGTTGGGGTCATTTCACTAGTATTGGGTGGCTTCTTTCCCTATTCCTAAGGCAGTATCTTTAGAGATAGATAAAATATGACATGACTTTCTTTGGGTGGCACTGATCCTGATAAGAGGATGCATATGGTTGCTTGGGATGATGTTTGCACTACTAAAGAAGAGGGAGGGTTGGGTATTAAAAAGACTGATGATATGGTTAAAACTTATATGGAAAATAATATATGGAATATTGATTTGACAAAGGACTCTTTGTGGGTTCGTTGGATCCATTCTAGATATTTAAAAAAAGAGTCAATATGGAAGTCTAAAATTCATGCTAATGCTACATGGATGTGGAAACAACTAGTTATGATTAAATGGAAGTTGGTTTCAAGAGTTTTTTACTCTGTGGGGAATGGGGAGGATACCCTACTTTGGGGTGATCCATGGGTAAAGGAGGGTGCTTTTTTGGATGATGTTATTGATAATAAGTATCAGGCTAATTGCAGACAGGGCGACTTTGCAAAGGTTAACTGCTACTGGTCTGATGGTAATTGAAAGTCTGCTAAGTCGAGACATGTTAGGAGTAGGGTTGACTTTGGTCAAGATGTAAAAGATTGCATTCTTTTAGATGGTAATGAAGTCTGTAAGATGAGGGATTTCTAGGATGCCCTTAGAGAAAAGAAAGTTAAAGTCCCTTGGTGTAGGTGGCTTTGGAAGACAAAATCTTCTCGAGCTAGTATTCTCACTGTATGGAGGCTAGTGAAGAGGAAGCTTGTGACTCATCAAAAGATGAAGAGTAGAGGGTTCAACTTGGCCTTGTTGTGTGTTTTGTGTAGGGATTCTGAAGAAAATGATGAGCATATATCTTTTTATTGTGTTTTCAGTGGTGCTTTATGGAGGAATGTTGTTTTGGAGAAGGATATTAAAGATTTTCCCGATTCTATGAGCTCTGTAATGAAGATGTATGACGGAAAGAGCAAATCCTTTTTGTTCTTAGGCATTCATGAGCTTTGGTGGGAGAGGAACCTGAGGATTTTTGAAGATAGATATAGATCTAGTAATAGTTTTAGTAGAGATGGAAAGATAGCTTACAGTAGTATTAGATAGGCTTTTTTCCACATTATCTGTTTGTACAAACTTCTTTCCAAGTTTAATAGAAAAAGGATCATGCTTTAGGGGATAAAAAAAGGGACGTGGTGCCTCAAGGACTCTAGACAAATATCTTCCTACAAGTTTGGACCAAATCACAATATCCTTTTGGGTGACACTTAATCACACATATGTGTCGCATTGTTGGTTCTAGGTAGGATGAAAACCATTGACATTCGTGCCTACAACCTTAGAATGGATATTGGGTTCAAACTGCTTGTATAAGTCATCTTGAATGGATTATCTACTTTGATAATCATTAGGGATGTGATACTAACATCGATCTTGGTAAAACCCCATTATAAAACCTAAAAAACACTATCATGTCACACAGTTTTGGGGTAGATACACATCCAATGATGCATTGCATAGTGGCCTAGCACTTAACCTAACTATAGGTCCATGTGTTTGGTAAATGGCAGACATTGACTGTGGTCATGTTGGATCAGAGTAAACAATATGAATTTCTCGGGGATGTGGTTGATTGTATATATTGGGCATGAGTGAAATAGCATGTCTATATATGTAGACATGATGGGTTCTACTGTCTTTGGCAAAAGATTTCTAGTAACATCAATCATTACATCACCATGTATGAGCCTGAGACATTGTTTTAGGGAAGAAGGCACCACCTTGTATTTAGTATCCAAGGATGCCCCAACATAAGATTTAAAGTGGATTTGATCTCCAACACAATGTACATCTTCATGAATATCTTTGGGCCATCATGGATCTATAGTCAGACCTCTTCCATGACTTCTTTTGGAGATTCATCAAATGCAACTACCGTGATACTTGTTTCCTAGATCTTGCCTCATTTGATACCCAACATAATAAAGTTGTTCAAAGAGCATATGTTGAGACCTACACCATTGTCAATGAATGGTAGGGATAATTTCATATCACCATATGGGATGGTGATGTATAGTGGTGGATTAGATCAAGACTAGATGGGATATTATCCTCAGAGATTGTGGTGGTATTTGGCTTGATGATTAAGGAAAATTTGTCAACAAAATTCTTAGGTTGAATTTTATTTAAAAATTGTGCCATTGAGGATTTCTAAAATGGGCGCCTAATGCACGGGCTGACACTATATGAGTTTCCACATGGAGTTTTCCATGTGGGTATTCTTCATGTGTTATATTATTTCAGGGGATTTATTAGCTATAGTAGCATCTAAGGTTGACATTGGTGACATGATGACCCACCCTTACTTTCTAGTATGGAGAATAAGAATTCAGGTGACGGTGGCACCTAATGGAACTTTAACAACCCTAATATTTTACCATATATGTTAGGCACGATAATGATTTTTACTCATCAGGAATTGTTATTGAAGCCTATCCCACATAGGCAATGACCTTCATCTTCCATTTGTTAGTGGGAAGTTCTGCAGGTAATGGGTACTCAAAGGACTAAATCACTGACACAAGAAGTTCTAGTGGAACTTCTTCTTTGTCTATTTTTTCTATCTACACATTGAGAATAGAGGCCAACCTTGTTGGTGGTGTAAATTCTATGATATGTACATGTTTGAGATGTAGTTCCCACCAGCACTTACAAAGGATTGAAGGGTAGGGGATTCATTGTTGGGATTTGGATACCGCCATTGAGAGCCATTGCTAGAATTTTGATGCTTATAGATGATGTTCTATTCAACAAATATTTTGCATGGTTTTTAAATGTTTTCTTTAGCATCAATGTTCGTACTTGTTTAGGAACTTAAATGACACCTAGGAAGGTGGGTCTATTTGGCATGATGAACATTTCTTATCGTCATAGGGTTTGTTCATCATGTATGAGATAAGATTTGTCTACAAGGCCTTGCAGTCATTCTTATCATCCCTCTAGATCTATGGAAGAAAAAGAAGGTGAGAGGGTCTTATATATGGGTATTGTATATTTTCCCATAGCTCACCTAGAAGCTCACTCTAGGTTTCCTTGAACCCTTTGATCTTTAATGGGGTAGAAGTTGGTGAGAGATCTTTAGGCAGTATTAGGCCTATGTATGGCATGCCAATCGTCACGTCACTAGGCCTCTTCTCGGGACTTAGTTCTCCCCATGAATTCTTTTGTATTTTTTTCTTCATGGGTTTCTATCTACATCTATGAAATGTAGTTGGTGATCTATTATAAAATGCTTTCATCTATCCTTCTAAGGAGTAAAATAATATCTTTTAGGGGTCCCTCATGGGAGATACGTTCAGTTTATCCATCACACATGTCCCACATTTTTTATACGGAGAAGAGTACTCTTAATTTTTCCATTAAAAATTGGGACCTTGAAAGCTCCAATTGTTTAAGGGTTTTGGGCATCAAATGATTGGAGAGGCATCAGAGAGTTCTTTCAAAATTAGGACCACAGTGTGGACATCATTAGGATCTTATTTGATACTATCTATCCCTTAATATATGAGGTCTTATACATCATGCATGAAGGTAAGATATTCATCTATGAGGCATCTAGCAATAATGATACTCACATATGGTAGTTTGGTTAAAGTTGTCTATAACTGGGATTGGTAAAAAAATTTAAGCATAGACTAGATTTTGGGAAATATGGATGTGTAAGATCATTCAAGTTGAGAGAATCGTCATGAAGTCCATAATTGAGAGGATATGTCAAACCACACCTTTGTAGGGGTCCATGGCTTTGTCCTCCGTGCATGTTCAACTAATTTATTTATTGGGGCCACTATGTTTGAAGATTTTGATTGTTGTACTAGTGTTTGGAAAGAAGGAGGATATGTCCACTCCTCATAATAGTTGGGGGGATACTTATACCCTTTTTCATTGGTATTTTCTAATGATGCGTAACTAGGGCCACTAGTGTCACAAGCTCACCATGGTAATTGAAGATGCATGTAATTTTTGGGGTTGAGATGATACCCTGGGGATGGTAATAAAACTAAACACAGTTGTTACAAGTGTCATTTTCACCTTACCATTGACTTAGTGGTATTATTATGGGTTAGTCCAGTGTCCTTGTAAACTCCATTGTTGATTGTAGTCTTTGTGTTAGTACCAACTTGGATAAGTTCAACAAATGATTAATATGACTAGAATATCAAAATTACTGACAATGTAGGGGGCGATGACTTCATAACCATATGATTTCCTTATTTTTTGGTCATCTTGTAGTCTATATGTTCCACCATCTCTCTCCATCATCGCACAAACTATGTAAAAGAACCTTACATCTTTTGAGTAAGGGCTTTGAGATCTTCCCTAGTTGTAAGTTGGTTGATGTTCGACATTGATGCTTGATGACGCAGCTGGGAAAACCAGCCAAAGACTTCATTGCTTCCATATTCTTCTAGTTGTATGATGCCAGATCTGGTCCTTCAAGTGACCATTGGAAGAGCCTTATCATGCATTAGTTTTTGTCTCTTTTCACAGGTGATTATCTAGCCATTAATTGCATATATGTTCATTTTGAGATATGTTTATGCATTATATACTATCATTAGCATGTTAGTCATTGTTGCATCAAATATTTAGTAATTATAAGGAATGATGTAGTTTACCATCTATAACTTGGAATTATAATCTTTTTCTCTTATTTTAGGCAAATTAGGCACAGAGTGGACTAATCAATGCCACTAACACATCTGTAGGTGGTACTAATAGAACACAAAGTTACAAAAGGGAAATAGAGGAATCTTGGTGCTATCAAGAACATGATTAGTGCTAATGAGATAGGCAACAATGCTACCAAGCTCACTAGTTAGTGCTACTACCCACATAAGATCTAGGGAGCATTAGAATTGAGAATAATTGTCTCGGTGCCATCGACTCACATGTCAGTGGTACTGACTTCAACATTCATGTTACATTACCACTCGAAGATTGAAAATCGAGGTTATTGACTTAACGACACTATTTGAGGATTACAATTCAGCCACAAACTTGGTTCCATAGACACTTAGTGCACAATTAGTTCATATCTAAGATTATGCCATATCCTAAAACTATGACTTAATGACGACCAAATCCCCACTTATGATATAAGAAAAGAGTGCGACTTAAGGAGATATCACATTTTATCATGTTACAATAGAACACCAAGCCGAGAGAGGAGACGAAGGAGATAGTCACAAACTAAATTCTCTAGGAAAATTTGAAGGGTAAAATTTGCAGTCTAAATGTTGCAAATCAAGGTGTTCACTAGAGGGGATCTCAGAGATGACTTCTCTAGGGTTTTCACATTGGTTTTCTAATGTTTATCCTATTTTCTTCTCTTCCTCACTTTTTATGATGTTATCAATCATGCGGGAAGAAAACCCATATTGCTTAGGATCCGGGAGTATCCTGGTATATCTTTGTATTTTAATTCTATGAATTGATCATCTATTTCCTTCATGTTGGTCATGAATCTATGATCTACTATCAATTTTTCATGCTTGATCACCATAAGCAAAGTAATCAACAACTAATTACCTTGAAATAGGCATTAGGGGTTAGACTAATCATAGATCCACATATCCTATATTGCACCTCAGGAGAGGGCTTACAACTGTGAAAGAACAACCTAAAGATTTTGATAATTTACCTAATAAATTTCTAATTATTATAAGAGTGGGGTTTGTTTTAGTTTAGGTAGTGTATGGCATTGCAGGAGCGGGTAATACTTTCTATATACCTTTAGTCCAGAGTAAAGGGTGAATAATTATTAATAAAATGGAATTTGAATACAATGTATAACCTGGTGAAACCATAGTCCTGAGGAATCCATCCATTCTTGATCATAACAATTTTAATTTAGATTTGATTTTTTCTCTTTTAGTTATAAAGCAACCAACCAACCATTTTCTATGTCCAAGTGATTAGGTCTCAATAAGTAGTATTCCTTGGTGAACATCTCCCTGAGTTTGACACTTGGGCCTCACAAGCATGTATTACATGACACATGCACTTGCATTTCACACACACAGTTTTAGCATGTCATGTTTTGTCACTGTTGTGGGGAAAATGGCACCACCTGCACTATGAGTGTTGTGAGCACCCACTCTAGTCTAGTTTTCATTCTTTCATTTACTTTCAATATTTTCTTTTGGAATAAGAGAATAATTAAAAAAAAGTCTTTTGTCAATATATTAGTATTTTATATCTCACATTGCCATTGATTTTCAGGTACTAGTGCATGGTTCACACTTGAACCATAGATTATAGAGAGTCTACTCTAGCTAGTGTAAATCAGGAGGAAACCTTGTGTAAGGATCCATAGTTTGGGGATTCAACTAAGAAGCACATTCAAACTCCACTACCTCAGCCAGAGCAAGAGCACAGAATAGCTATAGACTTGAACATCAATGACCATGCATGAGGACGTGTTTGAATAAAAAAAAGGTCTAGGAAAAGATAAAGGAATCTTCTGCTTCAATGCAACTTGGACCTATTAAACGCCATGCAGAGAATTTTGATAGCTACAAAATTGACCCAGAACTACTGTCACTAATAAAGTCTCAAGCATTCCATGGGCAGAACCTAGAGGATCCTATGGAACATATAAACAACTTTGTGGAGAGCTATGACATGTTGAAGCTTGAAAAAGTTCTAGCCAAGGTGATTTATATGATACTTTTTTCATATTTATTGTTAGATAAAGTAAAAGTGTGGTTCCTAATTCTATTGTCAGAGTCTATTGAAACTTTGGATGATATGATAGATACACTATGTGAGAGATATTTACCATCATAGAAGACAAATGAGTTGGTGGGGCAATCTACAACCTCAAGTAACATGTTGAGGAGTCAGATTCATAAGCTTGGGAGAGATTTCAAAACATGCACATGAAAGTCTGTCATCATGTGTAGGTGAATACATTATATTACACCCTACACAAAGGGGAGTGGACTACTCTAGATAGTGTAGGTGTAGGATTGTTTCTATGCAACAAGGTTACAAGATGTTATGATATCTTGAAGAACATGGGAAAGAACCAATCTTGGGACAGAAGCACTAGCAACAATCAAGAGTGCTATAGAATCAAGAGAGATCACACACATTAACACTCAAATGGATAGACTCACAAGGAATCTTGATCATAAATTTGGCACCTCATATGGAGGTGAAGAGGAGTGCATGATTGTGCACAAGAAGAATAGTAGGAATTAATACAAATATTCATGTCATCGGGATCCTAAATTTTCTTAGAAGGGTTCAAATAATTTCCAACAAAAACCATCCAAGAACAACATCCCAAGCAAAAGTAGAAAGGAAACCCTTCACAACAATATCAACAAGATAAGGGTCCTATATAAGATGGATAGGATTGAAGACATGTTGAGCAGACTTACGAGTCAAAACAAGACCTTGTTTGACCAATCAAAAAGCGAGTAGTAGAATAAGGGGTTCAGATCCACAATATTGAAAATCAAATCACTCAATTGGCAGTAAAGGTGGCATGCATTTAGAAGCCCAACCAGCAAGGGTTTCTAGGAAACATAGATATCTTCCCTAATAACTGCCAGGTGAAGGTAATACTTCTCTGTAGTTGAAAGGTATTGGTGAATGAGAAGAAAGAGACTCTAGACCAGAGTACCACACATGCAGACACTAGGAAAGTGACAAACACACTCCCTCTAGAGCAACAACAAGACCTCGCACCTTGGGAAGAAGCCCCAAAAGATAAAAAAATTGGGCAGACAGAAACCAAGAAGCAGTCATATAGTTCACCTCATCTGTGCAAAAATGTGACTCAGGTACCGTTCACTAATAGTTTGAAGGCCAAAATGGTTGATCAACAATTCAAGAAATTTTTAGACACTTTCAAGAAGCTTTACATCAACCTACCACTTGTAGATATATTGAGCATATTCCCTCCTATGGAAATTTCTTGAAGGATATCATCTACAACAAGAGGAGGATAGCATGTTCTAATGTTATGTTATTGCGCAAAGAAGTTAGTGTCTTGATACAGAGGAAACTGTGATACATTAGATAAGATCCAAGGTGATTCAAAATACCATGCTACATTGGCAAGGTCAAGATTGGAGATGCACTATGTGATTCCGGTGCAAGAATTAATCTCATGCCACAGACTATGTTCAAGAAACTAAGACTCAGAGAATCAAGGAAGAGTAACATTATGTCAGATGGTAGTCAATTCAGTGGTGAGGGCAATAGGCATCTGTGAACATGTTCTAGTAAATGTGGATAAATTCATATTTCTAAAAGATTTTGTAGTCATGGAAATTTAGTATGATTAAGGCAATGAAGTACTCCTAGGAAGACCATTCCAAGCCACAATAGATGTAATCTTGGAGATGGGGAGAGGAAAACTAACATTGTGGATGACTAGTTTGAGATAAAGCTACCTGATTATTAACCACTAAGCAAGGAGAAAGCACAATGTCACATGATGCAACATTTTGGTAGTGAGGTGTTCCTACGCTTTGTGAAAACATTACTAGACATGGCCCGTGTCATGACAAAGTTGGATTCGGGTGCTCTTGGTTCTAGATATTTGGAACATACAAAGAAGATATGTTTGACAAAAGCTGTAAAGTATCATGATCAACTAGAGGAAGAAGTGTACCCAATGACAGTCACATATGGGGTCTCAACTACCATCACATAGACATACCCATAGCTTCCTTTAGAAGCCTATCTCATGAATTTGGTGGATTACTACACACACTATTTTGGAGGAGTGTGCCTTGTATCTATACGCATTGCCATGCTTCCATTCAGGACATTGTGGAGATCTGGGACCACCACCATTAGTCCCAACTTTGCAATGTCATCCTCAGTTGGAATTCAAGCCACCATTTCCGCACCTAAATTATACCTTCTAGGCAGTGGACAACAAACTTCCAATGATAATTTCAGCATCGCTGAGTCTAAAAGAGTAGGAGTAGCTACTCATCATTTTGAAGAATCATCATGTTGCATTTGGGTAGTCAATTGCTGACATCAAGGGGATCTCCCCTAGTTTATGTCAACACAAGATCTAGATAAAAGATGGAGCAAAATGTGTGGCACAACCTCATTGATGTATAAATTCTATCATGACATAGGTATAAAGAAAGAGGTAGTTATAAAGAAAGAGGTAGTGAATCTTCTATCGACATGTATAATCTATGCAATTTTAGATTCTAAAAGGGTTATCCCAACTCACATAGTTTCTAAGAAGGGAGGAATAACAATCACTACAATTTTTGAAAGTGAGCTAGTTTCGGGAAGATTAGTGACTGAGTGGAGGGTTTGTATTAATCATTTTCGATTAAATGCCAGCACTTCAAAGGATCATTTTCCACTCCCATTCAAATCCTTAAAAGGCTTGACAACCGCTAACACTTTTTCTTTTTTGATGGTTACTCTATCTACAATCGGATTTCTATGGAACCACAGGATCAAGAGAAGCCATCCTTCACTTACCCTTGTGGTACTTTTGCCTACCAGTGTATGTCCTTCCATCTTTTTAATGCTCTGGCGATGTTACAATGATGTATGCTTGCTATTTTTTTGCATATGGTAGAGTAATGTTTTAAAATAGTTTATGGATGACTTTTTCGTCTAGGGAGAGTTATTTGAGGACTGCCTTGTCAATCTTAATAAAGTTTTACAAAGATGTGAGGACACTCAACAAGTTTTGAACTGGGAGAAATGTCATATGATGGTAGTGAGAATATTATACTAGGTACAAGGGGTCCAACAAAGGGATGGAAGTTGGTCCAATGAAAATAGAACTCTTAACCAAGCTACCTCCACCATATTTAGAAGAATGACTGCAAATTTCTTTAGGATGTGATGGATTTTATCAATGTTTCATAAAGATTTTTTTAAAGATTGCAGAGCCACTTTTCCGTGTTGTTAGAGAAGGACGTCGAATTCAATTTTAAGAATCTCTTTATGAATTTGTTTAAGATTTTAAAGGATAAATTGATCTCCTTACCCTTGGTGGTGGCTCCAGATTAGATCCGACCTTTTGAATTAATCTGTGACACATCGAATTGTGCGGTTGGAGCTGTTTTGAGCCAATGCAAAGATTGTATCCTTTTATTGTTTACTTTGTGTATATAACCTTGAATGCTGCTCAACTAAATTATACCACCACTAAAAAAGAACTTTTAGTTATTGTCTTTGCTTTTGATAAATTTAGAAAATATTTAATAAGTGCAAAGGTGACTATGTGGACTAACCATGCAGATATTAAGTACCTATTGCAAAACAAGGATGCTATGACAATGTTAATCAGATGGATTTTATTACAAGTAGACCTTGGTATAGAAAGTAAGGATAAGGATGGAGCAGAGAATGTACTAGAACATCAATTGTCTCCATAGGATAGGGTGAATGAGTTAGGGCTAGGGATACCAATTCTTGAGGATTTCCCTGATGAGCGACTTTTTGCTATAAAAGATAGAGATCCTGATTTCAAACACAATGAATTATTCGGCATGTGAAAAATTAGAGATATCAAGAGAAGAAGATATTTTTCCATTCCTTGAGGTTCTATGTATGGGATGATCCTATCTTTCTTAAGTAGTGTACAAATGGCATATTGAGAAAGAGTGTCCCCAAATGTGAATTTTAGAGCATACTTGCTCATTTCCACTCTCTACCCATTGGGGGACAACTGCTAGCTCAAGGATAGCAGCCAAGGTTTTAGAGAGTGAATTTTATTGGCCATCCTTGTTTAAGGGTGCTTATGATTTTGTGCAAAGATGTAACACATGTCAATGGTCGGAAAACATTTATAGAAGACATGAAATTCCCATCAATACATTTCAGGAAGTAGAAGTATTTTATCTTTGGGGATTAATTTCATCAAACCCTTTGTGTTTTTCATTTCTAATTTTTACATTTTGCAAGAAGTTGTATGTATCAAAATGGGTGGAAGCAATTCTAAAACGCACCAACGAGACACAGGTTGTATGTTGATTTGTAAAGGATTATATTTTTTGCACATTTGGGATACCCAAAATGATCATAAGTGATGGAGGTTCTCACCTCACAAATAGGAAATTTTGAGCATTATTGAGAAAATACTGACTAAAGCATACAGTAGGAACCGCATACCACACCCAGACTCAAGGCCATGTTGAGGTGTCAAATAGGGAGATAAATATGATTGTGGAGAACAAGTAGGAGGACACATTAGTGCATGAAATTGAGAGATGCTCTTTGGGCTTATAATATCTTTTAATACACCCATAGGAACGACCCCTTATAGTCTCGTGTATGTGTGGGCATGTCTCTTGCCCGTGGAACTAGAACACAAATCCAAGTGGGCCTTGAGTAAATTAAACTTTGATGTATCTAGTATAGGGAGGAACCATAGATTAAAATTAAATCAATGCCTATGGAAATTCAAGAATTTATAAGGATAGAACTAATAAGATTCACGACCGTCATATCTTACATTGAGTGTTCTTACTAGGACAATGAATGCTTTTATTTAACTCAAGGATTAAGTTACACCCAAGGAATTTGAGGTCCTATCAGAGTGTACCCAATGTCATGGTTAAAGCTTTCCCTCACGGAGCAGTGGATATTAGTGATGGTGCCAAGACTTTCTTGACTAATGGACACCATCTCAAACACTATTATGGAGGAGAAGTGTCCATGAGTAGGAGGATTTGAAGGTCATTGATCTTCCTTGAAGTTTATGAATGATTGTAGAGCCTAGGACAATAAACAAGGGCACTTATTGGAGGAAAATTACTTTCATTTTTGTTATTTACCTTGTTGATGCCTTCTTAATAGTTACAATTTTATGCCTACTTTCATTTCTCTCGGCAGCATGTTCTTCGTGTTCTCCATACATCCTTCAACTCTTCTTTTTCTTCTGCATAAGAAGAAGTGATATAAGATAGACTAGAGGACACTAAAACATACACAAACCCTAGTCCTAGGTCAATGTAGACTCAGCGAACCTAAAGCTCTGATACCAACCTGTCGCGGCGACGCCCCGTGCCACAGAAAAATGATATTACTCAAAATGAAACCAAAAAAAAGAGATTAACAGACTTATTAGCATAAAACACTAAAAATTAAAACTTTTTTGCTTAGAACCGCCATATAGCAAGAACCTTTACATATGAGCACTTTCATGCCGCAAAACATTCACAAGACATTTTGTCAACCTATAATGAAGGTATCATTCTAGAACATATATACATGATTCCATCATATCTGATATACAAAGGACACATAAAGAGATCACATTCATAAAAAATCTATAAAACAATTCCCAAAGACTCGAGTGTACAAGGACGAATCTAGGACTCTACCAATAAAAGACATCCAACAAAACTTCCAACCTTGTCAGCTACTGCTCCTCTGATTTCTGCTCAACCTCCTCTGCACGATCTCTACCTCATCATGCTCATCCACCTAAAAAGGTTGTTAACCAATGGGATGAGACACACAGTACCAGCGAGAGATATAACTCTTTGCCAACTCTATTATTATCACGGATAAGATAAACTAAGCAACAATATAAATAACAGGAAGAACAATCACTGTTGAATTATGAAACATCTTAATAATTTAATTGGAACATGAAGAACATGTATATTTTCTATCAAAAACAATGTACAAAGATCAAGAAAGGCCTCAACCAATGTTTTTGTATTTGATCCTTTACAATTATACTACATGGTTGATTACATATTCATTATGCCCTGAGGATTTGAATCATACCATTCAAATCCAACCAACCACTATATGTATATAGTTGAAGTCAGTACCATACAAGGTCTAAAGGAAGAGCCGAATTCCACGACCTCACCTTCCTCGGTCAGCATGAGTAAACATGTGGTGACATCATGAGTCATCTACTTCCAGTGACATTTAGTTTAACTGTGCATATTTAGCGTATGTTGGTATAGGTCACAGTGCTAGAGAAATTGATCTACAGCTTACAACAGTGCTCTTCCATGTATGACTTATAGTCAATCCTGTGATACAATTCTAGGTATGACTTATAGTCAATCCTATGATACAATTCTAGGTATGACTTATAGTCAATCCTGTGATACATATAATTTCAGGATACAAGGTGTTATTCCAACTTGAACCCTACATATTCAACAATATGCGCTCCGAGTTAAACTCGTTTCACCATTCATCAAATGCTGACATTGAATGGATCTATGGTACAGGGCAACTACACTATTAGGTTTCATTTGATTAATTAGATAAAGTTAAACATATTTAAGTATCAATCAAGTTACAATGTATAACCTCTAAACAAGATCTACATAGATAGGGCATAATTCATCACCAGAACATATTGATTCTCATTAAGTGTGATCTCATCACATCATGTCTCTTTATGCTTACTATTCACCATATGTCCATCTCAAGGACCAATGTCCATCACAAGGACCGCATGTCCATCACAAGGATCAATGTCCATTACAAGGACAACATGTCCATCACAAAGACCAATGTCCATCACAAGGACTACATGTCCATCACAAGGACCAATGTCCATCACATCATAACCACCATGGCTCATACATGGCTATGTACATCAATTTGTATCACATGTATGGTTAGAAATTGATAACAAGAAGGCAAAGCATCATCATCTCATAGAAATCATGCTATACATTCACATCATACATTTCACATCATAACAATTAGGGTTTTACTTTACTTTAGGGTTTACAGGGTTGGATCATCAACCACATTTAGATCATCACTTCCTTCATTGTTATGAAGCATATTTCGAGATGTGGAAACATATTCCTATCATTATTATGAATCATGTAAAGAGGTATAACTTTCAACATCACATACATGATTACCCTATAAGGAATCACATCACATCATGTAATCCTAACATCCTCAAGATGCATCACTACACATCACAAGATGTCGATTAGGGTTAGGGTATCGGTCACCACACTTAGGTAGGTTATTGGTTTAGCTTAACTATCAGGAAACCATTCTAGACAAGGTATTGGTTTACTAACTCAAGGATGAGTATCGATTTATCATCATCTTGTATCGGGCTCAACACCTTAATGAGAGTGTGTCATCCAAGGCACAACAAGGATATCAACCTAGAGGTACATGAGAAAGTGTATCAGTCATACCATCTCATAAGGTATCAGCATACCCACTCAACTAGGGTATCGGCCTCTCCATCCCTTAGGGTATCAACCTACCCACTCAACTAGTGTATCAGCCTCACCATCCCTTAGGGTATCGGCCTACCCACTCAACAAGGGTATCGGCCTCACCATCCCTTAGGGTGTCAACCACATAGGTTTCTATAAGATATCATCCATTAGGGTTAGATGTATCAGTTGAACCACAAGGTAAGTGTTTCTTACCTCTAACCAAGATGTGTAAGATAAGGAGTATCGGTTTACAAGGATGTCAGATAGCACATGTATCGGATTAGGGTTACCCATGTCGACTTCCATACTCAACTAAAAGCATGGAAACTCAACACTCTTCTTCACTAGTCACCACAAGATCATAACACATCCCATCATAGTAGGTATATCAGTCTAGACAAGGCATGTCAGGTTGCAAGCATATCGGTTAGCATACCATATTAGTTTGCAAAGAGAAACTCATATTAGTTTAGTCATATTCTACCTCAAGATGACAATACTACCAAGGCAAAGAAAGGTGTGTCTCATAGAAAAAACTTAGCATAGTTCTATTCTAAAAAATAGAACATAGAGATACCAAAAAAGCTACTAGCACGCAAGCAAATATAATATAAGAGCAACTAGAAAGATAGCAAGTACAAAGGTGATAATAACAAAGTAGGGTTAGAGTTATATAACTCGCTTCAAGAACAACCACCAAGCTCTAAGCTCCAAGGTCAAGCTCCAAGCTTTCCAAGCTCAGGGTAGAAGAAGATCCTCCTAACTCGACCTCCACCACACCTCCAAGAAGGAAGATACGACCATGGTTAAGAAAACAAAAGAGAGAAAAGAAGGTATCAAGGTCCATGGCTGAGAAGAAGAAAAAAGAAGAGAAGGAAAGCTATAAAACCATGGCTTACCAAGGAAGAAGATGAATGAGAGCACCACAAGCTTCTAGCTCACCCACCAAGCTCCAATGGAGAGTGGTCTTCAAGCTCAAGGTGGGCCACCAAGGAGAGCAAGCAAATATTGCTAAAAGGGTTCACTTGCATGAGAAGGAAGAGGTATATATACATGGCTGAAGAGAGAGAGAAGGGGGGGGGGGAGGTGTCACCACCTTAGAACCCTAGAAGACACTTGTCCAATAAGAAAGGGCACATTCCACGCCATGTAACAAGGTGATAGGATCCATGGCTCGTCAACTTGGTCACCTTCCTAGGTCATGGTCGATACACACCTCCTCCTTCCTTCACAAATCGATAGGGATGAAACCTAGGTCACAAACCAATATGGTGATCCTCAAGATGCCACCAACCAATAGGATGTCCCTCGAGACATCCTCAATCGATAAAAAGCCTCCTAAAGGCAACCACAAACCAATACAAGGCATCACCGAGGCTCTCAAGCGTGAGACAACACTCTTATGAGCAAACCACACTTCAATCATGCGCCCAAAACATCACCAAGGATGTCACCACTCAACCAAGGCCAAAACAAGGTGCCCAATGCTTTCTCTCTCCTTAGGTGATGCCAAGAGAGATAAGGATCACTCTAGAGGTGGCAAACTTGCACATAAACCCTACTCTAAGTAAATTGCAAGTTGCACCAAAACCTCACCACAAAACACAAACATCAAGCAACAAGGCTCAAACAAGGAGCATAAACCTCCAGCATACCCTAATTAGATCCTAGATGATTATAGCAAGGAGCTAAGCAACATTCTTAAGCAAAACATATAGGATTAGCCCAAAACGTGGGCCAGGGTCCTTACAGAGGGACTGACATGTAATTATGAAGAGAGAGAAAGGAGCATCTAGAATAATCTCTTTTCCCTATATGAGATTAAGTTATTAGAAGGTTTCCTTTAAATTTTTAGGTCAAATGGAGAAGAGAGGAGAGTTATGTATTTTATAAACTTTCCCTAAAGTGAGTAATTAACAGATAATGTATTACATTTAATATGACTGGGACTATAGGTAGAAAAGATCCTGGCCCCCTTTAAGTGTCACATTGGGTGTGATCCTTGGATCCACAATCTGTGGAATAGATGTTATCTCCTACCTATAAAAAAATAGGAAACAAAAAGGTACCTTCCCTATTTCTTCCTGATCCCTGCTCTCTTCTTGGTCATCCTTTCACTATGAAAAGGTCAAGATGATATTCCTCTCATAGAATCAAACCCAACCATAGATTATTTAGAGGCAAATGGCGGCTTGGATACCAAGATAAACCTAGCACACTGACATGACTCTCACTGCAGAAAAGGGAAGGAAACAAGCCACAACCCTATACTTGAAACACCTATAAAACCCCTGCTTGTGTTTTGCCTCTGGATCCTCAACCTCCTTGTAGCCTTTTCCAAATGAGATCTATCCCCAAACATATCCTTTGTGCCAATCCCCTTTCTAGGCACAACTCTGGTGACCTGCTCCAATGAAATGATGAACGGGGTAGATGACCCTCACCTTGCCTTGGATCTTGGTCGTCCAGAACCACCTTGATACCACAAAGTGGGAGGCAATCTTTCTTGGCCACCTTAGAGACCAGAACCACCATTCCCGCTTGCCTAAGTTGGTGCTCTACGGAGGTCCTAGCATGGGTGTTGGACGCTTTTGTGCAAATTCTAGACCATGGTCCCTATGTTTGGGCGAGAGGGAGCCAATTACCACTGTGGCAGTTAGTAGCAGTGGTTGACCTTGAGAACTCAGTTGTGGTGAAGCCTTACCCCAGGCATGGGAAGCCCCACGTCCTCCAATGCAGGGGAAGAAGCATCCTTGGGTCCCCGTCTGAAGCTCTAACTATATGGAGTGCATGATGATATGGCCTGTTGGCTAGGCAAGGTTGCATGGAAAATAAGGTAAAGTCACCCTTTTGCTGATGTGGCCACTTCAAATTGGTTGGTTGATGTTTATCTTGTAAATATTATAGATACTTATTGGTTATTTGGAAAATAGTGAAATTATATGCCAAATTGATCAAAAAAAAGAAAATAACACGAAAAAGATATAATCTAGACCTAGTTTTGGTCCCAATTCCAAAAGACTTTGGATACATGTTTAGTAAGTGAATAGTACATGAAAACCCTAGATTAGTGTATTAACATGTTCATTGTTGAATTTAATGACAATCGAATAGGATCATGATCATAATGATGAATGAGTAAGGTTTATGAAGTGAATGATCATATATATAATGAATTAGGGTTTTTGAAACTAAGAATCATAACTTGTGAAAATCATAATGAACCAATTTTGATCTAAGCATTCATAATGAAAGTATATGACGAATACAATAGTTTGGGTGAACCTAATGTTAATATGCAATGGAACTAGGGTTTGTACCCTTATTTCATATCCCAAACTAGAGTCAACCCTAAACCCTAGATTAGGACCCCAATACAGTTTAATCTGATTAATGTGATGATGACACTTTACAATTTATATACATGCATATAAAATGTTGTTTGCTTGGATTTGTTGATTGGATTGATTGAATATACTTGGAGTATTTAATGCATGATATCTACATGTTTCTACACTAAGGTACGTGGTTACGATTATGAATACTCACAATATCGATTGTCGAGGTTTTCTGAGGTTTAATCAAGGATTATTAAAATAAACATGTTGGATGTTTATTTACATACAACTCAATTGTAATTCCACTATGAGTATCACATAAAGATGAGAATATCTAAACAAAATTCTAGTTCTTATTTGTAAATAGTTGAGTTCTTATATTTTGTTAAATTACCTGCACACTTTTGCATGAACCCCACATACACATTATATTTTGATATAGTGATATTTTCTTTGTTTCATGTCATTTTAGGTAGATGCAATATATGAAGATACCAAAGCTTGATGAATCAAATGAAATCTACATAAAGGCATTAAATCTAAGTAAATGAGGATTAGTTAGATATTCTTCTCAATATGTATTAGTTCATGTTACAAAATCATGTAATTCCTTAGAGAAACATAATTATGGTATTTGTAAACAATATTTTGATATAATGGAGATTATTTTCTATTATTTATTATTTGGTTAAATCTGGATCTTGGGATTTTGAGGTAATGGTTCTTAACTTTAAGGTATTTCTTTAATTGGGGATGCTAAAAAGTGAGGCCATTAAATTTGGTATCAGAGACGAAGATTTTTCAAATAATATTTAACGGTTTATAATTTCGAGTATCATAGAAATCTAAGGAGAATTACTAAGGTGTGACCAGATGGTTATGGTGACTAGAAGGGTTCATGTCTTTGGGGGAAGAAATATTTTCCTTCACACCATTAAGTTGGTGTATGAGGACTCCCTTAGACACAGTGATACCTACCCGGATAGAAACTATGTTTTCGTGAAGTAATGTTTCCTCTAAGTCTTCTTATCTCAATTTCTTCCACTTCTCATCCTCTTACTTAATAAACCCTAGAAATATACTTCCATGATCATCTTAATATTAGGGTTTTTGAGAAGTAGGATTAAGGCATCCTCCACCAATTAATGTACATGTAATGTGGAAATAATAATAAAGTAAAGAAAAAAAATGTTTTATGGGGTTTTCCTTTCTAAGATAAACTTTAGATTAGATTAGAGTGGCTTAGGAAAACCCTAGTGGGTAAAAGGATATAGAAACCCTAATGTGTGGGAGTAGTCCCTAACATGAACCCTAAACCCTAACCTTAGTGTAAGAGGACTAAGAAAAATCCAAATAAGTTTAGGTGTCCAATTTCCTGTGTATTTGGACCCTATTGTTCATGATTGATGTGAAGGGTTTTAAGAAACATAAGCAACCAATAAGTAACAAAAGATATAAATATAACATGCTCGAACTCCACATGCTATCTCTATAAGTTTGGATATGGAAAGAAAATCATTGAGATGACTATGATCAAGTTTCTGGAGGGGAAGGTCATAAAAGATCAAGCCCTCAAAGGAGAAGATCACAAAATGTCAAGCCCACAGATGGTAAGGTTGGCATAGTACCAAGCCCATGGAGGGGAAGGTCAAGAAAGGTCAAGCTCATGGATGGGAAGGCTCACAAGGCACCAAGCCCCAAATAGGGAAGGTGGTCTAACTGAGCAGTGTAGACGACCAAGCCCTAGATAGGGGAGGCCAGAAAAGGTCAAGCCCCAGATTGGGAAGGCCAGTAAGGCACCAAGACCCTGGAGGGGAAGGTCCCCTAAGTCCACTCTAGGGATAAAACCCCATGCAAGGGTATCCTATAGATAGATCAAACAAGGGTTGATAAGTTATAAAAAATGCATGTTTAGAATTATGAAACCCACAATTCAAATTAGGGTCGGTGTCCCAAACTGGGGTGGGTCAACCCTAGAGTGGGAAAAGGACATGTGCGGGAGGTAAAACCCTAAACCCATGGGATCAGATTGTGGATAGAGACCTAACCTCCTCCTGTAAGCCAAGAAGCCCCCCTAGGTTAGGACCTTCCCTAGAAAGGTGAGAATTGAAGTAACCTTAGATGTCGTCGAAGCTTGAAATTTAATCTTACAAAGCATGAAAATACATAATTATTGAACCCAACTATGTCATCTCCCACGGAAGTGATGACACCAAGCCCCACATAAGGAAGGTGTCACGAGCCCAATGTAGGGACATAAAGTGAACGATGTGTACCCTAAGAGATGAAGGAAATTCCGGTTGAAGAATTACATAATTTGCTCTAGGTAAACCCTAGGAAGGGTAGAGCCCTAAGTCAATCCTAAGGTCAAATAGGGAGGATTAAAGGTACAACCTATGAGGTTAGCAAATGATCATGTCCTAAGTGCATAAGACCATGGGTTCAGGAGATAGCCATCCATGTTTCCTGAGTCCCATGGGTCAGGAGATTGACAACCTCCATGAGTTCATGAGGCTCAAGGGGGTAAATGTGAGAGGCACTCCCTATGTGCATGAGGCCCACGAGGCCAGGAGGAGATCACTCCAAAGGTACCTGAATCCCTAGAGGCCTTGAGGAAATGACTAAGTCTAATGAGACACGAGGTACAAGAAGTCATGTAATATTGAACTCTTAAAGGAGTTTTGTACAAACTCAAGAGTGAGAAATGTACTTCACTTCATGAGTTATAAGAACATTGTGGGATTAAAAGTGATTATGTTTTGGAGTCTTTATTGAGAGTGATTCAACCTAAAATGTGAAATTTTGAGATAATGTGCTATACACCATCTCTTCTCATGGAATGAGATGAACTTTGTTTTTGGGTTAAAGACAAACACTAATTTCATCTTATTATGAGTGTGAGATATCGAATAGACACATTTATGCTTAAAGTTTACATATGAGAATGAAAACTTTAAGTTGAGTTCAATGACATGATCTAGGGTTTGAGATGTTACCTCATCCTTATGTGAAAATAAAAGAATAATAGGTTGGGAACCTAGGTGAAAACGAGTAATCATCGAGAGAAATTGAAATAACAAACGAAAATGTAATCACCAAAGGATGATATCATGTAAAAACTAAGGATATGGATATATCTTGAATTGAATTCAAGTACCAATATTAGTGATAGCATGAGCAATTTTCAATTCAATAAAAGATATTAAAGGTATCTAAGTAGGGTTACTAACCCTAAAGTTTGATGCTAAGTTGAATTATCATTCACCATAACCTTACAAGTTTTGAATTTTGGTGACAAAATTCCTTTTAAGGAGTAGTGAATGTAATATCCTCAAATTTTTATGAATTTGAAATATAAGAAACAATTATATAAACGAATTCACTAATTGTAATTGATAGAATAATAATGTTATTCAATTTGTGGCATGGTTGCAACCCATGACCCAAGTAAGGCCCATGAGACTATTTGCTTTGCAAATAGGTCCTCGGGTCATAAGACAAACAAATAAGAGATTTTGTGAACAAATAAAGAATAATGGCTTTATGGTTTGTTAGGTAATTGAAATATGAGATAATCTACATGTTTCCAAAAGAAAATAAAATATGTGGTGATATAGATCATTGATGGAAAAATTATCTAACCATGAACACAAGATTTGAGGCACCAAAAAGTTTTATCTCATCATATCTTTTGGAATTGTTAAAGATCATAAGTAAATTAATATTATTCTAAAAACTGAGATGAAAATGATTTTCCACTTAGTGTGGTAATAAATTTAAGGATATATTAAAAGGGGAAAATTCGGTTATAAATTTTAATCCAACAAATCCCAAAAATTATATGTAGGTTGAGAAAGATATTAATGAGTTTTCCTCCAAGTTTTAGAGAGAAAGGATGCTTCTAGTGGCCTATGGAAATTCGAGAAGCAAGAGGAACCCACTTGTAATAAGTAAGTGTTGTTTACTTTTTGAAAAGATAGAAAAGTGAATCCAGAAGCATCTCTTTACTACCCAATTTTTCCTAATCCAAGATTAAGTTATTAGAAGGTTTCCTTTAATGGGGTCAATTGGAGAAGAGAGGAGAGAATTATGGATTTTATAAGATTTCCCTGAAGTGAGTAGTTAATGCATAATGTCTCACTTTTAATATGACTGGGACTATAGGGAGAAAAGATTTCGGTCCCCTTTAAGTGTCACATTGGGTGCGACCCTTAGATCTTGATATATGGACCAGAGTTTATCTCCTACCTATGACAAAATAGGAAATAGGCAGTTGCCTTCCCTCTCTCTATTCTTGGTCACCCTTTCACTCCAAAAAGATCAAGATGATATCCTTCTCACATAATCAAACCCAACCATATATATTATTTAGAGGAAAATGATGGCTTGGGAACCAAGAGAGACCTAGCTTGCCACCATTATCTGGCTATACAGAAGGGAAGGAAACTATCCACAACCCTATGCCTGAAACACCTATAAAATCCCTACTAGTGCTTACCTTTGGGTCCCCAACCTCCTTGTAGTCTTTTCCACATAGATGCTTTGTGTCAATCCCCTTTTTTGGGTGCAAATCCGGCGGCCCACTCTAGTGAAATAATGAAAAATGTAGACGAGTATCCCCTTACCTTGGATCTTGGTCGTACAGAACCACCTCAACACCATGAAGTGGGAGGCATCCTTTCTTGGCCACCTCAGGGACAAAAATTTTTGTTCTCGCTCACTGGAGTTGGTGCTCTATGGCGGTGCTAGCATGGGTGTCAGAGACTTTTGCACAACCTCTGGATCTTAGACCATGTATTTGGCTGAGAGGTAGGCAACTATCACTGTGGTAGGTAGCAGCGGTGGTTGACCTCGAGAACTCAGGTGCTATGAGGACTTTGCCCCAGGCATGGGAAGCCCTAAGTCCTCCAATGCAGGGGAAGAAGAATCCTTGTGCCCCGACTCTTGCTCGAGCTGCATAGAGCACACGTTGATGTGTCCTTAGCCTATGGGCCAGTCCAAGCTGCATGGAAAATAAGGTAAAGTCACCCTTTTGCTCGCGTAGCCATTTCATATTGGTTGGTTGATGTTTATTTTGTAAATATTCTAGACAATTATTGGTTACTCAGAAAATAGTGAAATTCTATACTAGATTGATCATAAAAATGAGAGGAACACAAATAAAATATAATCTAGACCTAGTTCTAGTCCCAATTCCAAAACAACCTTGGATACACATTTTGTAAGTGATTAGTACATGAAAATCCTAGATTAGTGTATTACCATGTTTATTGTTGAATTTAATAACAATCCAAGAGGATCATGACCATAATTATGAATGTGTAGGGTTTCTAAATTGGATAATCATATATATAATTAATTCGGGTTTTTGAACCAAAAATGATAATCTTAATGAACCTAATCTGATCTAAGTGTTTGTTATGACAGTATATGATAGATATAATGGTTAGGGTTTATCGGTTTACCTAATGTTAATATGCAATGGAACTAGGATTTGTAACCTTATTCCATATCCTAAACCCAAGATAACCATAATCCCAAGATTAGTACCCGAGTAGGGTTTAATCATTAATGTGATGGTGATACTTTTGGATTGACATACTTGCAAAATAAATGTTGATTGCTTGGATCTGTTGATTGGATTGATTGAATATACTTGGGAGTATATACTACATGATATTATGATGCTTCTACATTGATGTACATGGTTACAATTATGACTA
Source organism: Alisma plantago-aquatica (assembly GCA_963693085.1). Taxonomy (NCBI): domain Eukaryota; kingdom Viridiplantae; phylum Streptophyta; class Magnoliopsida; order Alismatales; family Alismataceae; genus Alisma; species Alisma plantago-aquatica. The sequence continues at coordinate 872,834,743 of OY856409.1, forward strand.
CTTCCAATGTTGATTTTTGAGGTTTTTCAAGGATTTCCCAAGGATTACTGAAATAAATTGTTGGGTGTTTATTTACATATTGCTTAATTATAATTCCATTACGAGTATCACATAAAGATGAGAATTATGTGAAGAAAATTCTAGTTCTTATTTTCAAATAATTGAGTGAATATATGTTATTAAATTACTTGTACACTTTTGCATGCACCCCACCTACATAGTATATTTTGATAAATTGATCCTTGCTTTGTTTCAAACTATGTTAGGTAGATGCAATGTAGGAATATATCAAGACTTTATGAATTAGATGAAATTTACTGAAAGACATTACTACTAAGTAAATGAGTATTAGTTAGATATTTCTTCTCAATATGTATTAGTTCATCTTGGAAACTCATTTAATTCCTATGAAAAGCATCATTATAGTCTTTGTAAATAATGACAATTATTTGCTATTCTTTATTAGTCGTTCAGATATGGATCTTGGGAGTTTTAGGTAATGGCTCTCCACTTTAAGGTCTTTCCTTAATTAGGGAACGCTGAAAAGTGAGGTCGTTGCAATTCTTATTTCTCTTGCAATGAATCTAAAAATGGTCAAATTTTTGTAAGCTTATAAAGATATCTAACACAACACCAACTAGAGGAAGTATTTGGGTGAGTAAGCTTGAGTACATTTTATATGAATGAATATCTTTAGTTATCCAAACCTTGTGTATGATGATGAGGTTTTAGCCCAAACCAACTAAATAAGTAATGTATGTAGCGAACTGCTTCTAACAAAGTTGTGTAGGTAAATCAGAGCAATGTAGATAGGGGAATCACATGGTTCATCAAGTGTAAGCCCTATTGACTATGATGTTATCTACTCTATATTAATATTGTCTCATTGATCTTAGCGTGGACATCTTTAATGAACATTTTTATCATTTTAGAGTAATTATTTGTTTAGTGGTTGGTAAGGGCCAGTTCAGGGCCGTCATGTGGGGGTAGATGAGAAAAGTAGTTTATAGGATTTGTCCTCTTACTGAATCTCCTTAAAATGTAGTGTTGCTCAAGGGAGAGAAACATTTAAGCTTAGGGGATTTTGATATATTGATTTTTAGTCACTTTTCATAGGATATTTTCTTGGCATTAATTGTATATATATTCATTTTGAGATATGTTTATGCACTATTTTCTACCATTAGCTTGTAAATCATTGTTTCATCAAATATTTAGTAATTCTATCAAATCATGCTAATTTATCATCTATAATTTAGACTTATTATATTTTTTTCTTGTTTTAGGTAAATTGGGCATAGAGAGGACATCTAAGTTGCACAAAAACATTTGTCTATGGTACCGACAAAGAACAAAGTTACAATAGGGAAATAGAGGAATCTTAGTTCTACTAAGATCATGCTTGATTCTATTGAGATAGGCATCTATACTACTGACCTCAGCAGTCAGTGCTACCAACTCAAGATCCAAGGAGCATCATAACTTGATAGTAATTGTCTCAATTTCACCTAAACGCATATTAGTGGTATCGACATTGGCATTCAAGTTACATTTGAACTTGAAGATAAAAACTCGATGCTATGGACACACAATGTTGGTAGTACCTGACACAATTGAAGGATTACAATATAGTTGAAAACTCAGTTCCATTCACATCTTATCAATGGTAGTGACACTATGCAATTAGTTCAGATCTATGATTAAATCACATCCAACAGTTACAATTAGTGATGGCCAAAGTCCCCCTTATGATCTAAGAAGGGAATGTTGTGGAAAGAGATATGATGTTTTGTCACGTTAAAGCAAACTATGGAGTTGGGAGAGGAGGAGAAAAAGGAGATAGCCACGGACTAGATGCTCCAAGCACATTTGGAGGACAGATATGTAGCTAGAATGTTTCAAATCAAGGTGTTCACCAGCGGGGATCACCAAGACGACTTATGTGGGGGTTTTCAAATTGGTTTTCTAATGTTTAGCCTGTTTTCTTCCTATTCCTCTCTTTGTATGATTATAGCAAGCATGCGGGGCTGAACCCCACATTCTGTAGGACCTAGTAGTAGCCTGGTATTGCTTTGTACTTGAATTCTATGCGTTGATATATGATTTCCTTCATTTTGGACGTAAATCTATGATCTCCTATCAATTTCTTTATGCTTGATCACCATTATCAAAGTAATAGACCACTAATTGCTTAGGGGTTGTAAAAATCATAGGTCCACATAGCTTATATTACACCATCATAGAGGTATTAAAGATTTGAAAGAAAAATCTAGAGACTTCGAATGCACCTTACTAATTCCTGAACTTCTATGGTAGTGGGGTTTATTTTAGTCTAGGTAGTGTATTACATTGTGTTTTTGGGTAATACTTGTTACAATTTTTTAGTCCAGAGTAAAGGGTGAATTATTACTAATGAAATGGAATTTAAGTACAATGTTTATCATGGTGAAACCATAGACATGAGGAATTCATCCATTCTTGATCAGAATTTGCTCTTAGTTATAAAAACAACCAATCAACCATTTTGTAGTTCTAGCTGATTTGTTCTCAGTAAGTAGTAGTCTTTAGTGAACATTTCCTTGAGTTTGACACTCAAGCATCATAAGGTTGTATTACACGATGCGTGCAATTGTGTTTTATATGGTTAATTTTAGTGTGTCACCTTACCAACAACTTTTCTTCATCATGAACTTTGACCATGTTAGAACAATACGTATGGATGTGAAGGTTTGTATTCCCATGCCTCATACTTTAATAATTTAGTGAGATCACATTTCTTTGGGAGGCATGCCTCCAAGAAAAGTAAAAGTTGCTAAACTTATTTCAGCCCACCCCTATATCTCTTCCAACTATTTATCAAATGATTCCAGTGTGATTTTCTATGGTTTTTAAACGGTGTTAGATCTTGCATCAGCATAGGTCACATGGAGTCTAGGTGGAATCATAATTGGTGTTCCATCTTGTGGATAGACATGTTGGTAGGGCCATAATGGCATGTACTGAGGCAATTTTAGTGTTGAGGGTAGGGGAGGAGGAAGTGTTGACCACAAGCTTGTAGGGTCTGTCCCCTTCTTCAATGGCTTGACATAATTTTCAATGACTTTGATCAGATCTAGTGTCAGTAACTAGATCTTGAATCCTACTCAAGTTGTTTGGTTTGTCACAGGTGCAAGATGAGCATCAAATATGTGTTGCATGCTTGGCAAGGGAATGGGCTCTACGAGCGAAGGTAGATTCATGACTGATAATATGAATGGGTAATATTGGGGATATTTCAACTTCCATAAGTACCGCCTACTAAAGACAATATGGTTCTATGTCAAATGCACCATTGGAAATATGTTTTTTCCACAATTTTTGAGTTTTTTAGTCATCTTTGGGCATTGCGTGTGATGACCCTAAATTTTTGGATCTTGATAGCCACTATAGTATTGAGGACCATGATTATTATATAGATTTTTAATACCAAATTAAGGAACTGGTTATTCAATGATGTACTCTTTTTGTCCAAAAAGTGTAACGAGAGATGCAATTGATGATTATCAAATGTAATTGAGTTCAATCATGATGAATAGCTTTTATTGATTGACCAAGATAGTAATGAGACCAAGATTCCATTTAGTATTTAGAACAAGTGTGAATGGTCAATTAACAAACCCTAAGGTATTTTAACATCAGTTTAAGTGTTTTTTGACTTGTTGGATCAACATTTCATGATTAATTAAATAGAACTCATGGTTTAAAACATCTAATTATACAATGATGAGAAAATACCTACTATTTATCAATACAACTTAGAAAAAAAAATTCAATCATGGGATATGAGCATATTTAAGGTCCTAACTATATTTTATTGGAATTCATCTCGATCATGTAACAATTATTCCATTAAATGGAGACCTAAATAGAGGTCTAAACATCTAACTTATTAACCATGATTATTTCCACTTCAAAAGCCTAATCTAGTGTGCTATAAGATAAAGGTATTTTTATGAGTTCGTAGGTTTTTTTGGGGGAACTAATTCACTAAGGGAGCTATTTATAAGGTATTTTCAAATAAAATGGTCATTTTCTTGAAATCAGTAATATTTGACTAAGGGAACAATATTTTACCTTATGTGATGGGTACCACTACTGGGATGACACTCTTGGATTGGCCCACATTGGTTGTCCCATCCCCCCATCATTGGACTCTTAACTGGTGCATGAAAGGATTGGTTTGTACGATCTTCTTTCTTTCTACATATCTATTCCTGTTATGAAAACCATAAATATATGTATCTTTATGCCCAAGTACACAACACCTCATTTGTTGATCTGTTGTTTCACATATGTTTTAGTTTAAGAGCTAGTATGAGAGAAAAGATGAGAAGTGAGCCATGTACATTTAGTACCTATTGTATAAGACCTTAGTTAGAATACGTGGTTATATAGTTGCAAAATTCTCAAATCAATGTGTAATTATAAGTTGTAATAGTTCATTTTGTAATATACACATGTTGAATGTCGAGAAATGACTTGGTGTATGCTTATATGGTTTTTTTATGTATGTGCATAATGGTTTTATATTGCACTCTAAGTAATGTTTCCAAAGTTCATCCTATTGACCCCACAAGGTTTAAGGAAGGTTGAATCTAGGGACGCTACATTGGGACATATCCATTTAGCTTTTCTACAATTGGGTATGTTGATGTAGGGATGACAACTAGGTCTGTAAAGGTTGAAGCTTGGTTTTTTTGGACCAATTGTTCAGAATGGGACTCGTGGAAGGCACACTATCATTTATCCTTCAAACTTTGGTACGCAAAACATTTATAATGGATGGATGTATCATCCACATCTTCTAGACTAACTTGAGGATTTGCTTCAACAATTATGTTTTTATAGGATGCTACATGCATGTGAGATATGGGCAGATAGGGACTTTTTCTTAAGGGTAGGATGCTCATCACAGGCCTCATTGTGGAGATACCTATGACACTTTGTACATAAGTGTCAAGGTTTATGAGCCTATGCAAGATGGATTACAAAAGAGTTGTTTCTTAATAAAGTGGGCTTTGAAAAAGAATACATAATTTTCTAGCATTTAAATTACACCTTTACTAACAAAGGGGTATGATAAATCCCCCCAATGATAAGAGTTCTCAACCCATTTTCATTTTTCTTTAAGGTAACTAACAAGAAAGGGAATTTGATCCTTGCTTAGAAATGTGTAAAGAGGAGTGAAAAGGCTTCATCAAAAGATCCTAAGTTGATCATGTAAATCATCACAATGTGAATCCTAATGATCTACTCAAATAATTTTCATTTTGGGTAATCCCATGGGACTTTACTAACATGTGAATTCTTATTCTTAAGTGGGTATAATTGTATGTGATCATCATTTCATGGCCAACAACTTGGATGGTTAAATTAAATGACTCGTTCTATCTAAACAATTTATATGGGTATGTTACTCTGAATGAGGATTCAGGTCTGAGACACTTCTTCATTTTTCAAGGGGTCTTTAAAAGGATGCGATGATAAGTTAAAGTTAGGATTATCAAATAATACCTTATCATGAAGCTATGCATGAGATATTGGTTATTGAATTCTATAAATGCATATTTTTTTGAAACAAGTCAAGAAAGCTTTTCCCTCTTATTTTGTACTTATAGTCAGGGATTATTATTCAAGCTTTGTGCTTGAGTGTGACCTAAGGTTTTGATATTAGTCTTGTTGTCATGCTTTTAAGTATATTTGTGATCCTCATAAATCACATGGATAACATGAGTTTTTCCTAAGGTTTGATGTGATTTATATCTTCTAAATTTGTTTGTTGAGATGTGGCTAAGATTTGCTAAAAAAGGTTTCACCAATAGGATGGCATCACCAGCCAGATTGGATTTTGCAAATCTAGGTTTACCAAGGTCAACACCTCACATGAAAATGTTGTATCTTGGTTTCTTATAAAGATTTTATCAAGGATTGGAAGTTCGGGCTGGTGCCATTTTGGATCTATTTTAGGATTTAAAACGGAGGTTTTACCAAAATTGATGTTGTATGCGGGGATGATATAGCTTAGGTTTTAAATTCTCTTTACTATGGATCTCAATTTTGGAAGCATTCTGTTCTATATCTTGGGTTTCAAAAGGATCCTTTACTGAGATCAACACCTTGTGCTGGTATGTTGTAGCTCATATTCTCAAAAAAAAATTAATAAGGATCCAAAATTTGGGTAGCATTGTGACTCTACCTCAAGTTTACAAAGGAGGCTTTATTGAGACCAATGTCTTATTTAGGCTTGATATATCCTAGGATTTCAGAATATTAGTAAGGATCCAAAATTTGGACAACATTCCCAGTCTATATTGGGTTTAAAAAAGGAGGTTTTACTGAGATGAACACATTATGTGGGCATATTATAGCTCAATTTTTTAAATAAGACCTTACTAAGAAGCTAAAATCATGGGTATCAGTCTGGCTCTATCTTGGCCTTTCAAAAGGATGTTTTATTACATTTTATATACATTCTTCCATAAAAGTATCATTCCTTACTTTTAATCCCAGATGAGTTTAAGAAATATATCGCTAACCTCTTAACACTAATTCCTACAGTATCTAAAATTTGTGACCTTAGATTTGTTAGGGGTACAATATGCTTCATCCCTACATGGGTCATCAAATTCACTAGGTTTTTGTACCACCCTCGTTATACCTCCTAATTATAGTGAATGCAATTAATATATCATTACATGGATGTTGGTACATTCACGACTAAGGATTATGCCACCTACGTGGGTCTCTACAACTATTGATAGATAAATGTTAATTAGGTCATTCGGTGTGAGAAATATGCTTTGGTACTTGTAACAGGAGTAGGGGAGAGTCTAAAGAGTTATGCATTGATTTTTAGAACTCAAAACTCATTTTCTTGCAATAGCAAAGCCATGCAAGGACAACTAAATCACAAAATATATAGAAAATTTATTGTGAAAAATCATGTAAGAAGTTACCTGTAATATCTAATTTAATGAGAATTTTTCCTATAAGAAATGGTAAAATAACAAAGTGTTGAGACCCTATATGAATTTTTATAAGAATAATAGTTAACAAGGAAACAATTGTCAATCAATTAAAGGCCACATGGATGGGCCTAACTCTCAATGGATGGCCAATGACATCTCATTTTTCTCCTTTACATTTTTTATCTTACATATTTTTGTGTATGTTTTCTGAAGGGGATAGCAAAAATGACTCTCAAATAAAAAAACTACAAAATAATTAAAACTTAACAAAGAGGTGATCTAGCCTTAGCAGTTGTCGAAAAGAACTTTGAAGGCTATGAGTGGGGAAACATGGAATGAAGATAAGTCACATGTAATATGAAAAAAAAATCAAATAAAACAACTATGGCCTCCAGAATAGACATGTTCAACGAGCTAGCCCCACTTTTGTCCATATATTTGATCAAGTTGCTTTATCATCCCTTCTTTAACAAAAAGGTAGAATTTTTTTTGTGGGATAGCCCTTTCATGTGTAAACGGCCAATAACCCTTGGAGTCTAGGCCACATGATCACTAATAACAATTCTGATTATGGGCTAATCACACGTTCCCATGCCATGGATCATACATTAAAGAAGAGGCCTACAACAAGGTTTCATACTCATAGGTAAAATCTTTTATTTGAGGAGGAAATCATTGTGGGTAATATGAAACATCTTTGGATATGTGTATAACTAAAAGATATTTGGATAATAGACCACATGATTACAAGTAATAGCTCTCATCATGGGCCTAATTACTACTTTTATGACTGGAGGTCTTACATCCAAAAGTTGCATGTGTTAATCAAACACCCTCATTAATAAATTAAACTTGCAATTGGACACACCCTTAACAAAAAGACCAAAAGAAACAAAAAAATTAATGAGATAATTAATGATTCTAACTCTATATCCTCAATGGATCTGTCATTGTAGTTTTGATGATCAAGGGAATTTGGTGGATGGACACCGACAAATCAGTCAAAAAACAAATATGAATCCACATTTATGTGTAAAATGAGGAATACCATTAAAGACCCGCTTTAGAAACTCTAGAGGATAAGGTACAAAAGGAAAATTAGACAAAGAGTAAGGTGTCAACATAAGTGTGGGAAGATGTTAGTCAACCCCACGATACCGTTGTAGTACCACAAACTTTGACAAAATTATTCTTCTCTATTTTACTTTAGGAGGGCTTGGGTGTATGATAACACTCTATTCTACGTACTTTCTGTATATATTTTACACCACTCTTAGTATATCTTTTGTTAGCTTTTCACATAATTTTTTGTATATATTTTACACCGCGGTTGTGCTTCACAGCATACCGTGACCGCGGTTGTTTCTTATGATCACCGCTACCACAGTCCCCCCCTTTTGATTGTTTGGTCACAGTTACATTAGTATATATGTCCTTAAATCCTAGTCTCTCAGACTCTTTTCACTCCTAGTTTTCCCGAGTTTAAGATAAACCCTAAACTCTGCTCTGACCGCGATCGATGACCTACCACCGCAGCGAAGCTGATTTTCGCGCCCACCGTGTTCGATTCCGCCGTCACAACCATCAAAAAGGTAATAGGAAAACCCCTTTGCACTTCTAAATCGACGAATCACCTTGTTGCCTTTGATTTAATCTGTCACCTGAACCGATTCTTTTCATTTCGCCTTTCAACGGCCGTAAGTCGCACCATCAACGGATTGCCCAGGTTTCCCTTTTACCATAACTGCCTTATGGCGGCATTTGTAAATAACAATTAAAAACCCTAAAAACATTAATAATGGGACAACTGTCACCAGCAAAAATGAAGAAAAGATTAACGAATAGAGAGAGGAATCAGAACAGTTGGAAGAAGAAAGATCGTGGCTCGTGGTCATCGCCTCTACAACCGCAACTGTGGTGAGCTCTAAAACCCTAACAGCGGCCGCGGTGTTTACTCTGACTATCAGTTCCTCCGCGGGTCACATTGTAGAATAATGATACTCAAAGTCGCGGTCCTCTGAATCGTGACCTGCCAAAAACAAGGAGAAGACCGTGACCGCAATTTTAACTGTGACCGTGGTCCCTACTCAGTAGACCGCAACCGTGACCTTCTCCGGAAGATCGCGACCATGGTTTCCTCATAAGTTGCTTAAAAAAACCGAGGGCCGCGGTCCCTATGCACACTCTTCAATTTGACACTAAATAATTTACTGAATACCATATCCTGTGCAAAAAAATACCTTCCTCAGATAATTGCCAAAAATGGTGATTTTTGTTAAATTCAACTAGAAACTAATTCATTGAAAATTTGCAGAATGTCTTCTCCAACAACCAGTGATCCCCTGTACCAGAAGGCTACTTCCCTGAAGGAGGTAGAGAAGATAGTAAACGACCTAACAGCAGCACTAAAGAGGGTTACTTTTCTTTTTTTTTGGAAATAGGTAAATAGTATTGCCAAAAGCGGTATAGAAAGCTATACAAGTACAAGGCCCTTAGGCCAACATATACAAACAACAGAGGCCGAAAAGATAACAGGGGTTATCTATAAAATCCCCAAAACAGTTTGGTATCAGTGTTAATTTTAGCGGTCAGCTTAGGTTTGGAGGCAAACACCCAGCATAAGTCAGAACTAATCTTCTTTAACAGGTTGTTTTCATCGACCCCGCCACTATTATGAACTCTTCTATTTCTTTCACTCCACAGGTGGAAGCACACACAAGCAAGGACTAGTCCACAGGCACTGGCCTCATCGTTCCTCTTGTCACACATGCTGGTGAACCAGTTGATGACATCAGTAAGGTTGTCAGGCACCTGTTGGCCCCATTTGTTGCGAAGACAAGAAATGTGCCATATAGTCTTGGAGTAGAGACACTCAAAGAATAGGTGATCGGTTGTTTCTATACCAGCCAGGCAAAGTGAGCATGTCAAGTTCACAGGGATGCCCCAACCATTCAAACGATCCATGGTTGGCATCTTGTTGAGAAGGGCTCTATACACAAGCGTGCTCCACTTGGGATAGTGAAATTTCCCCCACACTATATGGAACCAAGGCACATCGGGATTGACCCTATTGTTGATGCTGGGTAATGACATCAAGGTGCTAGTATGGCCTGGAGTATCAACAGGAGGGGTACCATAGTTATTTTCAAAGACTTTGCACATGCTTCTCCAGATCCTGGACGGACTTGAGCACCTCACCAGTGAGATGATGGGTCTATATCTAATCCTCATCCAGTGAGTCCAGACATTGTCATGCATGTTACAAAACTTCTCAATCCTCTTAACAGTGCTTTTCTCAAGAATCGTGCGACCATCAATGATTTGCAAACCACCTTTCTTGTAAGGTTTAGTGATATAGTCCCAGACCACCCCATGACCATGCCCACCCCAAAGGAAAGAGGCAGACATGGATCTGATTCTGCTCAGGCAGGCACAAGGTATGTCACACAAATCACACCAATATCTAAGCATACTCTGAATGACCATTCTGATGAGCACCAAGTGACCAGCCATAGGGATATTAATGCCCAACCATTTGTCCACCTTATCTTTCACCTTGTCGATCAACATGTTGAAATCCTTCACAGTGACTCTGCCCCCCGCAATGGGGATGCCCAGGGATCTAGTGGGCAATCTACCTCTTCTCACTCCCATAGCAATTTTCAGTCTACCCCTACGGGAGTCACAAGATTTGGAATTGAAAATCTGAGATTTGATAGTGTTGATGTATAGACCAGTAGCGCGACCAAAGGAAGTCACAACTTTCTTATACTCTTTCAATCTATTGGCATGACCCACAGAGAATAATAACACATCATCGACAAAAATAAGATGTGTGAAAGCTTTACAGCCCTTGACTTTGAAGCTTTTGATTTTGCCTTGTTGCTCAGCAGTCTTGATAGCATTAGAGAGTCCCTCCATCATGATGGTGAAGAGGAGAGGTGACAAGGGGTCACCCTGTCTCAAGCCGTTAGAGGCATGGAATAGCCCTATAGGGGAGCCATTCACTAAACCAGAGAAGGATGTAGTTTCAATGCACTCTCTCAACCAACCAATCCACTTGATGGAGAACCCTAACGCCTCCATAATACCCTAGAGAGCTCTCCAATCGACTGAATCGAAGGCCTTGGTGATGTCAATCTTGACGCAGGCCTTAGAAGCAGATCTTTATTTTTTGAAGTCCACAAGAAATTCAGTAGCAAGCAACACACAATCGGCTATATTCCTGCCTTTAACAAAGGCATTTTGCTCCTTAGAGATGATATTGGGAAGGATATCCTTCAGCCTACCAGTGAGAAGCTTGGAATAAATTTTGTATAGGACTGAACAGTAGGCTATCGGCCTATAGTCAGAGATGGAGCTGGCGAATTTAGATTTGGGAATTAGCTTTATGAAGGAATGATTCACAGCTCTGACCATACACCCTCCACCCAGCAACCAATTGATGGCCTTGCAAATGTCATCACCAATTAGATACCATATCTTTTGGAAAAATAGGCTATTAAATCCATCGGGTCCAGGAGCCTTCGAGTAGTGTATAGAAAACGCAGCAACTTTGATCTCATCATCTGTAGCATCTTTACAAAGCTCAACATTCATGGCATCATTGACTCTTTTTTCCGGTAGGTGCACAACATTAATGCTAGGGCAGGTGTTTTGTTGATTGTAGAGGTTGTTGAAGAATGCCATAGCCTCCCTACCAATATCCACCTGCCCACCAACAGTGTCCCCATCATCATTAATGAGCTCGTGTATTGTCTCAAGCATCTCCTTCTTTTTGATTGCACTGTGATATAATCTTGAATTGTGATCACCATCAGATACCCATTTCATGTGACTTCTCTGCCAGTAGAAACTCTCCAAGACTTTTTCCAGCAGCCTAAGTCTCTCCTCAGCTCTGCCTTCCTCCGCAATGGCACGATTATCTATCGGCTTCAGCCTGACCTCCAAGGCTGCATTGTTGTAGATCTCAAGAGCCTCCCTGGTAAGGTTAGGGAGGTTTACTTTCTCTTTCGCCCACTTCTTCAACGCCTTCTTTGTTGCCTGCAGCTTCATACGGGCCACAAAAAGGGGGTTGTCGTCCACCACCTTCTGCCAGCTATGCACCACAATGTCGTTCAAACTCGGCCACTCACACCACAGGTTGAGAAACCTGAACGGCTTCACACCCTGAGGGGAGGACGTCAGGTCCAGCTTCATCCATGCGTGATCGCTGAAAGGATGGGAGCCCATCCGAATGGCTGTGTGCGGGAAGATGTTGAGCCACTGCTCATTCACAAGCCCTCTGTCAAGGTGACTCGCTATTCTCTTGCCCATCTGCTGCTTGTTGGACCAGGACGTGAAGCCGCCGATGTAGGGTAGCTCAAGAAGCTGAGTGGCGTCCATGGTGTCGTTGAAGGCAGCCATGATCCTCTCTGGCACCGGAAACCCACCTCTCTTCTCTCTATCTCTACGAACGTTGTTGAAATCCCCTAGCACAAGCCAGGGAATTTGGGACTGAGTCACCCCTTTGATATCGTCCCAGAGGGATCTGCGATTGCATTCCAGATTCTCACCATAAACCCCGGTGATGATGCCAGAGAAACCACCAGCGTTGAAGCAGCTAATTGTCACTGCCTGGTCAAAGATCTGGATAGGCTTGATCCTCCACACCAGAGGATTCCACCCGATCATGATCCTGCCCCTTTCAACTTTGTCCAGATTGTCCATAGTGTGCCAAGTCTCTGGGAATAATAATTTGGTCCTGCTCCCATTGTCTCTCTGGATCTTTGTCTCAAAGAAGAAGATCAGGTCAGCCTTCATTGCCCTTAGAATGACTCTAAGTCTTCTCTGCATCCTGGGCAGAGATGCCCCTCGCACGTTCCATGCGAGAATGGACATGATTATTTATGTTTGGAGTCGCTCCCTTCCCCAGAGCTACTCTCTTTCTTCTTCTTCATTGTAGTGTTCCGCATTTGAGGTGGACTCCTACTCCTCAAGCATTCCTCCAAGAGGGTATCTTCAGTGACCTTATCTAGCAAAGTAAAAGGGTTGCAATCGGCCATGCTAGCTCCTCCCTTAGCAGTGCCATCGCCCACGGCAGTAGCACCAAGGCTGACCTCAACACCCTGACGTATCACGTCCATAGAAACAAGCACCTCGTCTACGACAACAGGGACATCCTTCTCTTTGCTCATTGGAGACTCGATCACCTGCACTTCTGAAGTGCCAGCACCATCACCGATAGGCCCTGGGACAGACACTTCAGCTTCCTTCTCTTTCCCTCTGTTTCTATCTTTGGGAGGCTTTGATTTCCCCGTCTTCCGTTGCCTTCCCCTAGTAGGTTCAGGAACGATCGGTGGCTTATCGGAGCTGGCGGACCTGGAGCCTGGGCACTGACCAGAGTCATGCCCAAACACCCTACAGACATTGCAACGATTAGGGAGCGATTCGTATCTGATTTTTACTTCCCATTCCTCTCCGTTAGGAAGCTCCACCATGACCTCTGTGGGAGGTTTTGTCTCAGCAGAAATATCGACACAGAACCTCGTGCATCCCATAGTGGTACCGTCAGATCTTCTATCCATCGCTCTGGGCACCCCAATAGTGTGAGCTATGACCGCAATGGCACGGGGAGTCCAGTGACGACCCACATCAGGAAGGGAGACCCAAACGGGCGCTGTGGTGAAAGCCGCCCTCCGCGTATCCGCCTCCCTGGTCCATTTCCTCACCAGCATAAGTTGATCATCGAAAAACCATGGACCACCATTAGTAGCCTTCTTGAGATCAACAGCAATGGAGAAGTGCACCAGATAAAGGCCCCCATCCAGAGTGTACAGCTCCAGAGCTCCACGCGGCCACCAGAACCTCAGCATCCACCCTCTGAGTTGTGAGGGGTGTCATTTCTTACCCAGAATCTGAATGATCGCAGAGTTGCGGTGGTAGTCATTCATCTCCTCAAGAATGGGCTCTGTCATCTTTGTCCAAAGCCTGGGATCCCCCTCCCGACGAAAGGGGGATTTGGGATCATTCACTTCAGCGCCTCTAAGTGAGGGAGGTGGTCCGACCACTGCCCTCACCCATTCTCCCACCACAGTGACATCGACAGAGGGGCTAAACCAGCCACCCAAGGTAGGACCCCCAGAACTCGCCCCAGCGGAGGTGGAAGCCAGAGGGGGCGTAGTGCCCCCGCCCACCATGGATCGCCTAAATCTAGAGAGAAGGCATATCATCTAACCTTGAGAGAAGGTAGACCGCACATTATTTTTAGTTTTGTGATAGAGATAAGAGGGTTACTTCTCTACCAGTGCACAAACATGTAGAGATACAACTCAGGTCGGAACAATATCAAAGGATATTGGGCGAACTGCCACAGGAGGACTCCCCACAAGAAATAGAACAAACAGATCATATGAAGACCTCCGAGTACCAACCAGAAGAGTCAGAGAGCCGAGTACAAGGAAAGAAAAGAAAAGCCGCACCCAAGGAAACCAAGGGCAGCAAGAAGGCAAAGCCAATGGTTGATGAGAAACCAACTAAGGAGGAGGCAAGAAAGTCCAAGGAGGTCGTGGGGGAGATACCTGCAAAATCCGGAGAACCCCCATTCGTGCCCAAGAATGTCATGCACCAATATAGCTACCTACGACTGGATGTACCAAAACAAGGAGTTCTACCCTACCCGTTACCTGGATGTAGAAGATTTCAAAAAGATGAGAATCTATGACAGGACGGTGAAATTCCTAGAAGGTGCAAACTTACGCACCTTATGCACACCAGAGGTGAAATCCTACAAGAGGCTGACTATAGAATTCATCTCTTAATTAAAGAAGGTTGCTACCAGTAGTGAACAAAGAAGGGTAGGAAGTGGAGACTATAAACTAAAAGTGAGGCTAGGAGGTGAGTCTCACATAATCACAAAATCAATGTTGAACAAATTTTTACTGAGACAGAGGAACAAGCCAAATCCTGCTCTACCGACTCAAGCGAAAGAGAAGCAGAAACCTATGAGAGCAACTAGATGTGGGAATAGTTGATTGGGGAGTAGGAGTACAACTCAAAGAACTACAAGGCCTCGTTAATCACATCGTGCTATATTCGTACGATGTAGAAAATCACTACCTACATGATCTACGCGAGGTCAGAAATAGGAACAGTTAGCAAGAGAGATTTGTTCCTCATCCGGTCAATGATCAATAGAAAGTCGATTAATATCGGGAAGATATTAATCAAGTACTTATCATTCGCAATAGGAGGGGACGCAAAGAGAAATTCTACATATTGTATGGTAGACTAGATAACACAAATTGCCAAATACCTAATGGATGAAGGAGACGTCCTGAAATATAAAGAAATGGAGGGACAACAAAGAATAGATGTCAAGTCCCTAATCAGCACGTGCATTCTGGCGCAGAAGGGGGAGAAGTTGTACTTCATGTAGAGCGGGTCAAAATGACTACTTCCCCTTCTAGAAATGGAATTCTACGACACCCACAACCTGTGGTCAACCCACAATGACATCGAAAATATGTGCTTCGGGGCACTGCAGGTCGGCGCAAATACAGACCCAGTGATTATAGATGGAGAAAGCAGTGCCCCGGCTGAGTTAGAAAAGAAGAGCACGGAGTCGTAGAAGAAATTGGCAATAGAGAAAAAGAAGATAACAGAAACAACTACTCTGCCAACCGCGAGGGAGAAAACTACAGAACAACCCACCCCCACAGCTCCACCTCCAGAAGTACCAGTGGAAATTCCATAACCCACACCTCTTGAGCCTCACAAAGAAGCAACTATTGTGGAGCCAGAGGTAGAAAAAGAGAAGGGCACAACAGCCAACCCGCAACCCGATAAGGAACCAAAGGCAGAACTAGAATGAAAAGGCTCTCAGGTCATACCAGATATGGGAATCAGTGGAGCAGAGGTGGACCCACTAGATGAGCTAAAGGAGAAAAAACAAGGTCCACCGCCACTGCCTCTACAACTTACGGTGTGAAGCTCATCAACGACCCACATGGAGCATCAGCTACACCAGCAACAACAGTGTGCACCTTCCTTCGGGGGTGCATTAGGGACACATTTTGATGCTATGTGGGAACACATGTATCAAACTAACACAATAAATAAAACCATCTCTTCTTCTTTATTTGCACTAACCACACATGTACAGGTTCTTGCTGAAAGGACAAAAGCACTCCCTGACTTCTTCCAAGAAGTTATAAGCAACCAATGGATGATGATGGGAATGCTAAAGAACATGAAGGATGAGATGGAAGACCTACAAAAAGAGAGGCATTCCATCTGAGCCGACAATGAGCACATGCGTTGGGGTTGTGACGCAGCAATGGCTGACGTCCAAGAAGAGCACCAACACTTAGAAGAAGACCACCGGAAGCTCGACAAGGAATGCAAAGAACTCAAGAATCGGGGAAAAAAAAAGAAGACCAAGTGCTCAGTAAACCTGGAACACTCCTCAGCCAGTCCCTCTAGCCACGATGACAATGACGATGACAACGTGGGAGGAGTAGGCACTGCAGTGGGCACGCCAAAAGAAAGAAGTGCCAATACAAAGGTGGCACCTACAGCTGAGCCAAAGAGAAATGAGCCACCACAACGGTCGAGCTCCCATAATGACTAACAAACAAAGAAAAATGCGACATTGTCAAGGGGGCTCAACCACAACTGCAATCTAGAAGAAGGTCAAGACGAAGCTGCTGAAGATGGTGGGAAACTAGCAGAGCCTCAATTCTCCCCTCCTATGCATATAATGACGATAGAAAAGCATATTACAACTGCACATAGAGAAGAAATGGTCACCGAACTCAGTGCAGTAGGAGCAGCAGAGCTCGATAGAATGATAGCTGAGCTAGGGGCCGGACTGGAGGAGAGAAATGAGTTCCTCCTATTCCAACCACATCATGAAACATCGACTATCTCTATGATGGGAAGATGGAGGCAACCCTGGCAATGATGGAAGAAGCCAAGCTGGGGAAAACTTCTTAGGAGAGCCATGTCAAAGACAGCATAGTTGCTGAAGCTTCCTCAGAAGTAGCTAAACCTGAAGCCACCAAACAACCATTGCACAAGGTGATCGAACAAGTGGCCAAGGCCATGCCAACAATAGATGAAGCTTTGGCACCTTTGATGTAGGAAACAACATATGATGATGAGGATGGTGGGCTGGCAACCTTCTTCACATACGAGCCTGTCAGGGAGTGGATTGCACCGGTTGAAGCAGAAACACTGGGAGCAACTCCCCCTCTACCCTGCAAGATGAAAGATATGGACATGATTGTGATATCACGAATCACATGTAGAGATGTCCACATCTTGGCAGATGTCCTCCGCGACGATCTACCTGTATCGGACATACTATATAACAACAAGGGTAGACGTCTGTCCAGAGACCACTTCTGGGGAATATTCATGAAGAAGGTACAAGTACATAAAAGGCTATTCAAGGTACTCTGTGCCACCCTCCTGGAAGAATTTATACACCCGAAGAAGCCACAGCTGGTTTTCAACAGGACAACACATCTAGCCAGCCTCCTCTACAATGAATACTACAAGGCATCAGATGTAGTTGAACTGAAGGCAGCAGTCTAGCGGAAGGAAACAAAACATGTGGTGTTTCCCATAAGGAATACAAAGCATTGGGCATTGATAGTCGTTGATCTGTATGAACGGAAAACGACGGTGCTCAATTGATGTGCAGCTGAACTGGACAACACCTCACTGGTTTACAAGAGGAAGAACGTAAGAGATGCTTTAAAGATATTGTTGCACCTACAACGAACTATCAAGGATGCAGATAACAAGTTTCAAGGGTCCTGGAAGCTCTTCTCAATTCATAAGAAAGTCCCCCAAGAAGAGGCTAGTTCGGGGGATTGTGCCTTCATAGTACTATGAATGATGGAGGCCATCAACAATGGCATCCCCCTGGAGGATTTAGACAAGGAACACATGCATGGATTGCGGGGTATGTATGCTATGGAGGTCATCTATGATCGTCGGCTCTTCAATGACCCGGCGATGCGTGTAGAAGTTGTACCTCGGAGGCTTCACATGGATATCCCTCTACCTGAAAAGGTCACCTGGAGGGAGCAGCTAAAGAACACGTGGGTTGATCCAATTGAACCAGCCAGGGTTGTGGCATGGAAAGAATCTTGGCATCAAGGCTCTAGAGAAGCTACAAAACAAATGTCAGATGACAAACTAAAGCAACCTCCAGCAGTGGTGGTTCTTGAAGAACAACCACCAAGGGAACAACCTGAGGAAGGAGAGGTTGAAGAAGAAGACATGGGGGATGCAAGACCAGATGGACCGGAAGGGGACATAACACCTTCTTTCAAGGATTTTGACAGGTGGAGCTGCTTCAGTCTACCCCTGGAAGAACTAACTATAATTATGACTTCTTTGAAAGAAGATGATTCACCAGGAGATGTCATCTTTGAGAGAGCTGGCATCTGCATGCTAAAAGATGACCTCCAAGAAACACTAAAAATTGGAGGATACCTTTATGTAAGTACGATGTCAGCATACCAGGCGATACTAGGCAACACCATGCCAAATGCCCACATGGCATACTTCTTACTGGTAGATGACATCCTAAAGGACAAAAGGTAAGGAGAGAAGGAGCGGTTGTAACAACGCCTGGTGACGTCCCCACTAGATCACATCTTCCTACCTATTCTTCACGATAATCATTGGACTTTGTTGCATGTCAACATCCTCAGAAGGACTGCAGTACTCTACAATAGCTCTGATGCAACCTTTGCACTTAATAAGAAGACTAATATGACAACAGTAAAGACGCCAACAGAAGAAAAGGCAAACACATGCGTCGAGGCTATTGTCGATATGATAAGAAGTCACTACATATGATAGGCAAAGACTTCAAGAAGATGCAGTTTTGCTACAGGCACCCCCAATAGGTGCCATTTTCAAATGACTGCGGTTTCCTCTGTCTATCCTAGATGGTATCCATAGCCACTATTGGATTCAATGTGGAAAACATGCAATATGAAGAATACCACACACTAAGAGGAATATACGCAAGCATGTTCCTCGAGTCCAAGTAGGCCTCCACCAACAACAACAAAAACAAATAAAGAAAGCTCGTTTATACATCTCACTCAAATTTTGACACCCTGAGATGTGGTGCAGGATAAGTTTGGGGGAGGAGTCATAAACAGGCTACAGAGGTACATTTACCATCCTTTTACCCTTTTACCCCTAAAACTTTTGAATTTTTTTATTTTTGCTAAAACTACCTTTTTATTTTAGAAGCTCACCTCCTCTCTTGCTAAATTTTCTGATTGTAGTGTTTCAACCCTCTTAGAGAGAAATACAAGAGCAACATATACATGTATATACGAGTAAAACAACAGTCATAGAAACACTGCTCTACCTCATTCTTGCAATGAGACATTGTAAATGTAACAACCTTAACTCATGAAACCCTCAGAGACTAGAGAACTTCACCTAGTCATACTCCTGACAAACCACCCTCACCTAACGCTTTTGACCAAAAAATCCTTATCTTCATAGGAAGGGAAACAACTTCCCTCTTCAAAGCATATCTAAAAGAGGCTTGGCTGCCCAGAAGACCAAGTAAAATTCCCCAAACCCAAGCCTGAAAGGAGAGGTAAAAAGCCAAAAAGAAATAAAGAAAAAAAATATGAAAGTTGTGCCCAAAAAGATGCCAAAAATTTCTGCACGGCTGGTATATTGCTACACTTGTGAATGCATATATGGCGTGCCCGTAAGTGGAATCTAGAAGCCAAGCTTACACACCTCCAATCCTGAATGGAAACTCAAAAAACCACTTGACTTAAGGTCAGAAGCCCAAAAAAGGGCAACACTATTCTTACGACGATTGTGGGTGAGGAGTTCAGGAGGAAGAGGAAAACATCTAAAGCCTTAAGCCTACCCGAACACATTAGCATAGGGTCAACTGAAAAATAAAGAATTGGTGTGCAAGCTACCCCTCGAAAAAGATCGGGCATTAGTACGGTCATTACCTAAGGGAAGGGGGTGATTAGTTGAGAAGGAGGAGCCTTTTACAATTGAAGGTAATGGTAGGGAAATGAAGTTATGCCACTTCGGTTGAGGGGGAGGAATGAGACCTATGGGTTTGAAAACATTCAACAACAGTCTTCATGCAAAAATGAGATATTGTAGTCGTGTTATAGTGTTGTCTTCTAGGATTGTTCATTCTCTCTCTGAGTTCTCAAACCTACACTTAGCATGAGGACATGCTTGATTCTAAGTTTGGGGGAGTTGATAACACTCTATTTTATGTACTTTCTGTATATATTTTACACCACTCTTAGTATATCTTTTGTTAGCTTTTCACATAATTTTTCTATCTTTTTTACTAAAGCCTCACTTACATGGTTTCAGGAACATTCACAACCCAGGTCGCGATTCACGGGCTGCAATTGAGGTCCACTTATATATCAACTATGATCGTGGTTCCACAGCTCTCTAGAGATTGCAATCATATATCAGGTGTCAAGGAAGGATCACGACTAGTTTATAGACCGTGGTCATCGCTTAACCGCGACCTCAAGGATGGTCACGATCAGAACATGCGCCTCAAAGATAGACCAGTGGTCGTAGTGTGGTTATAGACCACGATCAAGAAAGATCGTGATCAAGAAGGACTGCAATTAGCTTGGAAACTGTGGTCCCTGATGACTTCTTGCAAATTGTGACCGAGTAGAAAGACCTCGACCTCGACTGCCCTGACGCAATGTACAAGTAGACCGCGATCGTGATCATCACCAAGCCACGACTAAGCTCAACTGCAGTGTAAGATGAATAAAGAGCGGACTGCGACCACGGTCCCACCCCTCACTTAACTGCGACTGCAATTGTGGTATACGTCTAAGTCAGTGAAATGTGCCTATAAATAGCACAAATGCTGTCTTGTCAAATCATCAGATCATAGACCAGATCCCAAAGACCACAAAGTGTTGTTGTGTTCCATATTTGTCCCAGACCATCCCATCACTAGTCTTGGATCTCCAAAGGTGGAATCTAAGGAGAGAGAAGATTGAACACTCCTTCTTCGAGAGAAGAAGACTGTTCTCACCGTCAATGTGGTAGATCCAGATCTAAAGAAGTATTTTGTCGTATAACATCTCTTCTCTCTAGATCTATCATTCCATCCTGTTGTACTTTCCTCCCCTCTTCGTGGGCTTCATGTATCCATCTTTCTATAAAGCAATTATGCTATCCGCAAGCATGAGCGGCTAAACACCTTAACTTGGTTGGGAGTAGCCACTAAGGCTCTCCCAACATGTATATTGTCTCATTCTGTTGAATATACATATTCTTATCAAGATTATCTCCATGCACCTATTTTAATGCTTCACTTGTATGCTTATCTACCATCTTGTGATGTTTGATAGTTGATATCTTGAGAGAGTAATACCACTTTTATCATGTGTTATGGAGTAGTATGAATGCACGAGAGTGTTGTATTGCTAAGGCTTTAAAACTATATGTCCTATTGTGAAGTTTACGTGTGGTGATCTCGAGAGAGAGGCTACCCTTAGACTTAGATATTTCCTCACCTTGAAAGAGAGTTTAATAGACTCTTGTGATGGTTGCTTGTAATATTGGTAAGAGTATGTGAGAGAGAGATGATGTTGCATGTTGGTGAGATGCTTTAGTAGGTGAACCCCAACCCGGGTTTCCTCCCATACTTGTTTCTTCTATTTTCTTTTGTTATTCTTATTCTTGTATTTCTTGCCCTATTTTAGTTTGCATACCATCATTCCTTAGGGAACACCTTTTATATACCCTCTCTGGTTGGAGTATACAAGTGTCATATTTTATGCGCTTAACACTGCCAGCCTTGTCCCTATGTTTGACCTCGATCGCTACATCAGACCCCATTTATCGTTGTGGGGGCCTGAGAGTCAGGTTATCTCTTTAAAAGTCTTACTACTCTGAATCCACTCCTTTTGACGTGTGATTTAGACCGGTCAGTGTATAATATATAATGTAAATAATGGGAAAAGATTGTGATAAAATCAAATAATAGAGATAACAATCTTTAATTAGGTGTTTGTAATCCAAGATTATCATGTACTCACACCACAAAGGGGAAAAATGAGGGGGAAATGGAGAAGGAGGAGATGTAACAATATAAAAATTGATTTTATTAATATAAAACTTGTATTGAATGATCATAAACCATGGGTTCTCATTTCCTCACACCAATGAGGGTTAGAAAAGGGGGAGCAAGAATGGATCTTATTGTAGTCATTCTATGTGGCTAACTTGCATGACCATTTTTAAAAGGGAAAGACATTATTCTCCTTTCAAGGTAAGGTAAAAGTTGACACTCTTATTTATTTCTCAATGGACTGGATAGCCTTTACTCACTCTCTTTATTCCTCAAAGTTATAACCTTCCACTAACATGGGTCTCTAAACATTTGAACCTTTATAAATGATAGCATAAAGATTTTAGTCTTCATGCTAACACTAACCTTTATTATGGTACCGGGGGACTATATTTATATGAAGTATGGGTCCCTACAATCAGGGTTTGTTTTGGAGTATCTTTGCAAGTCAAAACGAGTTTGGAAGGGGGTTGTACATAAGAATGTGATGAATTTTTTCGATAGTCTTAAATATGTGGTCCAATCAAACTAGTCAAGGCAAGAAACAGAAGGTGCATGCCAGATGTGCCCCCCAACCCTGTGGAGGGTTTATATGGATATTCAATGATAATACAATGTTGAATATCCATATAAACACATTCATGGATTTTGTAAAAAAAATTGAAATTCTAAAAATATTGGATATTTAAGGAAATGATATAGATGTAAACCACATGACTTGTCTAAATACTTAAATTGAATATGTAAATGTAAATTCAAAGTAGTTTTATGCTAGATCCTCATTGAGGTCAATCATTAAGGCACACTGATGAGGCTATACATGCATCTCCAAGAGATAACATAAGGGATAATTGGTGTTGGTACATAACATGAAGTAATAGGGTTAATCCAATGTCATAAATAAGATACACATGCATATGTGGTTATATGTAACAAATTAAAACATATTCATATAGGCGTTATGACAATATCTTTATCTAATGATTTTTGCAAGGCATGTGCGTGAAATAGAGCATTGGATGCTATATGAATTATTGCTTGAGTGAGTGCATATAATTTGAACTTCAATTTGAATCTAAAGTGAGAAACATGATGCAATATTACAAAAAAAATCCAATTGGAAACAAACAACAACTGAATGAGTCAACCTCCCCTCCCCCTAAATAGAAGAAGAAGAAGAAGAAATCTTATAACATTAAGAAACACACATGATCTAGATGAGAACAAGAAAATACTTAATATGAAACTCAAACCCTAATCATGATCACCAAAACAAGTTATTACATTAAACACAAGTAGATGTTGATACCTGAAAGAAGGATATGCATGTGGAGATAATGCATCCTTAGGACTGAAGTAAATAGGAGGTTTGAGGCTAATCCAGATATGATGGTAGTGGAAACAACAATAAAAGTGTAAGAAGTGGTGGTGGCAAGAATATCAAAATAGGAGGTGGAAGAAGAAGTAGGAAATGTGGAATCAAACATATAGGCAACAAAAATAGAGGGAAAAAGACAACAATGGAAGAAATAAGGAAGAAGCCAATGTAGTCATAGGAGAAGTAGAAGCAGAAATAATGATGGTGACATCAAAATTAGAGAAGACAATGAATGGAGCAGTAGACGTGGAGGCAGAGGCAACACAGGTCAAGATCTCTATCACCCCCCCCAGATTATTTACAATGAAATGTGAAAGAAATGGAAAGATCCATTGTGTGGGGTTTTTAAACCACTAATATGTTGGTTGTCAATGTAAAACTATCAACCAACGAGTCTTGTATGAGTCGGGTTTAAAATTGATGATAAACTCATGCTCATCAAGCAAGTAAATCTATGTCCATGTTAATTGTGGGACTTCGGAACATAATTGTCGAACATGAGCTTATGGTATCCTATATGTTATTGAATCCTAAAGTGTGATGCCAGAACAAGTTACAACAATATCATATGCTTGAGATTTATCCTACAATCAACATGATTGGTCTTATTCTTCACAACCTAGTATCTTGATAGTAGAAAAATAGCCTCCTCATTGCCCAACCTTGAGCACACAATCACTAAGAAGCTCTAGGATATAATACTCTACCTTGGCAATAGGCAAAGAATAGAGAAAATAGATAGAAGAGGATAATATTATGATCCTCAAGTAGTCAAGAATTCCATGTTGCAAAATGGAGAAAAGAAGAAGAAGAATGGAAAAACCAACCTCTAAGCATAGTCTATTACCAACTCTACGGAAGTTCAATCAACTATCCCACTAATCCGCTGAGTTTTGACACCTCAAATGGTGATTCAATAAGCTTTCCTTCCTACTAGAGAGACAACATGGGTATATTTATCCAATAAAATTAAAATCAACTACCTAAATAAGACAATCATAAGAGAACATAGTTGATTTCAACAAATTTGGCCCAAATTCTAAGACCAATGTGCTCCCAACCGGAAACGGAAGCCTAATGCAACAAAACACAAAGTGATCAATCTAGGAAGTCAACATATTTTATGGGAAACTTGCTTGAGTATATGGGAAACTTGCTTGAGTAAGCCAAAACCCACACCTTCAATCTCTAGAACTCAGACCAATTCATGTATGAACATCCAACCCAACTCAAATTGGGTGTCACTAGGATTAATTTCACTTGTTCAGACTGAATTCAACTTTCTCAAAACCACGTCTCATTTCTTTCTTCACATCCACATTTAGTATATTGTCTAATCTGTTAAAATTAGAAGAATAGTCTGTAATTCAGACCCAGTTCACCCCTCATCTTCTTTTTCTCTCTCATCAAATATCAATTCAGACAACAACTACTCTAACATAAATGAACTCATCTAATTTAGATTGATTTCAATTAGATCATCCTAAGTTATACTTAATTGAACTCATACATCACCAAACACATTCAATCCTCTAACTTGCATTAGTATCTCGATTGAACTCACTTTTATCGACTCAAGTATTTTACCTAAGAAGAAAGAGGTCAACAAACTTCCTTCCCAAGCTAACATTCACCAACTTGGTTGATCTAAAGGATGGGTTCCTCAAAAGTCAAAATTGAGAATCTCAAGATCAACCTTGGAGAATCGTATAAACATATTTACTAAACTTCTTTCTCCAACTTCGGTTGATTGTAACCTCAACTCAACCAAGTTTAGGTTAGGGAAACCACCATCACTTGTCAAGGTACAACCCTAAGATACGTATGATAAGCACTCCCTTAGTCATAATATACACACATCAAACCCTAACATAGACATGTACCACAAATTGGCCCACAAACCCTAAGGCACTAAGAACACATCCATATATTAACAAGAAGACACATATTAGCATTATGTCTTGAAGGTTTATCTCATTCAATATACGAACAATTAGGTTTTCACCCTCAATACCTAATCCCATTCTCAACTTAGGGCTTATTAATGAACCTATTATGCATTCATGGTCCAATTATAACCAATTGAGTTGGAAATTTTACATATTCATTAAACATCTAACTGTTACATAAGAACAAGGATCAAAATAAATCATATCTCATCTTGACAAATCATCACATAATCACAACAAAGAGATTAACATAAAAAAGGTTTTGCATGTACACCAAGACACGAGTTCTAAAAATGCACTGCCTTAAATAAATTGTCCTCTTAATTTAGTAAAAGATGAATGGATTATGTCAACTCTTTTGACTCAATCCATATAAACATACAAGGAAAACACAACCCAGATAACTCAACCAACCACAACCTCAACATAACACATCACCATCCTTAATATGACTACTACACATATCATATATCCTTAGCGTCCTTACAGACTCCCTAACCTTGGGTATGATACCAATATTTAGCACCCACCTCTCGTATTAACCTAACTCACCCAAATGGCGAGCATAAAGAGGTAACTAACCCAAGTTACACCAAGATGGATAACAAAATCTTGAAAAAAGCTATATGAGGTCATGAAATTTTGGAGGAAGTGTAAACACAAGGCCAGAAGAATCACAAGTAGGATCAA
Organism: Alisma plantago-aquatica; assembly: GCA_963693085.1. NCBI lineage: Eukaryota > Viridiplantae > Streptophyta > Magnoliopsida > Alismatales > Alismataceae > Alisma > Alisma plantago-aquatica. The sequence continues at coordinate 872,860,879 of OY856409.1, forward strand.
CCTAAAACCAAGCATGATCTATCTCAATAGATATACAATTGATCTCAACACATTAACTCCACTTCACACAAGCAAGTTCTCATTACAAAAGAGCATAGCTTTCATAAGTAAGGTATCACATCAAGCATGTAATTTATATATCAACAATAAGAGATTCTCATTAATGCACATGATAACATATGCCACCTCTTTCTTACCACAATATGTTCATAAGAATAACAGCCAACATGAGATTTCTTATAACCATGCAACATAATCGACAACACAACATCTTGTAAACAAGGACTGAGAGTACATGGACTCTATATTACTAATATAACCTCACCAAAGCTCCACCACGCTTCACAACAACTTTTCACCAAATTGCACATTCTATTGATGACTTTGATCACCTAAAGTTTTCTGGAAACATATTTTATCAGTTGTTTTCTCCTTAGTGAGTGGGCACTTCGCTCCTAGAAGATAAGCATAGACATGGGTTGTATTTTATGACCTGAAGCGCTAAGAAAATAACATGTAAACATAGAAGAATATATCTAGAACATAATAAATAAATAAACATCTAGGGCACAACCAGGTTTACAACATAATTTGCTAGACGCTAATCATTACTACATCCCTCAGGCATCTTTCATAATTATGTTATATTCTCAATATGATTGCACATATGAATATGCTTATCATCACATATCACATCTATCTTATAACAAGGGTGTTGGAGTCTCTCTCCCATTCTAAGGGTTGACAAATTATTCCCAATATAGTGGGACTTACTCTAACTCAAACACATCACCATAAGACATCTTACATATATGTATGCCACATAGGTTATGTAAAGCATTGGCATCACTAAATCATAACATGTATCATCTATCTCAAGTTATACACCACATCATTATTAACAAAAACACTAATAATGAGGAAACACAACAAATATATAAAAAAATATCTCCATGCTCATGATTTCTAGGCTAATATAAACAAGAAGCAACATTTTATCTGCACAACAAGTTAAGAAGGAGAATAACTATAGTATTCTCAAACCATAATAAGAGAATATTTCAATTACAACACCTTCAAAACTTTATAACTATGCTTTTGGCTTGTCCTATTTCATTATTTTTCCCTAAATCCATTTGGTTTACCTAGAAAAATAGACAACATCAAGGTATGCCCATGTGAATAAATCATCATCCATGCTTCCACACCCCAATCTTTATACGTACTTACATGGAATTCAGTTTTATTAAGAAAAGTCCTATTTAAATGAGATTAAGAAATATATGCCATGATTTTTGCATTTCAACCTATTTTGGGGTTCATTCATGCAATTTGGAGGCCCACGAGAGTTTTGATCATTTGACCATAATTGGATGTTTTATCGTTCATATGAAATTTAAAAGTTGATTAATATGACAAAGCTAAGACCGTCTAAAGTTTTTTGGTAATCTATAAACTAGAGGACAACATACACTATTCATGGGGATTGTCATTATTTAGGAAAATTATGCTCTTTCATTCATAACTAGTGAAACTATGGATTTTTTATGTTCCTTAATTTATAACTACATGTTGGTTTATTTTAAAGATGTGTTCATGGGTTTCGTTATTAGAAATAAGAAAGGAATCATAATGGTGATAATGAAAAATGAGATTGAATATTGAGAATAATTTAATGAGATTTCTTTTTGTCATAATTTGAGAAATACAAGTGGCATGTGTATGAAATTTGTAAGGATTGAATATAATGATCATTCGAATTTTAGAATTTATTATAAATGTTATTTTCATGTTAAGAAATAATTTTAAGGAAAATGATGTTAATAATTATGGGCAAGTTTAGATACTTTTTATGTTTTGTTGGGTAAGAGTTGGGTCTAATTCTAGTTCCCAAATGAAGTAAAAAAAAATATAATGCAAGGGGGGAATTCATGATTTTAGGATTATGGACATGGGTGGTATTAGTGATCAAAGTGAATAATATTTTTTTGAAAGACTCTTTTTAAAGCCATCAAAGTGAATAATAGGCTATAAAAGAAAAGTAAGAAAGGGGTTCGCAATCCCTATTCTTCTAGAACAGGGACCTGAATAGAGTCCCATTGAGGGGATGATCCCACACGGCTATCTAAGGAAAGAGAGGATATAAAAGCCTCATGCTACATTATTGTATGGTATTTTGGACCTAGTTCTAGCATTTTAGGAAGGTTGGCATAAGAAAGAAAGTCAAATAGAGAAGAAGGAGATACATAGATCGACAACAATGTAAGGGGGTGGTGATGGAGCTTTTCATCTTGATCCCCATCATGTATAGAAATGAAGCTACCAAGGTACAATAAGGATCAATGGAGTGCACTTGGTGATCCCAGATGGTGGGAATGAGCCCTCAATGTGGCTCGTCAGAGAGGTGATCATGCGGACACACTTCATTCTAATGCAGATAGGGGAAGGGTGATTGCCTCACATGTGTCTGAGGCTGATGGGAGGAGAAGTGGGCTGTTCCAGCCGACCTTATTGGCATCACGACTCATTGGTCCCTCACCATCATGGATCTAGGTTATTGGCATTGAGAAGGAAAACTATGAAGGTGTTTTGTATCTGCTAGATCCTGATGAGCATCAATATCTAATTATAAGGTAATATCTTCACAAAATCATAACTTGGGCTATGCTTGATCATTTTGGGTGTATAATTTATCAAAAGATAGGATTTTTTTTTCAATTTGTGTGTGCCATCCAAGCACAAGAGACATGCTAATATTCTTTGTATCAATCTTATTTTATTGGATGTCTCAAAAGAGACCAAAAGAAAGTATTTTGAGTGCATGAAATTTAAGAAAATTACTTTAAGAAATGATTTTGAAACACACACACACACACACACACACATATATATATATATATATATATATATATATATATATTGTGTACCAAGACTTATATGGTTTCAATATTTTGTTTTTTATAATTTGAAAACAACTTTTGAAATTAATAAATATATTTCTATAGGTTCATTTTTCTATGTATCACACCATTCAAAAGCATGATTGTTCAAAGGTGATCTTTTACCTAAGATTTTTGTGCTAACGCTAATAAGGATATAACAGGTATTTCACACATAGTTAGACTATGAAACGGTCTAATGTTTTGCTACAAACCCCAGCACATGATATACTTATTGTTTCTAGAGTTTTTTGGGAATTTTTATGCCTTGTTATATTGGTATGTGGTTTTTATACCAGAGTGGTAATTACATGATAAAATTTATGATTATTGACGAGATTTTTCTGGATAGATGTGCCTAATTATCATGATATATGAATCAAGGATATTTAACACTATTCTCAATGAGGATTTAAGTAATTATATCCATATTGTTATGCTTTAGACTTTTCTATTGGTCACTGACTAACACACATAAGTTGAGTTTAGTATATGTGCTATAAGCTTTTGAAAGGGTTTCATATGGAGTCAAGTCATATATGGCACTTGACCAATTTCTTAAGATCTAGTCAATATCCTAGGTTACAAACCCTGACTTAGATCTATTTTTATGAAGATCATAAGTTGCCTATAACAACCTCACTTTTTAGCATACCCCAATTAAGGAAAGACCAAAAAGTTGAGATACATTACCTAAAATTCCCAAGGATCTCGATTTAACCAAATAACAAATAATAGAAAATAATTTATATTAATTCGAATATTGTTTACAAGATGCTTTTTCTAAGGAGTTACATGAATTTCTATTATATGAATTGTACATATGAGAATAAGTATCTATCTAATCCTCAGTTTTAATGCCTTCAGGTAATTTCATCTAGTTTTCATGTCGTGATATCTTCTTATTTAGCATGTACCTAAAACAAAGTGAAACAAAAGAACGAATCAGCATATCGAAATATACTGCATACATGGGGTGCATGCAAAATAGTGTGCAAGTACATAACAACATATATTCACTCAATTACTTGCAAATAACAACTAGCATTTTCTTTGCATATACTATCCTAGGTCTCATATGCTATCTTGGGTATGACCATTGTCCCCCAGGGCTCTTGTGCATCACCCCTCGACACATGTCATCCTAGGGTTCAGAATATGATATCTTTATTTATGTGATACTCATAGTGGCATTATAATTGAACAAAATGTAAATATACAAACATCAGTTTATTTGAACAATCCTTGAGAAAACTTAGGAAAACACCAGCAAGGTATATTGTGGGTAGACATAAGTGTAACTGTGTACCTTTTGTAGAACCATGCAGATTACCATATTATACTTTAATCATATCATCCAATAAAGCATGCAAAGAGGAATCCAATTATTTAATATGCATGTATGTAAATCCAAAAGTGTCACCGTCACATTATTCACAATAAGCCATCCTTGGTTCCTAATCTAAGGTTTTAGCATCATGTTAGGGCTTCAATAAGGAATAAGGGTACAAACCCTAATCCAAGTACATTTAACATTAGGTGAAACCCTAATGACCTTATCTATCAATTCCTTTTGTTATGAACACTTAGATTAGCTTAAGGTCATATAAGTTATCATCTTTATCTTCAAAATCCTAATTCTTCATATGCATGTCTATTCACATTAGAAACCCTAATTTTTCATAATTATGATCATGAACATGTCAAATCATCATTAAGTTCCACAATATCAGTTTATATCTCCATGAAACATATTTAACATGATTAACAACCTATTCATCAAACTAGGGTTTTTGTGAATTAATCATCACTTTTAACACATGTTTGCACTACTTTTAGAATTGGGGTTAGAATTAGGTCCTAGATGTTATTTTTATCCAAAAAGGTTAGACTTTATTAATGAATATCATTCAAATAAGTGGTAACCATTAAAATCATGAAACTAGGGTTTCTATGTATTTGGTACATTAAATATTGCATATTTATTCACTTTTGTAAAAGGAAGCATTATCAAGTCTCAATTATATGTATTTTTGTTCCTCCTATTTTTTGATCGACTTTCATATATTACATGTCTCAAACTGAGTACCATTTAATTTCTACAATTAATACAAGATTAAACCTAAGTTGGCCAATAAGATGTTGCCACGTCAGTAGGAATATCTTTTCTTAGTCTAATGTGGTGATTCTTGATTGGAGTGTGCCTTTGCCAAGTCATTTGTGACTCGCACCTAATTTCCATCCCAGACTGGAAGTTCAACAATGTCAGTTTAAGATTAAACCAATAGCAAAGTTGAGAGGGGTGACTGACCTATTTCCCCGTTGTTAGATCTTGTTGACCGATTGACTCAACTGCCATCATACGATTGCTACCTCCCTCCTTAGTGTGAAGAGTATTTATGGCCATGGTGGGGACATTTTTCAAAGCATAATGGAAATAGGAGAGGAAGAGGGTTGGGCAGATCGGGGACTGGCTGCTCGTCCTCATTTGGTTCTTCCAAAGTCGGGGAAGTCCTTAGATGCCGCTGCAAAGGCTTGGAAGAGAGGATTACCCGTGGTGGCACTACTCTCTACTGTGTGATGATGGTGAGGGAGGAAAATTATATCTAGGTCTACCTTTCATGCTACGAGTGTGGGTGCCTCTCTCTGAAGAAGAGACGAAGTCTCAGGGGTAGCTCCTTTTATAGCAATTTGGGTGTCTAGTTAAGGCTTCAATCTTTGGTTCACACTAATTGATAATCATGAGGAAGTGGGGTGGTTAAGTCTTGGTTCCCAAGCCACTATTTTCCTCAAAAAAATCAATCATTGGGTTTGATTTAATCTCCCGAGTCTATTGGGAGTATTCCCTAATGTTGTTTTGAATTAGAGAGAAACATAGATACGAGGGAAGGAGGGGTAATATTGTAGCAGGTTTCCTTTTCCTATTGGAGGAAGGTGATGATACACCCGTCATCAATCTAAGAACATATGGTCAGGGTTGTGCACACCAATTAAAAGGGTTGAGCCCTTATTTCATAATCAGATAAACTGCGACATTTAATATGTTAGCAATTATACCTTTCACTTTGGGAAATCATACTAAATTCATATCTCTCTCATCATTTATCTGAATAACTCCAAACTTTAAGGGAAAGCTTTTGATGATAAAATTTCAGTGTGGGCAAGATTTGGTGTCAAAATTCACAAGTTAAATATATTTTTCTTGACCCTTAGTTATTTTCTTAATTTGGTTTATTAAGGCATTAAATAACTTCTTTTTCCATCCATGATTGGCAATCAATCCTATTTTGGTATATTTTTTCATAGAGTACTCAATTAGGCCAAACAAACTATTTATTTTCCATCAACATACCCTTTCTAGCAATTTCCACACAATTCCACATTTCATTATCAATTATCCCTCACCCTTGCAAACCACCTTTATTATTGAATTTTTCATTCTTTCTTAGGCCAACACTTATTAATTATTGCAAATAACAAAACCCACCAAACACATTTCTTACTTTCTTTTGGAAACTTGCATATTGTCTCATATTTCAATATCTAATAAACCATAAAGACATTATCCTTATGAATTCCTTTATTTTCTTTAACTTGTTCCATAAGGACCCATTTCAGAAGCAAATAGCCTTACAAGCCCCAATCGGGAATGGGTTGCACACATGCATAAAGAAGTCACCATTACTATTCTATAAATATAATTTGGGAATTTGCTTATTCAATCAAGTCTTATATTTATATACTTCAAATTTAATAAAATTTGAGGATATAATGTTGCCTCTAATTAGGGTTTTGGTATTATGTTTTGGGACAATTAAGGGTTGAGATCAAGATATTTTAGGATTATTGTTCCTACTAAGATAAGGTAAGTGGCCCATGCCCTGGGTTTCAATTACATTGCATCATTCGTTTTTCTCACATTATCATGTTTAAAGTTTATATTATACATGTTATCATGTGAACACTTTAAAGATTTAAGAGTTATCTTTTATATGCATAACCTTTTAAAATTTACTACATACATGTTTAAATGTTAAGACTAAATTATTTAAGAATTATACCCCTTCATGTTTAAGATCAAGTATATAATTATGGATAAAAACCCTAAGTAAGATCAGATCAGATCAGATTAGGTCAGAAGAAGAATAAGATTTAATAAGGCCCTATCTCATCAACATTTTATGGAAGGTTGGCGTCTCATGATTCCCCTTTAATTTATGTTGTTTAGCCTAAGCCTGGATATTTTGAGTGTGCTCACTGAGTTTACATTTTTGGGTTCAATTCGAAGCCTACACACCATATTTGTGTTAAGTGAGATCATCTTAGATCATAAGGTTCATTGAGTAGGTTCCCTTATAAGAACGTTTAATCAAGTTAAGAATGCATCCTAAAGACATTAGTATTTTTTATGCATGCTCGTTTCAATTTAAATATGATGTTAGGTTTGTTTTCATCTTATTATGAAACCCAACCACTTACAACAGTTTTCTGAATGCATTGCTATGTGTGGATGTACATAGGTGGTTTGATCCATGGGATAGTACTCAAGAGGGTGATGTATGTACTAGTTCAAAATTTGGTAAAGTTCAATCAATATGATCAAAGGAAGCTTAAATATTTTTCCTCTTTAACTTGTATTAAGTTATCTTGTTGTATCTTTCGTGAGAAGAAAATGTATGAGAATTCAGGTGTTTATATCATATGTAAAGTTTTTTTATTATAGCAACGAACAATATGTATTATTTGTGACGTTCTCATTATTATTAATAATTTTCAAATTCTCTAGTTCATTATGATTGGTAATAGGCATGTACACATACATGTTACATATTACACTTGTTTACATCAAAGCAGAAGACGGGTGGGCAACAAGTTGTAATGTTATTCCTTTTTAGATGGAAAAACCAATCCTTTGAAACACTGCATCCATAGATTGGGAGTCATAGCATTACTTTTCATAATTTTCTAGACTCTATTGAGAATCTCCATAGTCTCTGGTGCTAATAAACCAAAGGTATCAAATCCAAAAGGGATAAAAGTGTGTGGATTGTCAAAACATATTTTCACATGCTTGACCACTTTGGCTGAGGCAACTTTAAGGGTAGCCTGACCCATCGTAAAAGCCCCACTCCTCAATCCCACTAGAAGACAAACTCCTATCAGATCCACTCATGCATGTTTCCCTACAACCCATTAGAAAACAAAATATCAACATGTCTAAGTGTTGGTCTCCCCTCTTGTGGATTCGTTAAAAAAATCACAGGTGCCTCTTTCTTAGTAGTAACACCTGCATGTCTGAGTACATCAAAGAGAACATATCTAATAGAGCTTACCTATAGTTAAAACCTAGAAACTCTCTGCAATGAACTACACGCTCCCCAAAAGTGTCCAAGCATGCCTTACAACGGACTGAACACATCTCACCAATTGCAAATAAGGGAATCATGAGATGATATTTGAGGATAGTATGCTACTCCACTAGTGACATATGCAAGTCGAGCTCATCAATAGGAATAAAAAGAAGAAAATCTTGATCATGGTCGTCTTGGAGGAATTGAAAAAGTCCCTTATGTCTAACAGTCATGTCAAACATAACTTCTATTTCCTCAACTATTTTGCTAAAAAGGGCACTCATCAAAATACTTTGAGCGTTTAGGGGATGGTGTCCTTGTTAGAAAACAATTAAGGTTGAAATATGGAATCGTGAAATGAAGACAACATAGGGCACAATCAAATTTAGAGTCTATGCCATGAATCCCATTATTTCACAAGATATGATCCTGAAGCACCCAAGATTGGAACCTAGAGCCAAAAAAGTGTATCTTGCACAATACAGTCCCAAACCACCATGTAAAATGTGCAATGAAGCTACCCTCTAGTGGAAACCACCATGTCAAATGTGCAACAAAGCTACCCGCCAATAGAAACCACCATGTCAAATGTGCAATGCAGCTACCCTCTAATGGAAGTCCCTAAATATAAGACCTCCACAAACTACAATGTCTTCAATAGATCCTTGTAAACCTCTATCAAACAATGTTTCTACCTTCTCCGTGTTTGTATGTTGGCATGTTCTCAAGACGAACAAAAGCTTGGAGATGCCCATACAGGAATGGAAAAAAAGGATCTCACTTTGTGGATCACCCAACTGAGGAAGAAGATATATCAGATCAACCACCTTGGTGGCCCTCTCCATAGACAATCCTTCGATAAAATTTTTGTCCCTACTAATAGCTCCTCCAAGAAAATTCACACCCAAAAATGACCTCCCAATGTCCTTGGAGAAAAACTCCGTGTGAAGTTTTCTACCATCGCATGTAAGACAAAAAGCTCAATTTATGAATATTCAAATTAAGACCCAAGCCTGGTCTAGATTGATGATATCAATAGGCTTGTCCACCTATCTAGTGTCTTAAATGACAGTTCCATCATTGAGATAGTGAGAATGGAAAAGGACCTTATAGTTGTCTCTAACTGTATGGACAAATGGATGTAATATAAGGGAAAAAAGAAGTGGGCTCAAAGGGTCTCCTGTTGCACCCCAGTTGATGACCAAATATATCTATCTCCAAGGTATAGTCTTGATGCTTGACCATACAAAAACTTCACCCACAAAGAAATATATGGAAAAATTTATCACATAGTCATTTGTTACCTTATGTCCACACTCCTAATGGCTACACGACCAAAGGAGAGTGGACCAGGGCGTCCGTCCCTAGAATGGATCACATAACATATGCATGAATAAGACTAAAAACAAGAACAACATAAGAGATAACATGGAATAAAAGAAACTAAAATAGTACCTGATAAGATCTTAGTCCCATAAAAGAACACATATGAATTCCATATGCATGACATTAGATATCATTAGAATAAGAGCCATAGATTATAATCATAGAGCAGAAGTAGTGATCATAGTCAAATTCGTAGTGTACTTGCTACCTAAAATCATAAAAAGGGTACACATTAGTACAACTATGCTCAGTACGCTATAAAACAATTAAACTTGTAGGTTTAATATAGCATATATGCTTGGAAAAAATCAATATAATAGCAAGAAAGAAATCAACATCATGAAAGACTTTCTTATTAACATGCAAGTGTGTTCTTAGTGCATTTCCATTATACTTAACAACAATATATATCCATTGACCAACTTCCTCAAAGGAAGGGTCTATAAGGGTTCTCAAGATTAACTAAATATTCTATATACATGAGGGACTTCAAGACCTAACTCAATGAGCTAACCCTATTTCAACATGCCTTGTACCCTTACCCCCCGAGAATTTAGGTAGGTACACAAGGTTCATATAATAGACAAGTTCAATTATGTCCAAGGTTTGTTTAACATATTTCACTCAAAATGAACATACTAATCATAGGGAACAAGTAGCTTAAACAAGTATATAAAGCCAAGAAGTTTAAGAATACGAGCATACAAGCAAGTTCAATACAACTAGTTTGGTCAATAGGAGGATAAAGTGTACCTGATTAGAGTACAAGATTAAGATACTTGATTAGATAACCACAATTAGCAACTTTACTAGATCTTGGAAATTGGGTCATCATAGAGATCCTAACATTACAAAGGAGTGTAATTGGATTAACATCAACAAGATTAGGTTTATTAATCATTATCAGGGGGGTTGGATGTGTCACCTAAGTCTAGGTCATCATTTCCTCATTGATTTCAATATGTCCACTAGGTCATGCATATGCATTATCAAGCAACATAATACATCATGGTTTCATTAGCACTTATAGTGACACATCACAATTAGATCAGGGATATATGATTAGAGATTCAAGATCCTAAATAGATCAATCATGAGATTTGAGAAAGATTAGTCAACATAAGCATCAACATTGACATCACTAGTCATATTGAGTTGTAATCATGCAACATTGTCACCTTTAGATTATAATCAAGCTTAGTGGAATACAAATAATCAAGCTATTATTTGAGATCACTATATATCATGGTTGATCATTAGGGTAAGATTTTCAAGAGACTAGAGCTTCAATTATCAACATACATATTAGGTCACATTTCAAATAAAGATTTAGGCATTTAATCACCTTTGGGAACATGCATGATTCAAAAGGTATTTGGGTGCACAAAGCATGATAAGTTACTGATTTAGATCAATCATAGAGTTTTAGGGTACATCAATCAAGCTTAGGCATTAAGGAAGTAACATATAGCATAAAAGCCCCTTTTTAGGTCATTTTACCAACATAAGATCATTTGGAGTACAAAGATGGAAAAACTCAAATCTTGATTCATAAATAGGTTTATGATACTAAGATTAGGCTAACATCAAGTTTTGATACATAAAGGATCAAGATCATACATTCAATAGCACACAATAACTTAAAAAGACTTTAAAAACATGTATATAGAGATATCAGTGGAGATATGAGTAAAAATAGGTTGTGAAAGTAATTTTAGTGGATAATGATCGATCTCTAGATCAAAAATCATATATTACATGATAGAATTTAGTAAAGGGAGTCAAAAGTTATGATTTTTAAAGAGTTTACGTAAAAACTATATGGAAAATCCAATATCATCTTGATTTATTGATCAACGTGGGTCGTTGATCAGAGATCTGAAGCTTCCAGTGTGCCTCTTCATGCATGCCTCTATGACCCACTCGAATCATGCCTGAGCCAACCCACATATTGGAGCCCAGGGTGGCTCGATTGGTCTGGTATCTAGTAGCATTTGGCCTCCCTACCCTGCTGCTATGGTGTGCAGTAGACGATGATGGGGAGTGGAGGGTTCCTCTCAGCATGTTTCTCCCATGAGCGGTGGGGAGTGGGTAGCAGTGGTGCATTGTCATGTGTGGATAATAGCCATTTTTGGTCAAGGGGAGTGACTAACTGGGGTTGATCGCAGCCATTGGCTGCTGATCTAATGAAGCACAAGGTGTCCCTAACTCGGACGAAGCCCCATGTGAGAAGGGTGAAGTTCATGAGGATATGGCTCGTCGAAGATCGAGCGTCGGCCTAGACCAGGCCACGAAAAGGCCTCCAAACCTACCGAATGACCTTGCCACAGCACCACGACGCCCAAGGAAAAGCTTCTCATGGCCAAGGAGGACCACAACGTAGAGGTAGGAGAAGAAGAAAGAAAATGGGGAGTTAGGGTTCATGAGTGAGAGGGAAAAGAGAGGTAAAAGAGAGATTAAAATGATGGGAGAGAATGGACTCATCAATTACTCAAAAGGGATATAGAACGTCAGAGATTGGCATAGATAAAGGAGAGGTTAGGTGCACGTCGGTGGCATTGTCACTGGTGTTTAGAATGGAGAAAGAAGCCATCATGTTAGCCATTGGATTGGAGGAGGAGATCCGAGGGAGGCGATCCAAGGGTTGGAAATGACCTAAATAATCCAAGCTCATAGATTGCTCAGCTTGACAAAGCAAGGGGGAGGCCCCTCTCAAATGGGTCACACATCCAAACAGACCCAAAAAGGGTTAAAAGTCTAGGTAAACCAAAAATTAAATCACCAAGGTTCAAATGGCCATATCTTGGTGTAGGATGGTCCAAACGAGATGATTTTTGTGTTGTTGCATTCATAATTGAATCCTCTACAATATAACATATATCTATAAAGTTCATTGGAAGGATTCAATAGTTATGTAAAGTTGATGAGACATAAGAAGAATTATACTTAGTCCAAAACTCAAATTAGAATCATAAATAAGCATGAAGTGACACTAATGAGCATAAAATGACTCAAAGTCATCAAATTACAGGTGATGGAGTTTATTGAGTATGGATAACCATAAAATGAGTCAATATGTGCCTAAGTTGAAAGAGAGAGAAAATCTAGGTCATCACAACCTTTATCTCACCTCATGGAGTAAGGATGGCCTATCTACCAGATTGAACGCATTAGAGAAATCCACTATAAGCATAGATAGAGAACTGTCACCATGTCACTCATTCAACATCATGTTGATAATGTGCAAAATGGACTCTGCCCCACTAGAAACACCTACTCCAAATTGGAAGTCATGAAGATACTTGAACATATCTTTACTCACCCCCAGCATAGCAACTTTAGACATAAGACGCCTCCAAATAGTACAAATTGTGATGGGACATTTCATGTTGTCTGGTTTAAATAGTGATGTAAGGGGTGGAAAATCTAGGAACTCTGCCAAACTCGAAGGAAACCTCCCCACCAACCATAAATTGACCACCAAGGTGATGGCATGTAGGAGGTCACTATCCACGACAAATCCCTCTCCAAACATAGCTTCAAATATTCCACATTAAGTCCCTTTAGGAAAATACTTGATACATCCAATAATAGTGTCAACATCCTCTACTAGGGGAATTTTAGAAAAAAGAGCATCTAGCATGTAAGGAGGTGGTTTGCATGGGTGTTCATCCTCCAAAAACTTTTATGGTGTCATCATTATAGGGAACCACACCTGATGAGGACAACACTTTAAGGGCTTCCATAAAATGACCATCTGCAACATTGCAAAGACATTGCTTAATGTTGGGGTTCACATTTTTATCTTCTACACACCGGTTATCCCATCATGATCCATAGCCTCATGACCAAGGGAATTCAACACATCTCTAATAACTTCACAATATTGTTCTTTTATTCCCACATAGCAAGATACTTCAAAATATGATGTTGTTGCAGTGACTTTCAATTTCCAAACCTTCTATCCCATCTATTCTGACACCAAAACACCTATAGTGTACACAAAGAAGAACAAACAGTTGCACCCTAGTAGATATTGACCCTAGATCTGCGATCACTTTGTAAAGATCTATCTTAAATGTTTGAGTGACAATAAGGTGACAACTACGAGGGATGTTTTTCATATTAGTTATAGTTCCTTTAAAAATGTGATCAAGAAGCCCAACATCAAAGACCAGTCCCCCAGTAGCACTAGAAATCTCAAGGCCTTTTGGGAGAGTCTTTAATATGCCCACAATGTGACTACTAATATCCCCTATCTCATTACTAAACTGGACAATACTATCTTCATGCACTTCCCGCATAACCAATGATCAAGGACCCTCAATGTGCCATCTACGGTGTAGAATAAATCAAGATCATTTCGATTGGCTTCCTGCAATTGATTTCTATGCTCACATTATAAAGATGTACCCTATTGAGATGGGAAATCATGTGAGAAGACTTTGCTACCCTCTATTTTGTCCGCATAGCAATGAAAATCACAAATCAGACAATATAACATCCTTGGCTAGGGCTGTGAGGACTTAAGACGGTCAATTGCCATTGCAATATCCCTTCTCCTATGCATGTGATGTTGTTTTCAAGTGAAGGCATATCTTACATAATGATTTGTAATGCACATGGAGCATTGTCGCCAATTAGACCCATCATTCCCTTAAGTGATTGGAATTTCTTCATGTTTCAAATCAAACATAGTTGAGTTCTATCACCCAAAACTTTTGTAGACAATAGGAGTGAGAATAAAATTGAACAGTTCCAAGGAAAAGAATAGTGTGTATGTTTGTCTATTTTTTTTAAAATAGATCATCATCCACAATCATATAATGACATTGGCAGCAAGAGCTTCAAATCACCTGTGACAAAAATTGACTACTATCAAGCAAGTATGTGGAGAGATCCCATTTCTAAAAGTTAGCAGTTGTAGACCTATCAAGCTCGTTGTGAGAGGCTCAAGATCGTTGTTCTTTAGAGGATTCCTAATGTCAAGTTCACAATAATTTCATGGGGGAGACATGTGCACACTCATAAATGCCAAAAGTTAGTGCCTGATCATTGATGATGCTAAACCTCTAGGAAAGCCAAAAATTGCCTCATGTGTACCTAACATTGTAGCACCAGATCCCATCAGCTTGCAATATGCCAACGATCGGCTCTCCAGTTGGTTAGGTCTTCAAAACCAATGGCTTGGTATCAGTACACCATCAACTTTGGCTCTGAAACAAGTTGCTAGAACCCTTGAAATCATATGTTGAGGTCACTGGAACACACCAAAAACATGTAGTATTCAACTTACGTCCCTATCAAAGCAAGATCTAATCTCAGTGGCAAATGATCTTGTACAACCACCACTCAGATGTGAACGATCTAGCCTTAATTCCGCCTCAAGAACCTATTGTGACCTCCATTTGTTCTGCTCTTTGTTCAGTAGCACCTGTGGCTAACTAGGGCATAGAAATTCTCTGAGTGTGATTTTGATGTACATGCTTGTGTGTTTGTTATTTATGAATCACACTTGGGTATGTTACAAAAGTGGTATCAGAGTAATAATATAGATGGCCACTGGGAAATATTATCACATTGTTATACTCTTCACCTATTAGAAGACTCCTAATAGTAATAGAAGTTAGATCAAATAGTGTTGATAAGATTCTCAATAAGATAATGATGTGTGTTGTCTTAATCTCTAGGATTAGTAAATCATGCGAGTTTTTGAATATAGAAAATATCATAGCTTGTGGTTTGTTATACCCTAGACCAAAGGTATACCGTTCTACGAAGATAACTTAAATATAATCATGCACGATGAAATCTCTGAAAAGTTAAAATTGATGATGATGGAATGAAGTGTGACTTGATGAGGTTAATATCAATTTTCTTACATAAAGAACCCCTCACCTTTGATACATGGCTAGCCTTAATTTACCTCTATTAATTTATGTATTCCTAGATAATGATTTCAGATCCATATTTGATGACAATTTTTGCATTTCTCTTGAGTGTTTTGGTTATGATCAGAATAAAAAAAATTGCATATGTAATTTATTATAAAGTCTTTACATTTTTTGTGAAGATCATGTTCTCAAACTCTTTTAAAAGAAGGATCCAAAGCATTGTTTTATCATGATTTTGTGTTTTAGAAATCAAAGTTGTTACATATATATTGTGAAATCCAAACTAGGATATGTAACCTTAAGATTAATTGACTTTTTGTAATGGGTTTTAATTTTTAACTCCCTAGCTTGTTGCATGTTCTCATTCTTTCTCGATAGTTTGTGGTATGGGAACCTTAGAGGATGTGTTATGAGACAATTAATTTGATTATGCTACTCTTCTCCCTTCTAGTGCTTGTAGTATGCGACACTAGTATTATAGGATGTTGGAGATGAGTATAGTAGAACCTTTTATCTCTGGTTGCATATAGTCATGAGTATCTGTCAAAATATATCATAAAGAGTTAATGCTAGAATCCTATACATGGGGTCACTACAACCTAATATTACAAGAACCTAAAAGTCCACAAACCATGTTTGATATTAGATTTCTTGGCATAAAGAATAGAATGATGGGCTTAGAGTGGTAACTTCCATGGGGTTATCCAAATAGTGTGGTAATAGAACTCTTTAGTTGTACATGTTTACTTAGTAATGCATGCTTTTTAGTACATGCAAATTTTTTTGAGAATTACCAATTAAGAAAGTCATGAGTTGAAAAAAGTCCACTTGTAAGAATTTGATTAATGTGGGTAAATATAGTAATCAATGATATCTTCCATTAAGGTTTTATTGTAATGGGGGTTAAATTTTTACAGACATAAGTATATCAAGGACTAATTATAACGTAAGAATACTAAAGAAAGGATATAATGTGTTATTAGGGAGGTGTATCCTAATATGTCTAGTTATGGAAATTTTAGGTGTGTGTAGGATTATGAAAGTTTTGAGGTAGCGGCCCGGTTGAGAGTAAATAAGATAATGTTTCTAGTGTGCGTTATGTATGTGTAAGCATACCGTGAAACTTGTCATGATTATGAACCTTTAAAGTAAATTAATATAAGAAAATTTTATTAGAGAATATATTATTTGATAAATTTTGAGAATATATCAGTGGTAGAAAGTTTCCAAGTCATGTTTTGTGAACATAAATGCTTATGTAGAAAGTAAATGAAGAAAATTGTATCTAGAATTCTACCCTAGATTTCATCTATTAAAATATTTGGTGGGACTCAGTCTTTGTATACATTGACATCTTGTAGTGAGGGCATATAAACTCATGTTTTAAGGTGGCTCACATCACTATATGGAGCACGACCTATTTTTATGTGCACTGTAACATCCCTGACCTGGGTTATGCTTTAAACCTAGGTGTTTTTATTAATAAAGATGATTATATGTTTAATCTTATCTTGTGAAAAGTAATTAGGGCTTATGAGGAACTTATGTTTCTATTTTGGTCATGTTTGAACAACATTGAAGTAATGTTTGCTTATTTTGGACTAAAGTGCAAATTACCCAGGTTGAGGGGTTAATTTGCAAATGATGCATGATAAGATGTTCCTCTGATGTTGGGACATCATAAGAATGAATATGATGTAGTGGAATGGTTCTCACAAGCTTGGGCACCAAGATTAAGCTTGTAAAGCAATCCTTGTGCATTAAAACCTAGTTTTGGCATAATGTGCAATTTACCCAAAACCTAGGGTTCAATATGCAAATTACCACTTCAATAAGTTCCTTAATGTTTCTTTATCATGTAGAGCAAAGAAAATGAGAGGGGCATCTCATTTCAATTAAGTTGGAGGAGAGAGAATCTTGATATTAAAATAATCAAGATTTAATCTTAAGTGAAACCCTAACTCAATTTAGGGCAAAAATGAATGTATTAATTAAAGGGCCTTCAACCGAAATGTTATTGGTTGATTTTGAATAAGGATTGACGTTCTTTTTCCAAGATAAGGAACGAAAATATCCTAAGGAGGTGAAATTCCACTCACCTTATTATAAGTTAAAGAATTCACACTCAAAAAGATATATTAGTATTATAATGGATTAAGGTGCTTATTTTCTTTTCCCTTAATCCATGGATAATGGAAGGGAGTTCGGTGGCTTTGAGTTGCCTTTGTATGCAAGCAAACCAAGGAGGAAGAGGTGGTACTATTTTTGGGATTAAATGCATTTTAATAAGGCATTTTCTCTCTCATCAATTTCCTTATAAAAGTGCCATTTCCAAGCCCAAACAAAGGCTTTTTCGGATTTCTTTCTTCCCCTTGCTTTCAAAACCTACCAAGTAGCTAGGGAGGATCAGGAGGACGACCCCCAACCTGTTGGTAAGTGTTGAACTTCGTTCTCCTTGATTCCATGGTGGAAATCGAAAATAAATTATGGATTCCTTCCTATTTCGATCTCCTCTTCAATCCTAACCAATTCTTTTCACTCATAGCTTGAGGACGACCCTTGGAATAGTGAAGGGAGCGTCATTCACCATTGTTTACGTGATCTTGGAGCTTTGGAGATCAATTGGAGGCGGGTTTTATAACTTGAACCCTTAATCTTATTATTGCAATCAATTCTTTATCAATTGGTGAACATTTCTACATTTCTGAAATTAACTTTAGTTGATTGATGCAATTTCCATGGAAATTACAGTAGATTTCGTGAGTTTGGAGCTTTCTAATGATGACATCATCATAATCACACACCTCCCCAAATATCTTGGGCAAACGGTTTCAAAGTTTGGTTGGAACAAACGGTTTCACCAAATCGTTTGGTCACCAAACGGTTTGCAAACCATTTGGGAGAAAACGGTTTCAAAACCATTTGATATGGTTGACCAAGGGTTGAACGTTTGGTATTCTTGTTCATAATTATGTTGGTTTATAACCCTCCAAATTTTAGGGATTAACTCTAAAGTATTCGTGAGTTGAAGGCAAATCCATTAGGTAAACCTAATTGGACTAAGTGCTGATTTTCATTTTCAACCTGATTAACTTGACCTTCTTGGGAAAACGGTTTCAAAACCGTTTGATATGGTTGACCAAGGGTTGCAAGTTTGATATTACTGTTCCTACTGATTTTGGTTAGTGACCCACCAAAATTTTATGGGTTAAATCCAAAGGAATCATAGGTTGAAGGCTAATCAATTAGGGAAATCTAATTGAATTAAGTGCTGATTTTCAACCTGATTAATTTGACCTTTTTGGGCAAACGGTTTCAAAACCGTTTGAGTGAGTTGACCAAGGGTTGAAAGTTTGGTATTACTGTTCCTAATGATGTTGGTTAATGACTCACCAAAGTTTATGGATTATTTCCAAAGGAATTGTGAGTTTAAGCCTATTCAATTGGGCAAACCCTAATTGAAATCAGTGCTGAAATTCCAATGAGTTAATTTGAGATTTTTGGGTTGATTAGCCCAAACGGTTTCAAAACCGTTTGGGGATCACCCAAACGGTTTCAACACCATTTGGGGATCACCCAAGACCGTTTGGAGGTCTGGGGTTAAGTATATTTGACCAATTGAAGGTCCAAAGGTACCAAATCATATTGCAATTAAGTGCTGATTTGTTGATCAACTCAATAGACCAAACCTTGATGGAATTTCACTAGAATCCAAAGGTTGGATGAGCCAAACGGTTTCAAAACCGTTTGGAGCTCATCCAAACGGTTTCAAAACCGTTTGGTGGTCACCCAAGACCGTTTGGAGGTCTAGGGTTGAGTATGGTTAGGTCTTTGAAGGTCTAAAGGTACCAAGTTGATTTGCAATAAATTGCTGATTTGGTGAGCACTTCAATGATCCAAATCCTAACTGGATGGCTTGGATTTGAGTGATATGATGGGAAAACGGTCTCAAGACCGTTTGGAGGTCATCCAAACGACCTCAAGACCGTTTGGGGTCAGGTCATGTCCAATTTAGATGATGGTTCAATGGTTTCAAAGTAACAAATCTCACATTGAATAATATTGTTGAATCATCGATTCCAAACCTTAATTCAATTGAATCAAACCATAATTGATGACCAATTGAGGGTCAATTGAGGGTCAAATAAGTTGAAGGTTGACCTATTAAACTCAATTGAAGTATGAGTATAGGTCCAATTGATGATTGGTTCCATGAATTCAATGATTGAAGGAATCAACATTGGAAACCCTAATTCAATTGGATACCTTATGTAATGGAGGTCCAATGTGATTGAGTCTTTGAGAATCAATATGATCAATGTTCTATTAATCCAATGATGATTAGAAATGATAATCAATGAAGGTACAAAGGTTGAAACCCTAATAGTACCCAAGTGATTAAGTGTGAATTATGGGATGAATCCCTAATTGCTTATAGGATCAATGACTTGGTATACTATGTAATCATTGTTGTATACTTTTGATTGAAGGGTGGATGTGACCTAATCAAGTTGAAAGGATAAAAGTATAGAATTCATATATAAATATGATTCATGAGTTTATCTCTTGTAGCACAACCGTGCAAGGTAGCACGGCCGTGGTGACTTCCCTTGCACGGCCGTTCCTGGTTGCACGGCCATGGTACTCTATGCTTGACTTAAAGTTGTTTTAAAAAGAACCTAATATGGTCTTTTTGTTAATTCCTAACTTAAGGATGAGTCCATATCATTAAAGATAGTTGGACCATTCTTATGTATAACCTATGCACTTCATGGTAAGAGTGATAGGTTAGTGGATGAAAGGATTAAGATGGGAAATACCTTAATCCAAGATAAGCTAATAATTTAAGAAAGTTGGAAGTAATGAGGTAAGTGATACATGAAGATATGAAAGACTTTACTGTTAGCATCTCAAAGTTGATATACTTTGATAACTATGAAATCCTAATGTGATATGGGAAACCCTAACCCTAAATTGGGTAATGGTACATGAGAAACCCCAAAGTGATGTGAATAGTAAGCCCTAACCCTATTAAGCGAATAGTGGTGTTACTATTATATTACAAGAAATAAAATGATTAGATGTTGCCTAGTGTTAGGTGACAAGATGTTGAATGGCCCTGTTAGCCATATGATTAGATGTTGCCTAGTGATAGGTAACAAGATGTTTTTAATGGCCTGGAGAGCCATAAGGTTAATTGTTACCTAGTAAGAGGTGACAATATGTTTTTAATGGTTCTTGTAAGAAAAGTTAATGTTTTAATAAACATAATAAAAGGAATCATTGTTTTAAATAAAGAATGTGAAAAGCTACGAAGGCAAACCTCAGGGCTCAAATCCTAAAGAAGTATGTGATAATCCATGATGAATTATAGGGATGAATATCCCAAGATCCATGTAATCAGGATTGGTTACGGACCAATGTCTGGCTGTGTAATCAGGTTTGGTTAAAGTCCAATACCTGGCAGAGGCTTAATGCCTATAATCAGGGTTGGTTAGAGTCCAACGCCTGGCGGTGTAATCAGGATTGGTTAAAGTCCAATGCCTGGCTGTGAAATCAGGGTTGGTTAAAGTCCAATGCCTGGCTATGAAATCATGATTGGTTAGAGTCCAATGCCTGGATGTGTAATCAGGTTTGGAGAAATGCAATACCTGGCAGAGGTGTAATTCCTATAATCAGGATTGGTTAAAGTCCAATTCCTGGTTGTGTAATCAGGAGTGATTAGAGTCCACTGCCCGGCTGTGTAATCAGGAGTGGTTAGAGTCCACTACTGCCTGGCTGTGTAATCAGGAGTGGTTAGAAGTCCACTACCTGGCTGTGAAATCAGGAGTGGTTAGAGTCCACTGCCTGGCTGTGTAATCGGGATTGGTAGCGTCCAATACCTGGCAGAGTCTCAATGCCTATAATCAGTTTTGGTTAAAGTCCAATACCTAGCAGAGGCTTAATGCCTGTAATTAGGGTTGGTTAAATTCCAATGCCTGTTGGTGTAATCAGGTTTGGAAGAGTCCAATACCTGGCAGAGGCTCAAATTCCTGTACAGATGATACATGTTTGGTAATAACCCAACACCTGTAATGATAACATAGGATTGGTAATAACCCAATGCCTATGTTGTTGATATATGAGTACATGGTAAATGTAATTCCATATCTGGTTATCAAATTGGCTAAGGCCAACAGATGAAACAACAATGTTTCATGGGTGACATATTAAGAGAATGAATGTCACAAGAAAAGTTTGACATGATGGTATAATATGATGGATAAATGATATACATGTTCTTCTGATTCCTTATTAACAGAATAGATGATCTATTGTTCTATCATAAATGGTTACAATGCTTAAAGATGAGAATTCTTTAAACTACTTATTCTCTGCCCAGTTTATTTTATTAAATTGCAATAATAATGTTTTTTGGCGGAGAGTTATGTCTTCCGCTGGGGCAATATTCAATTGCCTCACCCCCGTGGGATCCAACATTTTTAGGTGGACAAGCACGGAGGAGAGTGAGAACATCTTGCAGAGGAAGAACATCAGCAACAGTAGGGACAGCAGTGACAGCTCAGGTTGAGTGTATTGTCTGTCGTGTCATGTAGATAGAAGTCCTATGTGTCGTCTCTATACTCTCAGGTCCTCAGAGTTTTTAGTCAGTTTTTAATGTATCAATCTGAGTTTTGGCTTAGTGCCTTGAAGTTTTTATACTGCCTGTGTGTAATTGTTAACAGGGCAGTCAATGTTGTCATCCTTGAAAAGGAATGATACATGTTGTGTACTTGTGAGCCAGGATGAATATAAAATGCCTTGGTTCTTGGATAAAGAGTTTTCTTATGAATGGATCTCTCTGAAAAAGTTTTAATTTTTAGTGATTTTCAGTAATCCGCTGCAAATGATACGCTTCCGCATTGGTTAATCTTGTTTTCGTGAATCTGTCATTACAATAGTGGTATCAGAGCTCTAGGTTCGCTGAGTCTACAGAGACATAGGACTAACGTAGTAGATTCTATTCTGGTGTCATCCAGTGTATCTAATAGTGTCTTCTGCTAATGAGAGAGAAGAAGAACTTAAAGATGACTGGGTCACATGAGGAGGTTGCTGCTAAAAGCAGCAATGTTGCACCAAGAAGGGGTGCCTGGGAATAGGCAAGAGAGAGACAATTGCCTGAGAATTCCCTATCTGATCCATCTATGATAAGAAAATCCTACTTTAAGTATTACTTTTGGAGAATTTAGGGCAACAGTAATATATATAGTGGATCAAGTATTGGCAGTGTAACTTAGATTACCAACCCCAATGATGATGTTCTAGATATCAACAGGATTTGTAATTAGCATCAGCAGGTTGAAGCAAAAGTAAATGATGAATTTTTGGACTTAAATTGATTCTGTGCTCAACCTTAGCCTGTTGAATCAACCTTTGAGGCAGAGTTAGCCTGAGATAGTGAATAATCCATGAATTATGACAGGTTAGACGAGATAATGTCATTCAAATATGTCATTTTATGAATTCCTGGATTATCTCAGAAAGGAAATGATTGAACTTTCCTTGCTTAGCCCTGTGAGGACTTATGTTTTGCATGGTAAAACATTACAAATGTTTTATGTTGTTCTTACTTCCTTGAGAAAAGATGAGGTATAGAAGAGATGCCTGAATGAAATTCAGGGACGTTAAGACTTATGCTTGTGATAATATGTAAAGGAGGAATATGATAGTATACAAAGTGCATACCACTTAATCTCAGTATTTATATACCATGGCCAGGTATACAACTATTGATGATAAAGTGAGTATGGAAACTCTTAGATTGTAATCTTTTTATTGCCCTGATCAAGCAGTAATTCTGATACAATATAATGAGTATCATGAAATAAGAAATATGGAATGAATAAATGTGTCATATCCAGATTATAAGAAAGAGAAACCTGAGATAATATCAAAAGAGCATGTGTGTATGAGGAATTAAAAGTATACTCCTCATAAGATAAGAACATGAATAAGGATATGATATGTGAAGACTAGATAGTATGATGAATAAAATACATCTGTCTTCCTTTATCTGGATTTCGGGGACGAAATCCTTATGGGGGGGGGTAATTTGTAACATCCCTGACCTGGGTTATGCTTTAAACCTAGGTGTTTTGATTAAGCAATATGATTATATGTTTAATCTTATCTTGTGAAAAGTAATTAGGGCTTATGAGGAACTTATATTTCTATTTTGGTCCTGTTTGAACAATGTTGAAGCAATGTTTGCTTATTTTGGACTAAAGTGCAAATTACCCAGGTTGAGGGGTTAATTTGCAAATGATGCATGATAAGATGTTCCTATGATGTTGGTACATCATAAGAATGAATATGATGTAG
Source organism: Alisma plantago-aquatica (assembly GCA_963693085.1). NCBI lineage: Eukaryota > Viridiplantae > Streptophyta > Magnoliopsida > Alismatales > Alismataceae > Alisma > Alisma plantago-aquatica. The sequence continues at coordinate 872,884,810 of OY856409.1, forward strand.
TGGAATGGTTCTCACAAGCTTGTAAAGCAATCCTTATGCATTAAAACCTAGTTTTGGTATAATGTGCAATTTACCCAAAACCTAGGGTTCAATATGCAAATTACCACTTCAATAAGGTCCTTAATGTTTCTTGATCATGTAGAGCAAAGAAAATGAGAGGGGCATCTCATTTCAATTAAGTTGGAGGAGAGAGAATCTTGATATTAAAATAATCAAGATTTAATCTTAAGTGAAACCCTAATTCAATTTAGGGCAAAAATGAATGTATTAATTAAAGGGCCTTCAACCAAAATGTTATTGGTTGATTTTTAATAAGGATGGACGTTCTTTTTCCAAGATAAGGAACGAAAATATCCTAAGGAGGTGAAATTCCACTCACCTTATTATAAGTTAAAGAATTCCCACTCAAAAAGATATATTAGTATTATAATGAATTAAGGTGCTTATTTTCTTTTCCCTTAATCCATGGATAATGGAAGGGAGTTAGGTGGCTTTGAGTTGCCTTTGTATGCAAGAAAACCAAGGAGGAAGAGGTGGTACTATTTTTGGGATTAAATGCATTTTAATAAGGCATTTTCTCTCTCATCAATTTCCTTATAAAAGTGCCATTTCCAAGCCCAAACAAAGGCTTTTTCGGATTTCTTTCTTCCCCTTGCTTTCAAAACCGACCAAGGAACTAGGGAGGAGCAGTATTACGACCCCCAACCTGTTGGTAATCCTTGACCTTCGTTCTCCTTGATTCCATGGTGGAAATCAAAAATAAATTATGGATTCCTTCGTATTTCGATCTCCTCTTCAATCCTATCCAATTCTTTTCACTCAAAGCTTGAGGACGACCCTTGGAATAGTTAAGGGAGCTTCATTCACCATTGTTTACGTGATCTTGGAGCTTTGGAGCTCAATTGGAGGCGGGTTTTATAACTTGAACCCTTAATCTTATTATTGCAATCAATTCTTTATCAATTGGTGAACATTTCTACATTTCCGAAATTAACTTTAGTTGATTGATGCAATTTCCATGGAAATTACAGTATATTTCGTGAGTTTGGAGCTTGATGATGATGACATCATCATAAGCACACACCTCCCCAAATATCTTGGGCAAACGGTTTCAAAGTTTGGTTGGACCAAACGGTTTCTCCAAACTGTTTGGTGACCAAATAGTTTGCAAACCATTTGGGAGAAAACGGTTTCAAAACCATTTGAGATGGTTGACCAAGGGTTGAACGTTTGGGATTCCTGTTCATAATTATGTTGGTTGATAACCCTCCAAATTTTAGGTCTTAACTCTAAATTAGCCGTGAGTTGAAGGCAAATCAATTAGGTAAACCTAATTGGATTAAGTGCTGATTTTCAACCTGATTAACTTGACCTTTTTGGGAAAACGGTTTCAAAACCGTTTGATATGGTTGACCAAGGGTTTCCAGTTTGCTATTACTATTCCTACTGATTTTGGTTAGTGACCCACCAAATTTTATGGGTTAAATCCAAAGGAATCATAGGTTGAAGGCTAATCAATTAGGGAAATCTAATTGAATTAAGTGCTGATTTTCAACCTAATTAATTTGACCTTTTTGGGCAAACGGTTTCAAAACCGTTTGAGTGAGTTGACCAAGGGTTGACAGTTTGGGATTACTGTTCCTAATGATGTTTGTTAATGACTCACCAAATTTTATGGATTAGTTCCAAAGGAATTGTGAGTTAAAGGCTATTCAATTGGGCAAACCCTAATTGAAATCAGTGCTGAAATTCCAATGAGTTAATTTGAGATTTTGGGGTTGATTAGCCCAAACGGTTTCCAACCCGTTTGGGGATCACCCAAACGGTTTCAATACCGTTTGGGGATCACCCAAGACCGTTTGGAGGTCTGGGGTTAAGTATAGTTGACCAATTGAAGGTCCAAAGGTACCAAATCATATTGCAATTAAGTGTTGATTTGTTGATCAACTCAATAGACCAAACCTTGATGGAATTTCACTAGAATCCAAAGGTTGGATGAGCCAAACGGTTTCAAAACCGTTTGGAGCTCATCCAAACGGTTTCAAAACCGTTTGGTGGTCACCCAAGACCGTTTGGAGGTCTAGGGTTGAGTATGGTTAGGTCTTTGAAGGTCTAAAGGTACCAAGTTGATTTGCAATAAATTGCTGATTTAGTGAGAACTTCAATGATCCAAACCCTAACTGGATGGTTTGGATTTGAGTGATATGATGGGCAAACGGTCTCAAGACCGTTTGGAGGTCATCCAAACGACCTCAAGACCGTTTGGGGTCAGGTCATGTCCAATTTGGATGATGGTTCAATGGTTTCAAAGTAACAAATCTCACATTGAATAATATTGTTGAATCATCGATTCCAAACCTTAATTCAATTGAATCAAACCATAATTGATGACCAATTGAGGGTCAATTGAGGGTCAAATCAGTTGAAGGTTTACCTATTAAACTCAATTGAAGTATGAGTATAGGTCCAATTGATGATTGGTTCCATGAATTCAATGATTGAAGGAATCAACATTGGAAACCCTAATTCAATTGGATACCTTATGTAATGGAAGTCCAATGTGATTGAATCTTTGAGAATTAAGATGATCAATGTTTTATTAATCCAATGATGATTAGAAATGATAATAAATGAAGGTACAAAGGTTGAAACCCTAATAGTACCCAAGTGATTAAGTGTGAATTATGGGATGAATCCCTAATTGCTTATAGGATCAATGACTTGGTATACTATGTAATCATTGTTGTATACTTTTGATTGAAGGGTGAATGTGACCTAATCAAGTTGAAAGGATAAAAGTATAGAATTCATATATAAATATGATTCATGAGGTTATCTCTTGTAGCACAACCGTGCAAGGTAGCACGGCCGTGGTGACTTCCCTTGCACGGCCGTTCCTGGATGCACAGCCATGGTACTCTATGCTTGACTTAAAGTTGTTTTAAAAAGAACCTAATATGGTATTTTTGTTAATTTCTAACTTAAGGATGAGTCCATATCATTAAATATAGTTGGACCATTCTTATGTATAACCTATGCACTTCATGGTAAGAGTGATAGGTTAGTGGATGAAAGGATTAAGATGGGAAATACCTTAATCCAAGATAAGCTAATAATTTAAGAAAGTTGGAAGTAATGAGGTAAGTGATACATGAAGATATGAAAGACTTTACTTTTAGCATCTCAAAGTTGATATACTTTGATAACTATGAAATCCTAATGTGATATGGGAAACCCTAACCCTAAATTGGGTAATGGTACATGAGAAACCCCAAAGTGATGTGAATAGTAAGCCCTAACCCTATTAAGGGAATAGTGGTGTTACTATTATATTACAAGAGATAAAATGATTAGATGTTGCCTAGTGATAGGTGACAAGATGTTGAATGGCTCTATGAGCCATATGATTAGATGTTGCCTAGTGATAGGTAACAAGATGTTTTTAATGGCCTGGAGAGCCATAAGGTTAATTGTTACCTAGTAAGAGGTGACAAGATGTTTTTAATGGTTCTTGTAAGAAAAGTTAATGTTTTAATAAACATAATAAAAGGAACCATTGTATTAAATAAAAAATGTGAAAAGCTATGAAGGCTAACCTCAGGGCTCAAATCCTAAAGAAGGATGTGATAATCCATGATGAATCATAGGGATGAATATCCCAAGATCCATATAATCAGGATTGGTTACGGACCAATGCCTGGATGTGTAATCAGGTTTGGTTAAAGTCCAATACCTGGTGTAAGGACCCTGACCTGCGTTTAGGGTTTACCTTGTTTGTTTTGCTTAATCTTGGTGCTTCGGTGCTTGCTAATCACCTTTAGTGGTGATTAGGGTTTTGATGTGCTTTGTTGAGTGTTTGAGGGGCTACTTGCAAATAACCCATGTTTAGGGTTTTGGGTGCAAGTTTGTCATCTTGTGAGATGTTTTCCTCTCTTTGCTTCCTCTAGGGTTGAGAGGAAGGCTTGGGCTTGTTGTTTGAGTTTCTTGGGCCTTGTTTGAGCTTGTTTGGGCTTGCTTGAGCCTTGTGTCGGCCAAGACTTGTTTGTGTCATCCAAGGTGAAGTTTGTGTTGACCTAGAGTAGCTTGTGTCGCCCAACATGGTGGTGTGCCGCCCAGGAGCCTTGGTGTGTCGCCCAGTAGAGATTATGCATGTGTCGCCCATGTTGCTTGGTCTTGGTTGGTAGATACTTGGTGCATATCTTGGACAAGTGTCTCTTGGTGTGCTAGTGTGTTGGTTTGAACCCTAGGACAAGTGTCCCTTGGGTGGACGACACTTAGCATGGACCTACCTTGGTTTCTCCTCCCCTTCTTTCTATATAGGTGGCTCTTTCCCTTGCCTGAGCTTCCTTTGATCCTTTGGTCTCTCCTCCACCTTGAGTGCACGACACCCCTCTCCTTCCTTGCTTGTGTTGGCCAATATACTCTCGTGGAGTAGCAATGGTGGCTGATACCCTCTTGGAAGAAGCTTTGGTGGACGATACCCCTTGGACCTCGGAGTGCTTCTTCTTCCTTGGAGCTTGGAGCTTAAGGCGGGTTGCATAATTTCTAACCCTAACTCCTTTACCTCTAGCTATAATCTTGATGCATGTTAGTATCTTAGCTTTTGTACCTTTGGTGGCCGATCCCCCCTTAGGGTTTAGGGTTTCCTCAAACCTTGCTTTATAGGGTTTTGAGTCTCCTTGTGCTGGAGGTTGGTGATGACCTAGGTGGGGCGATATCCTCTCTTGTTTAGGTGAGTTGGACGACATGGGTGTTTTGTGAAGGACGACATGGTGAGGTGCTCTTGAGTTGGACGATACCCCTGCCCTTGTGATGGGCGATAGGTGGTGCTAGTGGGAGTGCTGGACGATATGGCTATGTTGGACGATATGGTCTCCTTGTGATGAACGATATCTTCTTGTGATGGACGATGGACCATGGGCGTCATGGTGATCTTTGTAGTGGTCCTTGTGGTGGACGACATGGCCAAATATGGATGTGTTTGGGGTTCGACGATAGGCTAGTATGGTGTGTTGGCCGATAGATGTTGTTGTGTATCGGGCGATACACTTTCTTGCTGTGACGACCGAAAGGGATGGGTTGTGACGGGCGTCACGCCCCTTTGCTTTGGTGTTTGCTGGCCATTAGGCCTTGAGTTGTTGTTGCACGTTTTGTGGGAGTTCTTCTCTCTCTCTTTCCCTCTCTCTCCTGGTGATTGAGGTGAGGTGTGAGCTGGACGATAGCCCTAGCATATCGGGCGTTATGGTTGAGTTGTGATGGGCGTCACACTTTGAAGTGTGTCGGCCGACAGGGTGCAACGGGCGTTGCCCGATAGCACTGACGTGCGACACCCCCCCCTTGTGACGTTGTGTCGCGGGGTAGGGTGCAACGCAGCGTTGCTGCAACTCTTGTGCTTGCCATTGAGAGCTGAGTTGAGTGAGGGTTAAGATGGGTTTTAGTGAGGGTTATGTGGTTTTCTAATGACGATCTCATGTGTTATGGAAGTGAACGTTTATGCACAAAGTTAATGATAACAATAACAATGTTAATGTTGGTAATGATGATGCTAAGTGACAGTTACACTAATGGCTTGCTTAATGACATAATAATAATGTTAATAGTGCTAATGATAGCAATGATGTTAATAATAATATTAAGTGATGGTAATAATGGTAGTAATGATGCTGATGGTAATATATGATGATGATAAGGAAGGTAGTGGTAATGAGATACATGAAGAAATCCTTATGCTTATTTGTTAATGGCAATAGTAATTGGTAGTTACATTAATGATTGCTTAATGATAAAGATAATAATGATGATAGTGGATGGTGACAGCAATGACATTGGTAATAATAGTGTTTTCTTTGTATTCTCAACATGGCATCTTACTTGATGTGAGCATCTTGTTTATTCATATAAATCATGTGATAAGGGTAAGCATGAATATGGTTTGTTAATGACGTGCTTAATACACTTGATCACCAAATAGTGTAAGAATGATAAGTAGAGCATCTTGAATGATATTTCATGATAGTTAGCATATCCCTTATGTTGGAACTATGATTATTGTGTATCCTAACCATGCAGGTGATGATTATCCATGAAAAGGCTATGAGACATATGTGATGAGTAACATCACTTTGATAGTTATCTATGAGGTTGTATGTATGATGTGTTTGTCCCATGATGATGATGTCAGCCTTGAGAGGCAGTGACAGTACATGATGAGGGATTGAGATCCCATGGTATGTGGTAATCCTTGAGATAGATCTAGATGATTGGCAAGAGGCCAAGTGGTAACATGTGATGATTGGATCCTTGTGATGGATCAGGTTGATGTGGTTTCAATAATGATATAATGTTGTTTACCTTCTGTTATATCTTGCATGTTATACAACTTGATTGAATCTTGCAATCCATCTAAAAGGTACTAATTAATCACAGTGAAATATATCATATAGTTTGCCCTGGCCATAGATCCATCATCGTCAGGACTTGGTGATGGTGAAACGGGTTCTCCTACGGGTTAACCTGGAAGCGCATATTGTTGAATATGTGTAGGTTGCTCCTAGCCTGAAAATGAGGAGGTAAGAGTGTAACTTCGGTTACAGACTCAGATATGTATATAGAGCATGGTGAACAGGCCCATGGCTCATGACATGTGATGTAAGGAGCATGAATGCGTTCATGGCTCAGAGCACGGTGAACAGGCCCGTGGCTCAGTTTTACTAGCGTCGAGACCTGTACCAAGGTGGGCTAGAGTGAGGGTAGCCTATGGAGAAGACCCTGCAGCTTAGACCACTTCGGCATGTGACTACGGTCCTGCTTGTGTTGTACTCGTGCACTGACCATGAGGTGGGAGGTCGTGGAGTCCGGCTCTTCAATTGACCTTGTATGGCACCGGCTTGGGTTTCGTAACCGAAGGTTGGATTTGAATGGTACAATTCAATTCTTCATGGCATAATAATACGTAATACAGTGGTTTAGTGCTTACTGCTTAAGATAAACACGAAACATTGGTTGGGGCCTTGTTTGTGTAGCTAATTCTGTTATATTTGCAGTTACTTCTATATATACATCAGGTATGTGGTGATATGTTGTATCTTGATAATCAGGTTACGTGGCAATATATCTTATTCTGATAATCATGTTACATTGTGATATATGTTATCTTGTCAATCATGTTTTATTGAAAGATATTTGGTTATATGCTTTTGTACAGCTGGTAAGCTTGTCAGTAAGAATAACCTTGCTTTATATAGACTGCTCGTGTTATACTAGTTGTCAGTTATCTTCTGCTTTATAGTTTATCTTGCTGAGGTTCTGTAGTTGTGGTGGGGAGTTATGTTTCCCGCTGGGACAATTGTTCAATTGTCTCACCCCGCTGGTTTACACCCTTTTTAGGTGGTCGAGGTAGACGTGGTCGTGGTCGTGGTCGTGGTCGTGGTGTTGCGACCGAGCAGCTTGAGGAGCAGTAGAAGGCAAGTGTTGGACATGTTGTTGTTTTGGATGTTTTGTAGTAGAGTCTAGAGTCATCCTTGTACTCTCAGGTCCTTGGCAGTGTTTTGACGATGTTTCACAATGAACGATCGATGACGTTTGCATATCCTGCTATTGGCCGGATGCGGGCCTTTATGTATATGAACAGGTGCTGAACTCATGTGATGGATGAGCAGCTGTTTCTGTAAGCTGTAGACACGTATGAGATCTCGTGTATGTATATATATGACATGTTTCTGTGCAGGATGATTACTGGAAAGTAAAAGTTTCATAGTTTATCAATTTTCTGCAATCGGTTTTAATTAACATGTGTTTTCATAATTTGTGGTTATGGTGATTTCCGCACGTTTTCGCGTAACACCTCGTTATCTATGTGATAATGGGATGTGTTGCCACAAGTTTTGGTATCAGAGCTTTAGGTTCGTTGAGTCTACAGGGATTTAGGACTAGGGTGAGTCTGTTCTTATGAGTTTTCCAGGTATTCTTACAACATCTTTTGCCCTCAGCAGAAGAAAAGCCAAGATGTCTGGAAACCATGAAGAACACTCTACTGAGTACAGTGATGCTGCATCGGTTGATGGGCATATGAACAGGCACATGAAGATCGGGTGCCTGAGGTTCCCCAATTTAACCCAGCCATACTTGAACATCCTGCTTACCAACATCTTATGGGGCAGTTAATGGCTATGATGAATCTCATGGTTGAGCGATTACCAGTGCCTCCTCCGCGAGCACAAGTTCCCCGTGGAGAAGCATCGGGTATTGGGAAGACCTTCGAGCGGCTTCGCCGAGTCGGAGCTTCAGATTATGCTGGAACGGCTGATCCAGTGGATGCAGATCTGTGGTTGACAAGTCTTGAGAAGGTTTTTCGAATCCTTGACATCCCCGAAGCTGACAAGGTAAGACATGTTGTCTACCTTCTGAAGGGTAGTGCTGGTCACTGGTGGACCATCGAAGAAGACAAGCGGCCTGGTGAGGTGATCTGTTGGGAGGTGTTCTGACGTGAGTTCGTTGCCAGATACTTACCAGAGACGTATCTGGATGAGAAGGTGAGTTAGTTTGAGAACCTGAGACAAGGAACGATGAACATCACCGAGTATGAAGCCAAGTTTATGGATTTGTTGAGGTTTTGTCCTCACATGGCGGCGAAAGATGAGGAACGGATCAGACGTTTCGAGAAGGGTTTGAGTGCTGAGTTGAAGACCCCGGTATCTGCGTTCGAGAACCGAGAGTGGTTTGCTACGTTTGTGGAATCTATTCGACGGATCGAAAGAACAGTACGAGAGAAAAGAGATTCTATGTCTCTTAAAAGACATGCTCAGTTTCAAGGATGAAGGTTTGGTGTCTTTAAGAAGCCCAGGTTTTCGGCACCGTCAGTAATGAGAAGTGTCGGTGTACCCTCTCAGTGGTCTTCGAGTAAGGGAAGAGGTTATGTTTCTTCACCATCTAAGGCGTACAACTCAGCTTCAGTGGCAGTGTCAGGGCTAGCTAGGCCACAGTTTGAGGACAAGGCATGTCATCTTTGTGGACAAGTTGGGCATTTCAGGCTTAATTGCCCGAATAGAGACGTCGAAGTGACGCAGCAGCCGAGGCAGAATTTTCAGAGGTCAGAGAGGCCACAACCCAGTGGTAGCAGAGGACAAGGACGCGATCAAGCATCTCAGGCTGGATCGTCTGCTCAAGGAAGCAGAGGTCGTGGACAGCAAGCAACGGCTCGATTCTATGCTATGAGTCAGTCGGAGGCGATAGTCAACATGTGAGTGGTGATAGGTCAGATGGAGTTATTTCATTCTAATATGTCTTCTTCTTGCTTTATATCTGTTCTGTTTGACCCGGGTGCTACACACTCTTTTATCGCCTATAGTATGCTTGAAAATTGTCGCTTACCTGTTAGTTGTAAGAAGGATAGCTTATTGTTAGAAACTCCTCTCGATGGTTCCTCTTTGCTTCGAGAAGAGTGTCCATCTTGTGTCTTGTCTTTCTCGGGACACCGTATTCAAGTGGATCTTATACCACTTAATATGCATGGTTTCGATGTTATCCTTGGGATGGATACCTTAGAGAAGTATAAGGTTGTCTTGGACTGTGGTTTCAAGCAGGCAGTGTTTGATGTCGCTGGAGAGAAGTGGATCTTCCAGGGAGATAGGAAGATTCTTCCGACATGTCTAGTATCAGCTATGGTGGCGGATAAGTTGTTACGACAAGGATGTGAGGCGTTCTTAGCTCACGTGGTGGATATCGTTGTGGTTACCAAGGCGAAAGGTCCTAGTCTTTAGGAGGTGTCAGTTGTTCGAGAGTTTGCAGACGTGTTTCCTGAGGAGTTTCCTGGTGTTCCTACACCCCGAGAGATTGATTTCGAGATCAATCTGGTTCTAGGAACACAGCCAGTTGCACAGTCAGTGTATAGGATGGCTCCAGCAGAGATGGCAGAACTGAAGAAGCAGTTGCAAGAGTTGTTGGAGAAAGGTTTTATCCGACCGAGTACATCGTCATGGGGTGCTCCCATGTTGTTCGTTAAGAAGAAGGATGGTTCGATGCGGTTGTGTATAGATTACCGGCAGTTGAACAAGGTCACGATCAAGAATAAGTACTTGTTGCTGAGGATAGATGATCAATTTGATCAGTTGCATGGTGCTATAATGTTTTTGAAGATTGATCTATGATTTGGATGTCATCAGTTGAGGATAAAGGCGGATGACATACCAAAGTCAGCTTTCAGGATGAGGTATGGTCATTTTGAGTTCGTGGTTATGTCGTTTGGGTTAACCAATGCACCTGCAGCTTTCATGGATCTGATGAACAGAGTGTTCCTTCCGTTTTTAGATTAGTTTGTTGTAGTCTTTATAGATGACATCTTGATCTATAGTCGGGACAGGCAAGAGCATGGGCAACATCTTTGTCAAGCGTTGACTCTTCTTCGTCAACATCAGTTGTATGCCAAGTTAAGTAAGTGTGAGTTCTGGTTGGAGGAAGTGACTTTCTTGGGTCATGTGATATCCGCTAAAGGAGTCAAAGTAGATCCGAAAAAGGTGGAATCCGTTGCGGATTGGGAACAACCGAAGACACCGACAGAAGTTCGTACTTTCCTTAGTTTGGCAGGATACTACCGGAGGTTTATCAAGGACTTCAGTGCGATCGTGTTGCCGATGACGAAGTTGACCAGGAAGGACGTACCTTTTGTTTGGGATGATCGATGTCAGCAAGCTTTCCAGAGTTTGAAGGAGAAGCTGACCAATGCTCCAGTGTTGATCTTGCCAGAGCCTGGGAAAGGCTATGTTGTTTTCTATGATGCCTCCAAGAAAGGTTTAGGTTGCGTGTTGATGCAGGAAGATCATGTGGTTTCTTTTCCCTCGCGACAGCTCAAGAAACATGAGGAGAACTATCCGACTCATGACTTGGAGTTGGCAGTAGTGGTTCATGCGTTAAAGATTTGGAGACACTATCTGTATGGGGAAGTGTGTCAGATCTTTACGGATCATAAGAATCTGAAGTACATCTTTACGCAGCAAGAGTTGAACATGCGACAGCGACGATGGATGGAGTTGATCAATGACTACGACTGCACTATCGAGTATCACCCTGGTAAGGCGAATGTGGTAGCTGATGCGCTTAGCATAAAGTCTTCTTCTCTTTCTTCCAGGAAGGCACAGTTGAGTTCTCTGGTATGCCATAGGCGAGATATGTTTGTTTCTCTACGACAGATGAATGTGCAGATGGAAGTTTCCTTGTTGTCTGGTCTTTTCGCACAGATGCAAGTTAAGCCTACGCTGAGACAGCAGATCAAGGACGCATAGCAAACAGATGATGTGGTATAGTTGATTAGATCAGAGTTAGGCAGCGACAAGCGTGATGGGTTTCATGAGTCTGAGGATGGGCTAGTTTGCTATCATGATAGGATGATGGTTCCAGATGGTGATAATCTGAGGGAGTTGGTGCTTGAGGAAGCACATACATCTATGTATGCGATGCATCTAGGTGTCACAAAGATGTACCATAGTCTAAAGGACTTGTATTGGTGGCCCGGTTTGAAAAGAGATGTAGCCGAGTTCGTGGCGAGATGTGCGGTGTGTCAGCAAGTGAAGGCTGAACATCAGAAGCCGGTAGGTACGTTGCAACCTTTGCCGATACCGCAGTGGAAATGGGATCATATAAGCATGGATTTTGTAGTTGGTCTACCCCAGACAACTAGGAATCATGATTCCATTTGGGTGATAGTGGACAGATTGACGAAGTCTGCCCATTTTCTACCAGTAAAGACAATGTATACAGCTGAGAAACTTGCTTGAGTATATGTGGATGAGATACTATGTTTGCATGGCGTTCCAGCAACGATAGTTTCCGACAGAGGTTCTCAGTTTACGAGTCGCTTTTGGGAACAGTTGCACAAAGCGTTGGGAATGCAGTTGAGGTTCAGTATAGCTTTTCACCCGCAGACAGATGGACAGTCTGAGAGGACTATTTAGATTTTGGAAGACCTCCTTCGAGCTTGTGTTTTGTAGTTTCTAGGCAACTGGGATGTACATATGAGTTTGATAGAGTTTTCCTACAACAACAGTTATCAGCGAAGCATTGACATGGCACCTTACAAAGCTTTATATGGAAGGAAGTGCAAATCTCCTTTATGTTGGTATGAGTCTGGTGAGTATCAGCTTTTGGGTCCTGAGTTAGTACAACAGACGATAGAAAAGATCAAAGTGATACAACAACAGTTGAAAGTGGCACAGGACAGGCAGAAGTCTTATGCAGGCAATCACCGATGACCTTTGGAGTTCCAGGTAGAAGATGAAGTGTATCTCAAAGTCTCGCTATGGAAAGGTGTGTTAAGGTTTGGACAGAAGGGTAAGTTGACACCCAGGTATATGGGGCCTTACTCAATCAGAGCACGTGTTGGCAAGGTAGCTTACGAGTTAGAGTTGCCTCCAGAGTTGCACAGGTTGCATCCAGTGTTTCATGTCAGTATGTTGAAGAAAAGTCATCCGGATTCAGGTACAGTGATACAGCCAGTTGAGGTTGAGCTTGATGCAGATGTGACCTATGAGGAGGGTCCTGTGGTGATCCTTGACAGAAGGATCAAGAAGCTAAAGAGGAAGGACCTGGCTCTTGTGAAGGTTCTTTGGCAGCGTCGTGGCGTTGAGGAAGCCACGTGGGAGCTTGAGGAAGAGATGAGGAGGAAGTATCTGTCGCTTTTCTCTTCGGATTTCGGGGATGAAATTCCTAAAAGGGGGTTAGCTTGTAAGGACCCTGACCTGCGTTTAGGGTTTACCCTGTTTGTTTTGCTTAATCTTGGTGCTTTAGTGCTTGCTAATCACCTTTAGTGGTGATTAGGGTTTTGATATGCTTTGTTGAGTGTTTGAGGGGCCACTTGCAAATAATCCAAGTTTAGGGTTTTAGGTGCAAGTTTGCCATCTTGTGAGATGTTTTCCTCTCTTTGCTTCCTCTAGGGTTGAGAGGAAGGCTTGGGCTTGTTGTTTGAGTTTCTTGGGCCTTGTTTGAGCTTGTTTGGGCCTTGGGATGCTTTGTTTGGGCTTGCTTGAGCCTTGTGTCGGCCAAGACTTGTTTGTGTCGTCCAAGGTGAAGTTTGTGTCGACCTAGAGTAGCTTGTGTCGCCCAACATGGTGGTGTGTCGCCCAGGAGACTTGGTGTGTCGCCCAGTAGAGCTGATGCATGTGTCGCCCATGTTGCTTGGTCTTGGTTGGTAGACACTTGGTGCATATCTTGGACAAGTGTCTCGTGGTGTGCTAGTGTGTTGGTTTGAACCCAAGGACAAGGGTCCCTTGGGTGGACGACACTTAGCATGGACCTACCTTGGTTTCTCCTCCCCTTCTTTCTATATAGGTGGCTCTTTCCCTTGCCTTAGCTTCCTTTGATCTTTTAGTCTCTCCTCCACCTTGAGTGCACGACACCCCTCTCCTTCCTTGCTTATGTTGGCCGATATACTCTGTTGGAGTAGCAGTGGTGGCCGATACCCTCTTGGAAGAAGCTTTGGTGGACAATACCCCTTGGACCTCGGAGTGCTTCTTCTTCCTTGGAGCTTGGAGATTAAGGTGGGTTGCATAATTTCTAACCCTAACTCCTTTACCTCTAGCTATAATCTTGATCCGTGTTAGTAGCTTAGCTTTTGTACCTGGATTTTGTACCTTTGGTGGCCGATCCCCCCTTAGGGTTTAGGGTTTCCTCGAACCTTGCTTTATAGGGTTTTGAGTCTCCTTGTGCTGGAGGTTGGTGATGACCTAGGTGGGGCGATATCCTCTCTTGTTTAGGTGAGTTGGACGACATGGGTGTCTTGTGAAGGACGACATGGTGAGCTGCTCTTGAGTTGGACGATACCCCTTCCCTTGTGATGGGCGATAGGTGGTGCTAAAGGGAGTGCTGGCCGATATGGCTATGTTGGACGATATGGTCTCCTTGTGATGAATGATATCTTCTTGTGATGGATGATAGACCATGGGTGTCGTGGTGATCTTTGTAGTGGTCCTTGTGGTGGACGACAGGGCCAAGTATGGATGTGTTTGGGGTTCGACGATAGGCTAGTATGGTGTGTTGGCCGATAGATGTTGTTGTGTATCGGGCGATACACTTTCTTGTTGTGACGGCCGACAGGGATGGGTTGTGACGGGTGTCACGCCCCTTTTCTTTGGTGTGTGCTGGCCGTTAGGCCTTGAGTTGTTGTTGCACATTTTGTGGGAGTTCTTCTCTCTCTCTTTCCCTCTCTCTCCTGGTGATTGAGGTGAGGTGTGAGCTGGACGATAGACCTAGCATATTGGGTGTTATGGTTGAGTTGTGACGGGTGTCACACTTTGAAGTGTGTCGTCTGGCAGGGTGCAACGGGCGTTACCCGATAGCACTGACGTGTGACACCCCCCCCTTGTGACGTTGTGTCGCGGGGTAGGGTGCAACGCACCGTTGCTGCAACTCTTGTGCTTGTCATTGAGAGCTGAGTTGAGTGAGGGTTAAGATGGGTTTTAGTGAGGGTTATGTGGTTTTCTAATGATGATCTCATGTGTTATGGAAGTGAACGTTTATGCACAAAGTTAATGATAACAATAACGATGTTAATGTTGGTAATGATGATGCTAAGTGACAGTTACACTAATGGCTTGCTTAATGACATAACAATAATGTTAATAGTGCTAATGATAGCAATGATGTTAATAATAATATTAAGTGATGGTAATAATGGTAGTAATGATGCTGATGGTAATATATGATGATGATAAGGAAGGTAGTGGTAATGAGATACATGAAGCAATCCTTATGCTTATTTGTTAATGGTAATAGTAATTGGTAGTTACATTAATGATTGCTTAATGATAAAGATAATAATGATGATAGTGGATGGTGACAACAATGACATTGGTAATAATAGTGTTTTCTCTGTATTCTCAAAATGGCATCTTGCTTGATGTGAGCATCTTGTTTATAAATCCTGAGATAAGGGTAAGCATGAATATGGTTTGTTAATGATGTGATTAATACACTTGATCACCAAATAGTGTAAGAATGATAAGTAGAGCATCTTGAATGATATTTCATGATAGTGAGCATATCCCTTATGTTGGAACTATGATTATTGTGTATCCTAACCATGCAGGTGATGATTAGCCATGAAAAGGCTATGAGACATATGTGATGAGTAACATCACTTTGATAATTATCTATGTGGTTGTATGTATGATGTGTTTGTCCCATGATGATGATGTGAGCCTTGAGAGGCAGTGACAGTACATGATGAGGGATTGAGATCCCATGGTATGAGGTAATCCTTGAGATAGATCTTGATGATTGGCAAGAGGCCAAGTGGTAACATGTGATGATTGGATCCTTGTGATGGATCAGGTTGATGTGGTTTCAATAATAATATAATGTTGTTTACCTTCTGTTATATCTTGCATGTTATACAACTTGATTGAATCTTGCAATCCATCTAAAAGATACTAATTAATCACAGTGAAATATATCATGTAGTTTGCCCTGGCCATAGATCCATCATCGTCAGGAGTTGGTGATGGTGAAACGAGTTCTCCTACGGGTTAACCTGGAAGCGCATATTGTTGAATATGTGTAGGTTGCTCCTAGCCTGAAAATGAGGAGGTAAGAGTGTAACTTCGGTTACAGAATCAGATACATATATAGAGCATGGTGAACAGGCCCATGGCTCATGACATGTGATGTAAGGAGAATGAATGTGTTCATGGCTCAGAGCACGGTGAACAGGCCCGTGGCTCAGTTTTACTAGCGCCGAGACCTGTACCAAGGTGGGCTAGAGTGAGGGTAGCCTATGGAGCTGACCCTGTGGCTTAGACCACTTCGGAATGTGACTACGGTCCTGCTTGTGTTGTACTCGTGCACTGACCACGAGGTGGGAGGTCGTGGAGTCCGGCTCTTCCATTGACCTTGTATGGCACCAGCTTGGGTTTCGTAACCAAAGGTTGGATTTGAATGGTATGATTCAATTCCTCATGGAATAATAATATGTAATACAGTCGTTTAGTTCTTACTACTTAAGATAAACACGAAACATTGGTTGAGGCCTTGTTTGTGTAGCTAATTATGTTATATTTGCAGTTACTTCTATATATACATCAGGTATGTGGTGATATGTTGTATCTTGATAATCAGGTTACGTGGCAATATATCTTATTCTGATAATCATGTTACATTGTGATATATGTTATCTTGTCAATCATGTTTTATTGAAAGATATTTGGTTATATGTGTTTGTACAGCTGGTAAGCTTGTCTACAAGAATAACCTTGCTTTATATAGACTGCTCTTGTTATACTAGTTGTCAGTTACCTTCTGCTTTATAGTTTATCTTGTTGAGGTTCTGTAGTTGCGGTGGGGAGTTATGTTTCCCGCTGGGACAATTGTTCAATTGTCTCACCCCACTAGTTTACACCCTTTTTAGGTGGTCGAGGTAGACGTGGTCGTGGTCGTGGTGTTGCGGCCGAGCAGCTTGAGGAGCAGTAGAAGGCAAGCGTTGGACATGCTGCTATTTTGGATGTTTTGTAGTAGAGTCTGGAGTCATCCCTGTACTCTCAGGTCCTTGGAAGTGTTTTGACGATGTTTCACGATGAACGATCGATGACGTTTGCATATCCTGTTGTTGGCCGGATGCGGGCCTTTATGTATATGAACAGGTGGTGAACTCATGTGATGGATGAGCAGTTGTTTCTGTAAGCTGTAGACACGTATCAGATCTCGTGTATGTATATATATGACATGTTTCTGTGCAGGATGATGACTGGAAAGTAATAGTTTCACAGTTTATCAGTTTTCTGCAATCGGTTTTAATT
The DNA here is from genome assembly GCA_963693085.1 of Alisma plantago-aquatica. Classification (NCBI taxonomy): domain Eukaryota; kingdom Viridiplantae; phylum Streptophyta; class Magnoliopsida; order Alismatales; family Alismataceae; genus Alisma; species Alisma plantago-aquatica. The sequence goes on from OY856409.1 coordinate 872,901,588, forward strand.
AACCCGTGTTTTCATAATCTGTGGTTATGGTGATTTCCGCACGTTTTCGCGTAACACCTCGTTATCTGTGTGATAATGGGATGTGTTGCCACACCTGGAAGAGGCTTAATGCCTGTAATCAGAGTTGGTTTGAGTCCAACGCCTGGCGGTGTAATCAGGATTGGTTAAAGTCCAATGCCTGGCTGTGAAATCAGGGTTGGTTAAACTCTAATGCCTGGCTATGAAATCAGGATTGGTTAGAGTCCAATGTCTGGCTGTGTAATCAGGTTTGGAGAAATCCAATACCTGGCAGAGGTGTAATGCCTGTAATCAGGATTGGTTAAAGTCCAATGCCTGGCTGTGTAATCAGGAGTGATTAGAGTCCACTGCATGGTTGTGTAATCAGGAGTGGTTAGAGTCCACTGCCTGGCTGTGTAATCAGGAGTGGTTAGAAGTCCACTGCCTGGCTGTGAAATCAGGAGTGGTTAGAGTCCACTGCCTGGCTGTGTAATCGGGATTGGTAGCATCCAATACCTGGCAGAGTCTCAATGCCTATAATCAGGTTTGGTTAAAGTCCAATACCTGGCAGAGGCTTAATGCCTGTAATCAGGGTTGGTTAAATTCCAATGTCTGGCGGTGTAATCAGGTTTGGAAGAGTCCAATCCCTGGCAGAGGCTCAAATTCCTATACAGATGACACATGTTTGGTAATAACCCAACACCTGTAATGATAACATAGGATTGGTAATAACCCAATGCCTGTGTTGATGATATATGAGTACATGGTAAATGTAATTCCATATCTGGTTATCAAATTGGCTAAGGCCAACAGATGAAACAAGAATGTTTCATGGGTGACATATTAAGAGAATGAATGTCACAAGAAAAGTTTGACATGATGGTATAATATGATGGATAAATGATATACATGTTCTTCTGATTCCTTATTAACAGAATAGATGATCTATTATTCTATCATAAATGGTTACAATGCTTAAAGATGAGAATGCTTTAAACTACTTATTCTCTGCCCAGTTTATTTTATTAAATTGCAATAATAATGTTTTTGGCGGAGAGTTATGTCTCCCGCTGGGGCAATTTTCAATTGCCTCACCCTCGTGGGATCCAACATTTTTAGGTGGACAAGCACAGAGGAGAGTGAGAACATCTTGTAGAGGAAGAACATCAGCAACAGTAGGGACAGCAGTGACAACTCAGGTTGAGTGTACTGTCTGTCGTGTCATGTAGATAGAAGTCCTATGTGTCGTCTCTGTACTCTCAGGTCCGCAGAGTTTTTAGTCAGTTTTTAATGTATCAATCTGAGTTTTGGCTTAGTGCCTTGAAGTTTTTATACTGCCTGTTTATAATTGTTAACAAGGTAGTCAATGTTGTCATCCTTGAAAAGGAATGGTACAGGTTGTGTACTTGTGAGCCAGGATGAATATAAAATGCCTTGGTTCTTGGATAAAGAGTTTTCTTATGAATGGATCTCTCTGAAAAAGTTTTAATTTTTAGTGATTTTCAGTAATCCGCTGCAAATGATACGCTTCCACATTGGTTAATCTTGTTTTCGTGAATCTGTCGTTACATGCACCTTATTGTCTATCAGATCAGATCAAACCTAGGTTTAGGTGTTTCTACATATAATTAGTGTAATGATTAAGGAATGAGAAAATATATCCTTAAATGGATTATATGAATCTTGCTTAGTGATATCTCATGATTTTATGACTGTAGTGAGTTCTTATATTAAGAAGGATAAATGAGGATATCCATGCATTTTGATTTTTTAGATGCATTAAATTTTAACTGGTAAGTCTAATCCTTTTTGGTTTACTGGATTTATTATTGGAGGTAAATGAGGTATTTTCTTACTATATATGTTGTGAATCAAACTCTATGACTTGAGACCCTTCATTCCATGGATGGGTCCTTATCATGATTTAAATCTTGAAATATCTTAGAGGAACTATTTGAGGACAATATAAATCATGTTATTCTTTGATTTTAAGTTGTAATGTGATGGCATGACAATGATTGGGTATATCCATAGTACCTTTTAAGGTTATACATGATCAATTTTATTTTATTTGGCAATACAAGATATGCGTGAATATGATTCAGTGGTTTAGTATCACAATAATTTTATATTCTAGATAATATTGAAATGAGATGCAACCTAGAAAAGATGCTTCATGTGGTTTTATTTAGATTCTTAGAGATAAGGATGGTCTAATGGTAAGAAATTGATTACAAGTACATTAGGCTTATGTACCTAAGAGAACCATGGTAAGATGGACAAAGATTTTAGGAATACGTTTAAGAAAGTAATGTTAATTTAGTGATATTCCAAGGCAATGAGAACTTGGGTGAAATGAACTCTTGGGAGCAATGAGAACTTATGTGCAAGTTTATGTGGAGAAGTCACTTATATTGACCCACTAATGGCTAGTAACTAGATCATGCTAATCATAAAAATCATGAGATAATATTTAATGTGTATTTTAATACTAGAAGATAAACTCATACCCAACAATCATAATACCTTATTGCTTTCAAGTCTATGCAAACCCTAACTTAGTTCCTTAAAATCATGAATCGATCAGGGACTATCGTTAGTAAAGTTGACAAACCATAACAATATGGTTAATGGTTCTTACCACTAAGAAGATAATTGGGATTTAGAGTTCATAACCCCTTTTAAAATTCATTCTCTAGACTTGAGTCATTGTATTATATGATTATAAGAGAAATAACTAATAATGACTCGTGTATATGAATATGTAGATCAAGTGGGAATTATAATTACAATAGTAATATGATGTTTCCCATAAGAAATACAAAAACCAATGCTTTGGATGATACTTGATTTATTGACACCATAATTTATTTTAGTAGAGGAAATGAGAATATTTTAAGTATGAGGAATCACATGATGCTTTTTGGTAGTAGTGTGAACCAATTTTGATGTATGTATCAAAATGCATGCTTCATAACATGAGAGATTAATGTGACATAGTAAGAATCATTTATGTAAAATAGATACTGAGGCTTAGTAAGAAATTTATGTATTAGTATTATCCACACGACCTTATGGTGGGTAGCCTCTATTAGTTGAATCAGATTCTGAGGACAAAATTATTTATAAGGTGGATAGAATTGTCACAACCAAACTTTATCACTACTTACATGCAAGTTATTTATTTTAAGAAAAGACCTATTTTAATGTGATTGAGACAAATAAACCAAGCTACATACGTTTCAACCTGTTTTGAGGTCCATTTATGCAATTCTAAAGCCCATGTGCATCTTGGTAATTTGAAAATAACTAGATGTTTATTTTGTTTATAAGAAAATTAAGAGTTGATTAATACCATGAAACTAAGGCCCTTCAAGAGTTTAATGGTAATCTGATAACTAGAAGGAAACATATGCTACCCTAGGGAATTTGGGATATTTAGGAAAATTATGTTCTTCCATTCACAAAGTGCTAAACTATGAATTGTTTTATTTTCCTTACGATATAACTAGATGGTGGTCAATTTTCAAGATGTTTGCATGAGTTTTCTTACTAAAAATAGGAAATTCATCATAATGGTGATAATGGAAAATGAGCTTGAATATTGAGACTGATTAAATGAGATTGTTTTTAATCATATGTTGAGAAATACAAGTGTTATGTGTATAAAGTTTGTAAGGATTGAATGTAATGATGGAATGGAAAGATTTTGAAATTTACTAAAAATGATATGTGTTTTTTAGCAATAATTTTAAGGAAAATGATGTTGATAACTATGGACAAGTCTAGATAATTATAATGATTTGTTAGGTAAGAGTTTGATTCTGATTCTAAATCCAAAATGAAATAATGAAGAATATTATGTAAGGGAAAAGTTTCATGAATTTAGGATGGTGGAGATGCGAGATATAGTGATCAAAGTGAAGAATTTGTTATAAAGACAAAGTATAAAAGGGGTTTGTGATCCTTGTTCTTCCAAAATAAGGACCCAAATAGAATCTCGTTGAGGGGAGGATCCCCCACGGCTATCTATGGGAAGAGAGGCTATAAAAGCCTCATGGTACTTGAGTGCAGGGTCTTTTAGACCTAGTTCTAGGGTTTTGTGAAGGTTGGAACAAGAAAGAAGGAAAATTAGAGAAGTAGGAGATGAAGAGAGTGATGATGACAAAAGGAGAGGTGGAGTTGGGGCTTATCATCCTAATTTCCCTAATGCCTGGAGTCAAAGCCACCAAGGTGGAGAAGGGATCGATGGAGTGCACATCTAAACACAGCTCATTGGAGTGGAGGGTCAGGCAACCACACTCTATTCCCGAGCAGGATAGGGGAATCATGATTTCCCTCATGCACATCTGTGAGGTAGATAGGAAGTGTATTTTGTTATGTATCACACTATTCTAGAGCCTGATTCTTCATATATTATCTTTTATTGATTTTTTTATGCTAACCCTAATAAGGGTATAATGGGTATTTCAACTATGGTTGGACTATGAAACAATGTAATTTTTTTAGAAACCCATTACATACTTACTATTTTTAGATTTTCCTAGAAGTTTTATGCCTTATTAAATTAGTATGTGGTTTTTATACTTGATTGGTCATTGCATGATATAATTATGATTATTTATAATATTTGTCTTTACATGTGTCTAATCAGAATGATATATGAATTGGGGGTATTTATCTCTATTGTTTATGAGGATTTTAGTATCTATATCCATATTGTTATTCTTTAAAGTTTTCTCTTGATCATCGATCAATGCACATAGTTGAGTTTAGTATATGTGCTAATATGCTATAAGTTTTTGTAATGGTTTTGTATTGGTTGAGTTATATATGTTTCTTGACTGGTTTTTTAAGATCTAGCCAATGACTGTGGTTACAAATCTTTACTTAGATTTATTTTTAGTAAGAGCATAGGTTGCCTCTAATTAGAGTGAAGGAATGTAATTAGAGTTCTGGGATTATTTTGTTAGGACAATTAAGGGTTGTGATAAGGAGATTTTAGGAGTATTGTTCTACTGAGATAAGGTAAATGGCCCATGCCTTGGGTTTCAATTATATTGCATCATCAATTTTTCTCGTACTTTCATGTCTATAGATTATATTGTACATGCTATCATGTGAACATTGTAATGATCTAAGTGATATCTAGAATGTGAACACATTGTTAAGCTTTATTGCATACATGTTTGATTGATAAGATCAGATCTATTAATAGTCATACCTCTTCATGTGTAAAATCAATTATACAATTATAGCTTAAAACCCTAAGTAAGATCAAATCAAATCAGAATAAGAATAAGATTTGATAATAAGGCCCTATCTCATGAGAATTTTATGTAAGGTTTGTGCCCCATGCACCCTCTTCCATTTTGGGTTGTTTATCCCAATCATGCACACCTTGAGTGCTTTTAGTGAGTTTATGTTTTCAAGTTCAAGCCCAAGCCTACACACCATGTGTGTGGTCAGTGAGGTCAGATCAAATAAGGTTCATTAAGTAGGTACCCTTACAATAATATTTTATCAAATTAAGAATGAATCGTAATGACATTAACATTTTTATGCCTGCTCATTTCAGTTTAAGCATAAAGTTAGTTTTATGTTCATCTTATTATGAAACCCAATCACTTACAATATTTTTTGAATGTATGTCTATGTGTGGATGCACATAGGTGATATGTTGCATGGCACAGCTCTGAGGATGGTGATGTTCGTATGAGTTCAAGACCTAGTGGGATGTCATCTATGTCATCCAAGGAAGTTTGACTAGCTTTCCTCTTTATCTTGTATTAAGTTCTCTTGTTATAAGTCTTATGAAAAGAAAATGTATAAGAATCCACATATCTATATCATGTATAAAGTTATTTTTATTATTGCAATGAATGATATATGTTGTTTGTGACATTCTTTGAGTGTGAGGTTGATGTCCATGTTTCCCAATTATTATTTATGGATCACACTTGGGGGGCAATATAAAGGCTAAGAAATGGTAATATTCAATAGTTAAGGATTTCACTATGAACACATATAGAATGTATGGCCTCCAAAGGCCTAAATCTTATCATGTCATGCCAATTCCTTCTCAAAAAAATGAGAACAATGACCTTTCATCCCTTTATCTCAAGCCCAAATGTGTAGAACCTCCCACACATAGATTAAATAACACATATTCAATCATCTCAAGACACAACTATCACTAACCATGTCTAAAAATTCTTATTATTTTCCCCTAGCTCAACACATAGATCATTATCATGACCACTTAGATATGATCTTAGCATAATCACATATCACTTAGCCATGAAATTCACATAACAAGGCTAATCAACCTTTCTCATGTATTCAACACTACATCATCAGATTCATACAAGAAGGATAAACAACATCACATATCCAGGCTAAGCAATAACATGCATGAGCTTTAGATCTCAACTTAACATTAGGAATCCCTACTAATGACATAGGAGAAGCATACATAATTCATAAGGAGGCTATCCCATAGAAATATCAATACATACAGGTGGACTAAGACTATCATTTCACATTATTCACGCTTTTACATATAGATTAGTGAAGACAATCATAAGACAACATGATAGTTGCTTGATAAATCCTTAATTATCATTATGGATGCATGTGAGGGGAGCTTCCAGTCTTTTACTAAGCATCTTGAAGCTAAAATGTGTAGCTCAAGTAAACAATAATGTAAACCCTTGAAAGAGGCTAAGAACTTGTCATTTAAGCATAAAAACAAACATTGAAGCATGATATCAGCTTAATCCCTCACCCCATCCTATTTCTACAGATATCTAGTGAGGGAGAGGTATCCACTCACCTCTAGGAATTCAAACAAAGCCAAACGAGCTCCCAGAAGCTACTATCCTCAAGCACCAGACCTGAAACAACCTAACAAACTTTATTATATCCAAGTTCTAACTTCTAGATAGCAGAAAAATAGTCTTCTAAAAATCCAACCACGAGCAAACAGGTACCACCAAGCTCCAAGATGTCATCTTCTACCTTGGTCCTAGTCAAGGAACTGAGAAAAGAGGGTAGAAGAAGAGAAAAGCTGTTGTTGATAAGATCTAGCCAAGAATGTGTTGTCCAACATCCAACACCTTGGACATGGAATAAATGACCTTCCCTCTTGACTATAGAGACAACTCATGCATCTGAGACTATTTTTTTCGCACCATGAAACAAATAACATCCACAATTTACCAAATTCTTGATCGTTCACAACATGCTTCACAATCATAACATAATGCTTGCATGAGATTATTGCATAGTTTTATGAGGTTCTTATAGCATTGTTTTGGATTTTGATATTTCTAACAACTCGCACATTTTGGAATGAATGACGAAGCTAAATGTAATACGACACGATCAAAGTCAATGGTCACTACATCTATGTATGTAAATGGTGTGTTAAATAATCAAATTCTCATAGTATGATGAGCTTATTTGTATTGAATTTTATTCATGGAGTCGGGCATTTGAACCAATCAATCTAAGTTCAAATCATTTCACATCTTATAAGCTGGTACACATGTTTAGAAACTGAGAAGTTTATATGATATAAAGCTGATTATTTGAAATTTGATCTCAATCAATTATTGTGTGAGAACCCATCCTGGCAGAATATCAATTCTTTACATGTGTGATCCTATATGACGAAGCTACTAAAATCAATGATACATGTGTTGCAGCTAGTTCCATAGTGCATTGCTGCTACGAGAGAACAACATGATTTCCAACTGAAACATTGCTGGTGAACTGAACATGCGAATTACAATATAGTAATGTAGCTATACGAACCAACAATTATTTCTAGCATAATTAGTTAATTATGTATCAATGCCTTTCGATTCATTCTGGAAGAACTACTATACACATGCAATTGGGCCGATATTCAATGGTATGGACTTTCTTTTATGTAAATATTGACCATGATATACAGTAGACAGGCTATCAGCTTTTTGTCCTAGATTGGGAATGACATTCCCAAAATGTAGTAGGACCCGAACTTTTCTATGTAGGGTTTGGAGGAATAAATACGTCAAACTCTATTTCAACCCCGAAACTAGTTCGGCTACTGGCGCACCGCCGTGGATCCATCCAGGCCAACCTGGATCCAATCCAACCACGGGCCTGTTATTAAAGCTCTGACACCAAGTCGTCCTTTAGTATTCTATACCAAAAGCGACTTGGATTCGTGCTTGTGCCACATCTCTCAATATCTCTGAAAACGAGAACAAAACAGCCCCCACCCATCATTTAAATCTGAAGTTAAAGTGGGTACCTTTCTGAGTTGTTGTAGTCCACCGTCAAGATTTTCGGATAGAGAAAGACTGTGACTTGCGAGAGGTTAGGTGATAATGGGTGAGGTTTACGGCAAACATGGACGAACGGGGTTGCGTAACACGAAGAAAACTCATATAGCGTTGCCGTTGACAGAAAAATAGAGGGAAATCCCCCTCAAACGAGGTTGATAGGGACAAATTAGATTAGTTGAAACCTCACAATCAGTGCTGTCAAACGACGACTCCAAGTCAATAATTAATTTGTCCCAAAGCTACAAGTTCTACAAGGTCTTGCTACTATGTGATCGAAGCGGACTAATATAGGCCACAAGCCACAAACAAAAGTAACCCGGGAACACCCGCAACTACCGTAAAATTATTCAGTGACATAAGCCCACATTCCATAGTCAGTTTTCATGTATACATCATAGACAGTGCTTTGTTTCCGATGTTATAAAACGCGGTGGAAGACCAAATAGCAACTACGTGTGTATTGTTTTCATTTATTTGTTGTGTGAACAGCTCGGCTTCTACTACTACGAGATTTCCTATTCACTAATGTACCAGATGATGCCTACGCCGCTTTTCAACGAGAACCTAGCGCGTATCAACGGGCTATTTTAATATGTAATTGCTCATGTCTTTGGTGGCGAATGGCCACCATTTCAACCGTTTCACCAACTCTCACGGACTACGTTGCCAGCACACCTTTTTGTCAACATCGTTAAATGTATATCATTACGTTTTGGAATATTATTAATCCAACACAGCCTCTATCAAAATCTACACCCATTTCTCGGAAATATGGATCTCGTTCTTAAAGTTTCCATAATTATTTTGTGGTTGGAGAAAGATGGACTAAATATATATTATTAGATGAAGAGAGTTTGAATCGGGAAAAAAAAATGAGATGTTTGATGGATGGAAATAAAAAGGTAATGGATGAAGAAAGATGGTGTAACAAATAGAAAGAAGAAGATAGTAGATCGAGAGAGAATAAGTGATAAATAGAAAGAAGAAAATAATAAATGGAGAGAGAATGTACTAGATGCAAAGAGAGAGACAGTGAATTGAAAAAGAGTGTGATATGATAACGCTTTTAGGTATTTTTAACATTGTTCAAGCCTAAAGTAAGTGAAGTAATGGTTTTAATGAGCATTGTTTATTTTAGAAATATATATTGTATTTGTAGTACCTATTTATATGTACTATTTAGTTTACAAATACTGAGTACATGATATATAATAATATAATACATAAATAACATTTTAAAATGTTAAATAATGTATTCAAGAAAATAATATACAATATATATACATACACACGAGACACACACACATATGTGTGTGTCTCTGTGATTGTTAATTGGTATAATTTTAATTTATATTTCAATATTTGTAATGAGTTTTATAACTATAATAACTACTTGTATATAATTATGTTTTCTCTCACGTCTGGAAATTTTTGACTTCTAGCTTTGTGCGAACAACTTCTTTGTACAGTACTAAACATCATTTCGTATACTATCTTTTGCATTGATCAAGGTCAGGGTGTGAGATTGGGCGGAAGAAATGTAATATATGTCAGTACCCTTAAGTTTTTCATATCTACAAATTTGAGAACTAGTATGTTCCATTCCCAAAGAAAAGTTTGACCACAAAACCCTTGGTATAAACTACACTTTTAACTAATTCAAATCGGATGTCGTTGTTTGATGAGTGTTTGCTAGAACCAATACTCTAAATTGAGAGAGTAGGAAAACGAGCACGTGAAAATAAAGGAGAAATCAGCATGAGTGCTAGAAGAAGGGGCGTTATCGGCATTCCAAAACATGTTAGTTTCAAATGTCTATGGAGGGCCCACTAGTGAGTGCGATGTCATTGGCCCAAGGTTTGCTATTTGTGCAGGAGATTGGGGCATTTGGTTGGATGACTCCCATAAGTAGATTGTGAGAATGTTTGGTACCTTGGATGAGGCTTCAAGATGGACAAGTCTACGGATCAACGACAAATCCACTGAAAATACAGACGTTTAATGAGGAGATACCACAGTTAGTGGGATCACTTTCTTGGATAGGAAATACTTGGCCAAGATGACAAAGGTTATTGTTTCTAAGGTGAGTGATGATGACCTATCCCTGAATCACTTGGCTCTGGATATTGGTATTCTTAAGAAGGCTTTGATGTTCCCAATCCCTCTGTCAGAGCGACTCTTGCTCCATTACAACATCTTCCTCTTAGGGACTATGAACATACAAGAATTGATGGTCATATTGCGTTGCAGTTTGACAGAAAAAGAGAGGGAAATCCCCCACAGACGCGGTTGATAGCGACAATGAAGTTAGTTGAAATCTCACAATCAGTGCTGTCAAGCGACACGACTCTAAGTTAATAATCAATTTGTCCCAAAGCCAAACGAGTTCTACTATGGTTGGAACACCTGTATTGAGGGTTCCTCTTTTAAGTATAACGGGAAGGCGACACCCAGAACCCGGTCTTAGTACGAGGTGATGAAAGCGGACTAATGTAAGCCACGAAGCAAATTATCGGAGAACATGCTCCTTATATAATAACCACATGCGCGTATTGGTTTAACTAAATTGTCGTGTGAAAAGTCTTGGGCCTCTTGGCTTCTACTATTACGAGATGCGCCGTTTTTCAACGATGGCCTAGCGCCGCGTTATCAGCTAGCTATTTTAAGGTGGAATTGATCAGAGTAAAATAGGGAGGGCCTCGAACTACTACTCATTTAGTGAGTATCCCCACTCAAATTGGACAAATAGCTCTGAACTCCAAGTTCAGTAGTCGGGACACAATGATTGTTTTTGGAGAGAGATTTGGTAAGTATGTCAGCTAGATGGTGAGAAAAGTTAACATACTTGGTAATAATGTGATCAAGAGTTACCTTTTCTCTAATGAGATGGTAATCTATTTCTATGTATTTTGTTCTAGTAGGACACCCGATATTGATGACGAGCTAGAGAATATATTGGTTGTCGTAGTAATCATTCCTGGAGATAAAAAAAGGAACAAAGAGATCTTTCATGAGGTAGAAAAGCTAAGTAATTCATTAGTTGTACAGGTCAAAGTCCGATACACTCATTTTGTTCTCGAGTGGCCAATAGTGGTTTGCTTCTTGGAACTCCAGAGAATATACGTCAAGCCAAAAAACACAATATAGCTGGTAGTAGTTCTTCTAGTAAGAGCAATGGCGGAATCAGAAAATTACACCAAGAGGTGCTGAAATTATGTATGTATATATTTTAGCATATGGGGGCTGAGTAGAAAAAATGTCATCACCCGAAATGGAATTTGCACCAATTATTCTAAGAAACCAGCAATTCACCACTCCAACTAGCCATTTTCCTTATAAATAAATACGCAATCAATGTATTTATATATACGTTGAGTTATATTTAATATTAAAAGACAACTATTTGTATTAAAAAAAATTTTGGGGGGTTGGGGCAAAGCCCCCTGACTACGCCCCTGAATAAGAGACTAGTTTGCCGGGTCATAATCACAATAGGGAAAGGACTTAGGCATTTGTCAAGTGATGGCTATGGAGTAACAACCGCTCCACGCACATTCATATCGTTGGAACGAGTATTCACTCTGGTGCTGACTCCACTTCTATCATGGTATTTATGTCCCTAACTCCCGGGTGGCCATGAGAGTATGTCTTATTTACTTGATGCAGTGCACACCTAACAATAACAAAATGCCCAGCATGCAGCACGTTCTATATACCTTTTTACATGCACGTCACATATGACCAAATTGCTACAAGTTGGTGTAGTCGTTTGAGAGAGGAATTCGGTTCCAGCTAACATTATTTGGCCACTACGGGGTTGGGAACATGATCAAAACCTTCACGCATGGCCATTACGGTAAAGACAAAATATAATTATCATGGATTCCCATCACCCTATATTATAGTTGAAAATCCACATCATCGTTATCCATTCACAAAACAAGTGATGAAAATCTGGGTGGGTGGATCAGATTATTGGAATCTATTGAGAACTAGATTTTTTGGCATCCCTAAAATTTGTAAAGGACTAATACATAGACTACTAGAAAAGACATCCTTGAGATATAACATAAGATGCTTGACTAGTGAAAAATAAAAGCATGTAGGAAAATTGATTAATTGGAAACATATGTTGATATCAAAATCAATATCTAGTCTAGTAAGGGTAATGTAATGCAAGAAAGAAACTAAATGTGAGATCCCAAACCTTGGTTTGTCTTAATCTTGTCTTGTTTGCGTTAATTGTATGCTTTATTTTATTTATTGTGGATTTTTTAGTAATTTAAAAAAATAGAAATTACAATATTGATAATGCACACATTTGATATAAAGAATGGAGAAATTCAATGTTTAAATTTTGGTTAAGTAAAATTTGAAATTTTGCACACTCAAAAAGAAGTATCTTAGTTATTAAGTCAATTGATTGGATCAATCAATGCAAGTAGAACTATTGATGGCTTAGACCAAACATTGCTTTGACCGATGAGGATGTGATGAAGCAGTCACCATCTGTCACATGGTAGGGAAGACATTATTCTTTCGTCAGTGCATTTAGATTGGATCTGAGGCAGAATGGATAGATAGAGTCTGGTTTTGCCAAGCGCTCTTGTCCCTTTCCTGAGAGCATGGCTCCCCCCTTGCTCAATGACCCCACCCACTTATCGTTCCTACCCGACCTGACCGTGGGTTGAAGCACACTAGGTCAAGTGCATCATCCACTCCATGCAAACAATATATGTACCTAGGAGGAGCCACTTTGGTTGCTTCATGTAAACCACGTGTTTCTGGGGCCAGACTGTTTGAGTCGCTTCAGCATGCGACCATGGGGAGATGTGACCGCTTTAGGCTGGGAGCCGAAGGTAAAGAGGTTGCACGGTCGAGTTGTCACCTGATGAATGTTATTGGGGCCCTAATGTGGGTGCCTCAGTCGTGTTTTGGGGCCTTATAGATCGATGCAAGGACTTGAAGTGACATTTTATAGGGTTAAATATGTAATATGTTTCTCAACTTTACCTATAAATATGCCTTCACTTTGACTTTCAGCTCTATAAGTGGATTCTAAAAGTTTTAAATTCTAGTACAGTAAGAGGAGGGTGATCTAAGTGGAGAAGCTCGTGCATATTGGTGTTTGGCTAGATTCCTAAAGATTTGGATTCTTCTTCCTAACTTATTCAGTGGAAATATGTATAAGTTTTTTCATATATTCTCATCTTATATGTCCCTCCTCTCTCTTCTACCTTCTCAATCTAACTTTGTGTCTATCTATGGAGAAAATATGTCCTTTTATATAAAATCCCTTCTTTTACATTCTTTGACCAAGTTGGAGATAACGTTATAAAGAGTGGACGTTTTTGTGTTATTTGGAGGGTCTTTAGGCTAGGGTTCATGCATTCACTTGTTGGAGATCATGGTCTTCATCTAAATCCAGTGATTTAGCCTCCTCTCAGTTTTCTACAAAATGCAATTCCTACATTAAACTAGTAAATTTCATTTATTACATGTTAAATGTCATAAAATGCATTTTGTGTGAGGGGTGTTGCTATAATTTAGGGAAATTTTACAGTATATGAATCACTGTTTATTTCTATTTCAATACAAATGTTGAAACTTGGTACTTCCATATTACCAAAATTTTGAATTTCACATGCCTCTTACCCTAAAATGACCAATTTAGCCATTTTTACTACTTTTTCCATATTGACTTGTACAATGGAATGTTTTGATGAAATATTGCATGGTCATTTCTTACTATTATAATAGTGTAGTCCATATATTAAAAAAATGTATTTTAGGTCCTTATACTGACACGTCCTTTGTGTGGCTGAAATGGTGATTATTTGTCTATGTATATGCTTTTTTTCATGAACTAGGGTTTTTTTGCTTCTAATTATGTAATTGTTTAATCAATATAGAATGAACCATCTTCTACCTTCTTTCTCAATTAAAGATGATTGAATTGATTAACAAATAACTGATACCCTAATTTATGAAGTGCCTTGTGACTGTATGACTGCATATCTATCCTAATGTTCAAGAGTTAGGAAGAAAACCATGTCTCATTGAGTTTTAAGAAGGTACTCAGAGTCACACTTTGTAAAATTTATGTGGGTTACCTAGAATCCATATGAGATATGTCCCCCTCTACATCCTAAAGTTGCCCATTTATTTGAGTATGATTATGGCCATATGTTTTGTTGTGAGTGATTGTTATCACACTGTGATTGTCATACATGTTATTTAATGATTTAAAGGAAGTATCACCTATATGAAGATGGGTGTTGTGACATGAGTATCCAGGGTAGTCTTGGTGTAAGAACTGACATCATACTTACTCTGACCAAGGTATATAAGGATCTTAAGGATACTAGATAATACTAAGATCCTCTCTGGTGGCTCGAGGACTTCATGGGCACTAGCCAATAGTTTATGAGGTACATCCCAAATTTCCATGAATTAAAGATAAAAATATCTAATCAAGTCATGTAGCATTACTTATGTACTTATATAATATTCCTTGTAGCTACTATTCAAAATCTAGATATATGCATTGTACATGATGTTTTGTTGTATATATGAACATGAATATTGTTTGTAAAAATAGGTGGTGACCTTGGTCACTAAGGTGAATTACATACATGCAATAAGATGTTCGAATATGGTTGCAATGTATTTTTCTATGATATCATATGTGAATGATGTTCTATTTTTTAGTATAAAAATCCTTTTCTTATTCACTTATGATGTTGAGTAGAATCAATTTGGATTTCTTCTTCATGTCCATTATGGGTTTAGGGTGCCACATGATTGTCCATAAATCATAACATCAAATATTTGATTTAGCATTGAATTTTTTTAATGAAAGGCATGGGTGGGGAGACCAGTATACCTTACAACATGACATCTTCAGGGAGAACATTTGATCTATATTTTATATTTTTCATTAGAAATTTGTAAGAAATATATTTGAACTATATGTAAAGAAAGTCTTTTAGAAGACCCAAAGTTTATAAGTTGAAGATCTTATATAGAAGAGAAAATGAGTCTAGAAACAAGCCTTTATCATTTGCAGCTATACTATTATTGCCAACTTGTAAGAATATTTTATATATATATATATATATATATATATATATATATATATATATATATATATTCTTTTGATACAAAAATAGGGAGGGATCACCCATACTATAAGTAAATCCATGAACTACAACAAATGTCTCAATACATTAAATTAGGCTTGAGGGGCTTCTTTGAGCACATATAATGATTTGTGTAAGAGGCATACATGATTAGGGAATTATGTGTTTTGAAAACATGGACTTGTTACATAATAACAAGTTTGAATCATCACCATATGGAAAGTCATTACAATTATTGAGATATGTATTTGTCTTTAGTTGTTTCATTCCCTTCAGTTCTATTTTTTCTTTTCTTTTGATAACCCAGGAGACCTGTAAGGCTTGCGCCAAGCCCAACCTGGGGGGGGGTCCACTCATCCCACAAGAAACAGAGCCCCAATTAGTCACGCAGAGGCCGGCTGTGCTAAAGGAAAAATAATTTCGAATAGCACCACCAGGGGGATTCGAACCCGGGACCCTTCGTGAGGGGCCCCGTGCTGCGACCACCCGAGCTACAGCTCGCTGACTCTATTTTTCCTTTTCAATTCATCTTATGTAATATGGTCTTGATATAATAAGCTCATTAGGGTTTTATATGGCTTTCTTGTTGTTTCCCCTCATATTTTTAGGAGAGGGTTGTACTCCTGCTTGTATATAGAAAGATGAATTTTCTTAACATGGTATCAAAGCAGGATAGATAGCCACCTCAAGACTTCTCATGTGCAAGCCAACATTGTTGTTGTCTCTTCCCCCCATCCTCTTTCATCATCCTCCTCATTTTCCACCACTACTAATCACACCAAGAGAGATATAGTCTCTTCTATAGCCCTATCCTCTTCCCAATAAGAGGATCTAAGAAGATTGCCTATGGACTTTCCGTCAATCTTATGCCCTAAAGATCGACTGTTCGGAAAGCTGTAAGGCATCCTTTTGCGGTCATCTATGACCATTTTCTATAGATCTTTGTCCACATATTATTGGATATGATTGGATCTCTTCAACATATCTCTATTTTCCTTGGTGATACATAAAGTTCACCATCTAATCCATATCATGTTCTAGGTAAATTTTATTATTTTGTTGTCACATAGTGTGTACCTTACCTATACATCTAGTCACCGCGAGTTGTTATGGCAAATTGCTCGCTACTGAAATCGGCTAAAAGTGACATGATGTGTCATTTTTTGACATGGCATGTATGAAACTTCCATTTCTATTATGTTGCAAGTGGCATGGCTTGTCAGTGAATATCTTCCCCTATTTCTATTCTTTCTTTGGTACTCCATTATATCTTGTATTTGTATATTATGGGGTCGCCTTCTTCCACTATTGGGATGTCTAAAACACACTCCAAGTGTGTAATTTTGTAAAATTTAATGGCTCCAACCTTGTCCTATGGGCATGTTCATTTCATATCTATACACACTCCTTAGGAAAACCACAACATTCAAATCTGCCTCCACCAAAGAAAGACACATCTGACAAGAAGAAAACTACTGAAGAAGCATCTAAGAAGTTGAAGGGGGATTTTAAAAAATGGGTTGGACATGACCCTCTCATTCTCTCCTGGATCCTGAATAGTTGTGAATCACATATTTCTACTAATATTCTATTCATCAACATTGCCAAGGAGGCATGACATCACCTTGCCCAAGTGTATTCTAGCAAAGGAAATGCATCTTGAGTTTTTTATCTATATAAATGTTTGCATTCCCTTAAACTTGAAGATAACTCAGTACATGCTTCACACTTTGACACCTTTAAAGGGATTTGGGGTGAACTCAAGCTTCATCACCCCTTATCATCTGATTTTGTCAAGATGTGTAGCAAGAGAAAATGCACTTTATCAATTCTTGGCATCTCTATCTCCTAGTTATGAAGTTGTTCGTCAACAAATTCTTGCCTCTAAACTATTGTCGATATTAGATGATGTCTATTTGCTCGCTCTGTATCTTCTACCCCTACTGTCAAAGAGTCTGTAGCCATGGTTTTTGTCAGACTAGGTAATCTTGGTCATGGTTGGGGAAAAAATCTCAACAATAGTGGGAGAGGATCCACTTCTTCCTCATCTAAACCTAGATTTTATAATTTTTACAAGCGCACTAATCACAATACAGACAAATGCTAGAAAAATTAGGGGAAACCCAAATGGGAAAATAAAGTTTCAACTACTAATGTTGATGGAGATTCTACTACTATTCATCGTGTCCCTACAGACCACAACAAATGGAGTTGTTGAAGGAAGAATAGGCAACTTCTTGATGTAGCTCACACTCTCCTAACGGAAATAAAAATATCTAAATTATTGGGTTGATGCAATTCTTTTAGCCAATTAATTCATCAATCGGATGACTTCTTCTGTGCTTCAAAATAAGATTTCTTATAACCTTCTTTATCCCCATCAACCTATTTTTGTTTTATCACAAAACGTTATTGGTTGCCTATGTTTTGTTCATAATCACCAACCTAGGAATGATAAACTATCACCTCATGCTTTCCGATGTTGTTTTCTTGGTTACTCTCATATACAAAAGGGGTATAATTATTTTGATCATGTTGCATGTCATTTGTATGTCAGTGCGGACATCACCTTTTTTGAAGATGCACATTTCTTTTATGAACCTAGTAACCAGGTGCCACTTTCAACTATGGTCATTCCTGACCCCACTATGTCTACACTTTTACTTGAAGTATTCTCTACTTTGACATATTCTGAGACTGATGATCCACCTCAAGACAATGGTAATATTATTATCTCTATTACAACTTATGTGTGGCGACACATCCCGCTATCACACAGACAATGAGGTGCCATACAAAAACGTGCGGAAAACACCATAAACCACCTCTTACCAAAAACACGAGGTAATTAAAACCGATTTCAGAAAGTAGATAAACCAAGAAACTATTACATGCAGATCCTCAACCTATAAGAAAACAGGTTATAAAAATATTTACAAGTCTAGATACGTGTCCACAGCTTATCAGATCAGTTGTCTTGTCATCACATGAGTTCATCACCTGTTTATATACATAACGGGCCACATCCGGCTAGTAGCAGGATATACAAAGATTCATCAGCTATACATCGTGAAACAATGTCAAAACACCTCTAAGGACCTGAGAGTACAGGGATGACTCTAAGACTCTACTACAAAACAACCAAAACAATAGCATATCCATCTCTTGCCTTCTACTGCTCTTCTTGTTGCTCGGCCGCAACTCCACGACCACCACCACGTCTAGCGCGAACAACTTAAAAGGTTATAAACCAGCGGGGTGAGACACACTGTCCCAATGAGAAACATAACTCCCCGCCAGAACCATAAACCTCAGAAAGGTTAAAGCAGCAACAGCAGATAACTGATAAAATGTACAGTAAGAGCAGTCTATAGAGTAAGGTTGTTATTACTATTGAGCTTACCATGGTGTATGGAAGGCATATAACCAAGTATTTCTGTATGGAACATGATTGACAAGATAAGATTTATAAGATCTAATCACATAACATAAGGAACGTATAAGTAACTGCAATGTATAACGAGAGCAACTACACAAGCAAGGCCTCAACCAATGTTCTGTGTTTTGCCTGAAGCAATAAATACTATTTGGTTGGATTACGCGTTATTATGCCCTGAGGAAGTGATTCGCACCACTCAAATCCAACCGACGGCTGCGAAACCCAGAGCCGGTGCCATACAAGGTAAATGGAAGAGCCAGACTCCAAAACCTCCCACCTCGTGGTCAGTGTACGAGAACCAAAGTAGGACCGCAGTCTCATGCTTAAGTGGCCTCAGCCACAGGGTCAGCTCCCATAGGCTACCCTTTCTCTAGCCCACCTTGGTACAGGTCTCGGCGCTAGTATATCAGAGCCACAGGCCAGTTCAACGTGCTCCCTGAGCCATGAACGCATTCATGCTCTATCACACTAAGCCATGGGCTTGTTCACCATGCTCTATCTATCCCGAGTCTGCAACCGCAGCTGTACTCAAATCCTCTCTATTTTAGGCTAGGAGAAACCTCGCATATTCAATAATATGCGCTCCGGGTTAACCCATAGGAGAACCCATTTCACCATCACCATCACCATCTACTGACAATGATGGATCTATGGCCAGGGAAAACTACATGATATGTTCCACTGTGATTATTTAGTATATTTTAAGTGGATTGTTGAGGCAACAAGGTTGTAACACATGCATAACATAAAACTACATTATTGTTACCACCATCATGTTATTCTGAGATCTCAATCCCTCATCACAAGAAACCACTGCCTCATAAGGCATTCTTATCACTTGGGATAACAATCCCAGATCATTATCAGAGGATAACACCTCAACTTAGGCACTTTAGCCAAACTCAGGTCCTCAGACCAAAACACATCATGCATGTTATCTCATCATCAAGAGTGACCATCAAAGCAGTGTTAGTCAAACATATATACCTCATAGCCCTTTACCTGGCTATGCGTCTGTATGAAACACCTACATGGTTAGTATACACAATCATCATGGATTAACAGAAGGATCATATTATCAAACATAGGGCAACATTGATGATTATATGCTTTATCATTCATGCCTCCACCCTGTGGCCAAAGACATGGGTCACATCATCATGTGAAGCAGCTCATATACTTCCAAGCTTATCATTTACTCATCATTATATATACATGATTCAATACGACCATAAACACATGTAATATCATGTCATTAGAGTTTCAGATATGTCATGCTTACATACGTGTGTTCCACTATATCAACCACCTTATCATTACCAAACATGTCAAAGGTTCACGAACCATAAACCATAACTCTTAATCAACAAAGAAGTGATCGCATGATAAGGAACTAACACATGAGTTTTCAGGTGGAACATGACCCTCACTAGAAGTACCCTCTACCCTCACAAGAAGTGTGACGGGCAGGGCAGCTTCCCTCACTAGAGATGGTATCGGGAAGGGTACTCCCTCATATCGCCCAAGCGTTCTACCCACATATCGGTCAAGCACTTAGCAAGGGTGTCGGGCTACCACCTCAAGGTGTATCGTGAAACTAGAGACCAAGGCATATCGTGCACAGAGCATAACGTGCAGCTAGGTCTATGGGCATGTCGTGCAACCATGTATATCATGCATGCATGTGTCGTGCATCCATGTATTGGGCAGCTAGGTTGGGGAGTGTATCGTGCAACCATGGGGTTAGGGTTAGGGTTACCATATATCACTACCTCGGGCATCACCACCAAACCATGTCACCCAACACAAGGCTAGCCCACTGAGCTCCATGATGTTTCTAGGTGTAACGGGCACCAAGCCGCTACCCAAGCCAAGTGTATCGGGCAAGGCACTCTCAAGTCATAACGCCCAAAGGTACAACTCAAACGGGCACCAAAGGAAGCCTATCATCCAACCAAGCTAGTTCATCCTATCGGCCAACGCACAAGGCAAAGGCCAAGGTGTATTACCCAACATAACCTCATCATGTCAACCCAAAACTCTAGATCAAGAGGGGGTATCGGGCAGCACCATCCTAAGCTGTGTTGTGCAAGATACAACCCAAGAAGATCGTCTTCAACCTTAAGCACAAGGGCACCAAACCCTAATTGATCAAGAAGATGGATCACCTCTCAACAATCAAGAGAGAGGGGTTTTGCACAACTTCTTATCACCAAATGGAAACAACAAGGATCAACCCTAACAAAGGTCTTAAACCACACAAAAGCTCACCTTTCAAGTCCATGGTGAGAGGAGGGTGTTGCTCAAGCAACGAGAACACAAGCTCACCTCTCAACTTTAAACGAGAGAGGGGTACTGCCCATATTACTAGAACTCAAGCTCACTCCTCTAGATCAAGGAGAGAAAGGAGTGTTGCTCAACAAGGAAACCTAAAACATGGTTCAGCCAACTAGGTGTAACTAAGCATGAAACACGTCTAGCAACATACATGGCCGATTATGAGCATATGAAACATACAAGAACATAGAAGAAGGTAGTATGATTAGGGTTAGGAGTTATGTAACTCGCCTTAAGAAAGCTCCAAGCTCCTATCACCAAGCTCCACCACAAGAAGGAGAACAAAGCACTCTAGGGTTCGGCCACCACTAGAGGAAGAAGAAGACTCCAAGATAAGGATCGGCCACCAAGCTTGCAAAGGAAAAGGTGTCGTGCAACCAAGGGAGAGGGAAAACTAAGGAACTAAAGGGATCCTTAGCAAGAGAAAGGAGGCACATATATAGGAGAGGATGGAGGAGAAACCAAGGTAAGACAAGGCAAGATGTCGCCCACCTAGGGACACTTGTCCATTGGCAATGCCACCACTCTAACTTGCCTTAAACACATGTCCAAGGCCATTGCCACATGCAAGCATCAAGCGCCAAGTGTCCACTAGTGGTGACACAAACGAGGTCTAAGGGTCAAAGAGGGGTCCATGGGTGACACACGCCAACACCATGGCCGACACACCACCTAGGAGACACACCTAGGCCGACACAACCATGGCCGATACAAGGTCAAGAAAAGCAAGAGCAAGGTTCAAGCAAGGCATCTCAAGGCCCAACAAGCTCATCCAAGCCCAAAGCAACTCAAGCAACGAGCTCAACCCTTCCTCTCAACACTAGAGGAAGCAAGGAGAGAGAGGAACACCTCTCAAGGTGACAAACTTGCTCATCAACCCTAGGCTTGGGTTAATTGCAAGTAGCACCTCCAGCTCTCAACAAAGCACCAACAAACCCTAATCACCACTAAAGGTGATTAGCAAGCAACTAAACACCAGGGTTAAGGAAAGCAAACAGGATAAGCCCTAAATGGAGGTCAGGGTCCTTACATTCTGAGTCTAAGATTTCCATTTCATTATGACAGGGGAGACTATCTAGTGCCAAATACATTATCTCTCAATATGTGTCCACAAATCATTTGAATGCTTATATGGCTACATTTACAACTACTCTATTTGCAATTTCTATTGCAAAGAACATTTAGGAAGAACTAATACACTCTGGGTGGAAACAAGCCATGGATGAGTAGATGGATGCACTTCATTCCTGTGGGACATGGGACCTTGTTGATCTCCCTGCATGTAGTAAACCTCTTGACTCTTGATGGGTTTTTACTATGAAATATTTGCCTGATGGGATAGTTGAATGCCTGAGGGAAAAAATTGTTGCTAAGTAATACACACAAGAAGTTGGGATTGATTAGTTTGAAACTTTTTCTCCATATTTTCATCTTAATATCATTTGCATTTTGATTTATGTTGTTGTTATAAAGGATGTCACTTACATAAACTAGATATTAGGAACACCTTTCTATATGGAGATTTACATGAGACTGTCTATATTTCAC
Organism: Alisma plantago-aquatica; assembly: GCA_963693085.1. Taxonomy (NCBI): domain Eukaryota; kingdom Viridiplantae; phylum Streptophyta; class Magnoliopsida; order Alismatales; family Alismataceae; genus Alisma; species Alisma plantago-aquatica. The sequence continues at coordinate 872,924,387 of OY856409.1, forward strand.
AACCTCCAAGTTATGTTGTTCTGGGGAGAACTCTAGGAAAGTATGACTTCTAAACAAGGCCATTTATGGACTCAAATAGAGTCCATGATCTTGGTTTTATGCCCTTTAATTCTAGTTTTCCTTTTTTCCCTTTAATTCTAGTTTTCCTTTTTGGTTAGTCTTATATAATACATGTTTAATTATAATAGGCTCATTAGGATTTTCTATGTGTTTTCTTGTTGTTTTCCCTCATATTTATAGGAGAGGGTTGTACTCATGCTTGTATATATAAAAATGCATGTTCTCAACAACAAATGTATTGTTTCTCAATATGACAACCTTAATTAATACACAACAATATTTAAGGCTCTCTTTGTAGTTGAGGTTTAGCAACATGACTATAAGTTATAAAATAGGACAACATCCTCTTGTTGGGTAAATAGTTTAACCAAAAATCTCGCTTTAAACCATTCAATAATACTATCATAATGTAATATAGGTTTTTCAACCTATTTACATCCAATTGTATTACTTCAGACTGTTGAACAGAAGTGTTATGTTTGTATAGAGAAGTGAGGTTTGGAATCATGGTAATAAATAGAAGTGATAAAAGAAAATATTTTTTCATTGAAAATATCACATCTTTAAATATATATTTATTAGTTTCAAATGTAACCATTCACATCCCTTCACAGAGGATTTGTATCATGATGTCATATTTTATTGCACAAAAAGTTTTGTTGGGTGAAATCCCTAAATATTACCTAATCCAAGTGTATGAAAATCCTAGCCGCTAGATGGGAGTATTATCATAATATACTTTAGGATCGAGGCCAAAGGATAATATATTTAAGAATTATCTAACCAAGGTAACTAAGAAAGAACTGGTAGTTATAACAAAATGTGATTGTTGGTTTATATGCTAATATAGAAAGGATGAATTAAAGTCTATACATAAGTGGACAGAAACATTAGGATGGATGGATTTCACCACTGTTACTTATTTTCACTCTCTCACTACAGTATAAATAAGGAAGGATATAAAAATATTGAGCTCAAGAGAATTCAATTTGTTCAAAGTGAGGATTAAGCATGAAATGTTTTGTTTTAGGCAAATTAATTGAGTATTAAGAGGTTGATTTTATCCGGAAGCCAAAGGCCACCAACATATGTTGTGTTTGCTGCAAGTCATCATGTATTTGTCCTCATTTGGACATAACATTACTCACTGACTAATGCCAGGTCCTCTTAAACAACACCCTCCCCTCTGCTTCCTATACCACAAAACCCCTCTCTTTGCATGGAGGCAACGGTACCCTAGGATCTGCAAAATATGGTATTACCTAGAGGTCATATACACATCGCCTCTGAAAACACCTATGTAAAGTTCCCATCAATGGTTAAACATGAAACAAATGATATTTGAAACTGTAGGTTCAAAGTTATCTTCATTCAAAATCTAATAGACATGCTAGGCAGTCTGACAAACTAGATTTGCAATCATAAAGCCTTTGATTCAAAAGTACTTGGTTAATACAAGTATAGATGCAATAAAAAGAACAAAAAATAGTAGTGGGGACACTCCTCACACCTTAGCAAGGGGACTACTTGCTCTTCATGGCAGTAACAAGATTGACAGGTGATGCAGCCCTATTTTAGGGCTTCATCTTGTGTTATATTGCTCTTCAATCACATCTATACCTGTTAGATTGCATGTCATTCCCCCTAATATGCTTATTTGTATAAAATGCACTTATGGACATTATTTGCATGTTTTTCAGGCATTTGGACCACGTTTGATGGAAGAGAGAGAGAAGGGCGATCCTAGGGTTCCTCTGCACTTGGAGAGGCCCAAAGTGAATTCCGATGCTCCCTCGACCTACCCCTAGTGGCCAAAGATCAATTGAAGCAAAGATATCCAAGAAAAGTCAAAGACTCAAGTCAAAGTGCTGCCCTAGGACCCAGAACGGCCGTGGTACCACAGAACGGCCGTGCTAGGTCACTTAGAAATCGACAGGTTCAACCTCCAAATCAAGCAGAACCCACCACGGTCGTGCAACACAAAACGGCTATGGAACAGCAGAGCACCACAGCCGTGCCCCACAAAACGACCGTGGCACAGAAGAGCACCACGGCCATGCCCCACAAAATGGCCGTGGCACAGCAGAGCACCACGGTCGTGCCAGCCACCACGGCCGTGGCACACCACCTCCACCACGACCGTGTTGATCCACCACGGCCATGGCCGTTTTGACAAAAACCCTATAACTTTGCTATTTTAATTCCCACGACCGTGCCCATCCACCACGGCCATGGCCTATCCTACCCACCAAGGCCGTGGTACCCCACCGCGGTCGTGCTACTCACAGAATCCAGCCACTTTTTCACTGCTTTCCCCCATTTTGCCCCTAACTTAACCTAGTGCTTCCCCCACACCTATATATACCTAGGTGGCGGCTGGGGCACGGGGCTGGCGACCTTCTACCCCTTCCTAGCTCCCCAAATCGCCACCCACTCCATTCCACTCCATTCCACTCCATATCCACCTCAAATCCAATCCATTTCACCATTTCCACCACATAACCCCCCATATCTAAGCCTTCCATCCACTTCCCTCCATCATTCCACACCATTTCATCCAAGGAGAAGAAGGAGGACGTCCCTGAAGCTACTGGAGAGGAGGACTTCTTCATCTACACCGAGCTCCATGGTTTCTTCTAACTCTTTTTGTATTTTTCTTTGTTATGAGTAGCTAGGCACCTTGAGTGGGCTGTTTGGGGGAAAATATGTTACTTTGATACCATGTTGGGGGAAAATGACATGTAAACTTTGTAATTTCATTTGTTAATGATTATATTCTATTTCTATCTCTTTCTCCATGGATTTCTTGTTGGTTTGTGTGTGAAATCACCTAGGAATTTAGGCAAATTGCTTGTATGTGTGAATTTTGGGATTTGCCCCTAGGTCCAATTCTTGGATCCCTAGGTTGCCTCCCATCTTCCTACATCCTAATCAATCTCCCTAAACCTAAGTGAGAGATCTAAGTAGCTAGATTAGGTAATTCTAGTGCAATTAGCATGGAGCCTTCTCAAGGCTAGAATGTGGGGGAATTGGGGTCGAAAGCCCTAATTTCACCTCCCCATTACTACCCTCGGCCCCTAATTGCCCTAGGAATGCCTAATCTAGAAACCTAGACTTGATTAGACTCTATTTGAATTGAACCTAATCCCTAACCCAATTGAGCCTCGTAAGGGTAGTAGGGGGTGTTAGGGACTAGTTCCCCTATGCACAACCTAGCATATCCATGGCCAGTTAGTAGCTTAGGTCAATTCATTATACTCTAGCTTGTTGTTTGGTTTGGATAATCTAAATGAAATCATAATGTTCATATGTCACCCCCAACTTAAGTGATAAGTTCATACCCCTAAACAACCCACACATCTCTTTACTGCTTAAAACCCTAGTTTTGTGCTTGCTTAGCTTAGTTAGTTCTTTTCTTGCTTAGTTAGCTTCTTTCCTTGCTCTTGTCTTGTTTATGCTAGTTTAGTTCTTTAATTTCTATTTTGCTTCTCTCTTGCTTGCCGTAGTGTAATTTGCCTTTTCATACCTAGCTTAATCCTTTCTTGCTTGTTTAGCCTTAATCTAGTCTAGGGTTAACGTAGATTTCATTTCTGCCTTTAACTACTTTCTTGTTCATCCTTAGTTAACAATCAAAACAACCTTTAAACCCTTAACCCTAGTCTCCGCAGTAGGAACCCAGCAAAACTAACTTAGCTCTAGCGCCCCCTCTTTTCCCTGTGGATCGACCCTTTACTTTCCACCTTCCTATACTACGACACGACCCCGTGCGCTTGCGGGTGTAGTTGTTTTAGTAGACATAGGTGTGTTAGTTTAGGTCTTATAAATTTTGAAAGCAAACCCCCATCCACCGTGCATTCCGACCTCATGGGGCACATCTATTCAATCGAGTAGTGTGTTAGCACCACTAACGGAAGCGCACCAAGCTTTCTGGCACCGTTGCCGGGGAATAGAGGCGCTCGGCCTAGCTAGTTAGTTTTGCTTTGACTTTTCCTACTGCCCTCATCATTGCTATTCTTTATTCATTTTCCTTTGCATTTCTTGTGTATATTGGTTTACTAACTTGCTTTCTTTTGTTTGGTTGTGCTTTGTGCATGTGATAAGCCATTCGGGAGGAAACAAGATGGAAGACCAAAATGCACCTCACAAGCCGCTTCAAGACTACTTCATGCCTAGCAACTACAAATCGCCAATTGCTAGCAGGGTTGACGAAATGCCATGGGAGCAATTCTCTATTCCTCCAGGTCTTCTTGGGCTCCTGCCCATCTTCTACGGCTCAGAGAGTGAGAACCCCTATAAGCACTTGGACTCCTTTCTTGAAGTATGCTCCACCTTCAGGACGTCGACGGCTAGTGATGACACAATTCGGTTGACCTTGTTCTCTTTCTCCCTCAAAGATAGATCTAAAGACTGGTATGACTCAAGAAAGGACATCATGAGTTGGGAAACAATGAAGAATGCTTTCTTGAGATAGTTCTACTCTATTGCAAGGTTGACACAAATGTGGCGTGTCGTGACAAGTTTTAGTCAAATGGGAGATGAGCAGTTTCATAATGCATGGGAGAGATTCAAGAAGCTGTTGAGAGAGTGTCCTCACCATGAGATCCCTTTGTGGCAGCTAGTTCAATCATTCTACTCTGGTTTGTCTCTAAAGGACCAAGACACAGTGGACTCTTCTTGTGGAGGAGTTTTCATGGCTAGGCCACCTGAGGAGATATGGCCTTTGTTTGAGCAGTTGGTTGAAGGATCAAGAATTCGAGCTTCTAGCATGATGAATGAAAGAGGGTATGCCTTTGGTGTGACACCCCCTACTCATGATGACTCAAGCCCGCAAGTGATGAAGATTCTTGGTGACATGGTGAACTTCATGAAGAACCAGGTGACAAATGCGCCTTGCCACCCAGTCAATTCTATAGAGTTCTATGGGGAAGAAAAGAAGACACCTCACTCCTATAGCTACCAGGAACCACAAAGTCCCACATACAGCTCAAGGTTTGAGGAAGATGTTCTTTCTAGATTGAGAGTGTTTGATGATGTTCAAAGGGATGTTGCAAGGTTAGAAGAGAGAATAGAGCAACTATCTTCTATCATCGCTCTCCAAGAGGAAAAATTGTCTTCAAGACCCATCGTGAGCCACCATGAAGCAAGTGGACCCATGCCCTCTTCACATGTTTTCTACAGTCCACCCCCATGCAAGTGCATCCCATTAACTCCTTCCAAGGCTATCCCTAGCCTTACACTCCTCCACCACCTCCCTCATCTCAAATTTCACAAAACTTCACTTTCCAGCCCCAATTCTCTCATCCCCCTTAATTCCCTTCTCCACCTCAATTTCAACCCCAAGTATCACCTCCACCTCCTCCACAGCCACAACATGCTCCCCCTCTCCACCATGAGCAAGGTAGTGCTGTGACAGTTCTAAGGAGTGGAAAAACTCTTGAGCAGCCCGCAAGTCAAAGAAAGGCTGATAAAGCAAAGCAAAGGCAGCCAAGTGGTGATACTGTGATTGATATTGCTGAAGATGATGTTGTGATACCGCATGTTGAGTTTGGGATTCCATGTGATCCACCACATATCCCTTTTGCAGGTCCTACCATCCCTAGCGTTCTGCCTCATGTTTATGGAAGTGCGGCAAAAACTAGTGATCCTCCATTTGTAGAAGCACTAGATGAGCCACCGGAATTGAAAAGGAGGCAAAAGCACAATGTTGACATTCTTGAGGTGTTTCGTCAAGTAAAGGTGAACATTCCACTTTTGGATGCTATCAAGCAAATCCCATCATATGCCAAGTTCCTCAAGAACCTATGCACTGTGAAAAGAAGGTCAACGAGGAGGATTCCAAAGAAGGTGAGACTGAATGAACAAGTGAGCTCCATCATACAACACTCACTTCCCGTGAAGAGAAAGGACCCAGGAGCCCCACTCATACCTAGTTACATAGGGGGACATCGCATAGACAAGTCCTTGTTGATTTGGGATCTAGTGTGAATTTGATGCCATATCATGTCTATGTTGAGCTGGGCTTAGGAAAGTTGAATCCGGCACATTCCACTCTCCAGTTGGCAGATAGATCCATAAAAGTTCCTAGAGGTAGAGTGGATGATGTCTTGGTAATGATAGACAAGGAAAAAGTTGCGGTGTTCCCCGCAGATTTCATTGTACTTGATATGGAGCCGGAGGATAGGAAGATTCCATCATCTTGGGGAGGCCGTTCTTATCTACAGATGATGCCGACATTCATGTACGCAGTGGCGCCATGACAGTCTCATTCATGGACATGAAGATCAACATTAACATGTACAAGACCCCAACCCAGTGAGTCCGAGATAGGGATATTGGACATGGTCACTTCACAAGTCCAAATGGGCATTTGAGAGAAGGACATCAAGGTGAAGAAGTTAATGATGATTATTGTGATCAAAGGGATGAGGAAAACAGATTGAGTGCAAAGGAAGGATGCATGTTTTGCAAGAATAGACACATGAGAATGCCAAATGGATGAATTTTGAAGAATTACCAAGAAGCCTAGCTGAAGGCAAGAAACTCAGTGCTTGTGGGAGGCAACCCACCTCGGTTTGGGAATTTTTGACCCAAACTACATTTTTGATACTTTTTCTTTGTTTTTACATTTTTCCAAGAAAGCACACACACACACACACTCGTATTTGATAGTTTTTGTATAGTTTTGATATGTGCAGGCGAGAAAAGAGTGAAACGAAGAAGAATAGATGAAAGTTTGACAACACATCAATAGAATATCAACTTGAGATCTATTTTTGATGTTTGAACAAGATTCGAGTCTCCTATTGCTGTTACAGTGCCCAACACGGCCGTGGTACATCAACATGGTCGTGGTGGTGCACTCACATTCAACAAGAAAATGATCAGAAAATTGAGAAAATCAGATAAGTTTCGAACCAGGTCAGCACGGCCGTGGTACATGAAGCCACCATGGCCGTGCCGCGCAGCACGGCCGTGCAGCAGCCCGATTCCAGCAGATTTAAGTCAGAATTTGCAAAAAGAAATTCACTTGCTCATTTCTCCGAAGAACAGAACGGCCGTGCCCCGCGCCCTAGCGACTGTGCAGTGCTCTGCCCGCCCTTTCCAACCCTCGAATCCCCACCAAATCACCCCCAAACCATTTCCAATCACTCCCCTACCATTTCCACTACCTTAATCTCAAGATCCCACCCATTTCCATCCACAAACGCACCACTCTCTCTCTATTCTGCCCCAACAGCCCCGTTCTTCGGAGAAATCCGAAATTTTCTAATTCCACTTCATTTTTCGAGCAAGAATGAAGAAGTTTGCAAGGAAGTCAGTAGAGAAGACCAGGGGTGTCATCCCCTACCAAAGGAAGCCAAGGAACAGCCACCCCCAGTTGACGGAGGCGGAATTGGATGCCATAGTGGATCCTATCACTGAAGAAGCCACCGTACAACCACAACGGGGGTCACCATCTTCGTCGCAGCCACTGCCGTCTGCCTCCCGACACTCCGTCTCATCTGAGAGACCTTCCGCCTCAGCTGCGCGGTCGTCAGTTTCAGTCACACGACCGTCCGTCTCCTCCGCGGCACAACCAGAGCCCGAGCCGCGGCCACGACTACGACCCCATCGACGGCTCGTGTTAGCTGATGAAGATGATACTGATATGCCTGAAGTTGAGCAGCAACCAAGCCCGCCACAACGCCCGCTTTCACAGACAGAGGTTACTACAGGCAGGGCAAAGGAGCCCAAGCACCCTGGGTGCCTGACACGCAGAGTGTTACCTACTCGATACGCATGCCAAGCGTCAATGGAGGCAATGGGGTTCTTTGTCTGTTTTCAAGAATTGATGGAAAAATTGGGGCTTTTTGAAATATTGACACTGCAGCAGGAGTCATACATCGAGTTAACGCAGCAGTTCTTCGCCACGCTAGAGAAAGCAACAAATGATGGCGAGAATGCAATTAAGGTAATGATTGGGGATAAGAGGTGGAAAATAACCTCAGAGATGCTAAATCAGATTTTTGCCCCCAAGTGGAGAGATGGCTGCCCTCCTAGATGGAGGAAGGAAAGAAAATGACTCTAGTTCCATGTATCCAGCCATGTGGAAGTGCTTCACCGGCCAAAGTACATTTGTAGTAGGGAAATCAAAGACAAGTGGTATTCACAACCCATTTCTCCGCTATGTTCAGAAGGTGTTGGCAAACACCATCTTTGGCAGGTACGAAAATCAAGGCAGCTACACCAACAAAGATCTTTTTGTGCTTGGTTGGATGGCAAAGGAGAGACATGTGAACCTGGGGGCGTTATTGATTGATCACATGAGGACAATCCTGTCTAAGAGCACAAACCCATTTGTAATGGGAGGGATTGTAACATCTATTGCCACTGCCTTGGGGAATGACATGACACGATATACACAGGCAGAGGGTGGCAAGTTGGTTGATTTGCACTACCTGGCTCGCTCGTCCATGATTACGGTTACGGATCAGAAGATGATTTACCAAATCAACTCACCTTACCCAGGAGTCACATTGGAGCTGCCTTACCATACTCCTCCCCTCATGGAACAGTTTGGACCAACGCCAGATTTTCTAGAAAAGTTGAGGAGGTACGAGGAGGAGAACCCCAAAGGAGAGGAAATCCCCGAGGTGAGGTTTGCAGGGAGTCCAGGAGAGCCTTCACATGCGGAAAAGCAGAGGCGGACGGCAGAGGAGAGAGCGGCAAGACGGGTGAGGCAAAGAGAAGAAAGAATGGGAGCGTCAGAGCCACAACAGCCTTCAGTGAATGCATATGATATGGGTACCATACATGCACAGCTGGAGGGCATTCAGGCGACGCAGGACATAATTCTACAGGAACAGGAGGGCTTTTAGAGGACACAAGATGCCATGTGGTTGGACCACCAGCATATGCATTACCAGGTCAACCACCTTTATCAGTTTCACAATGCCCAGGCCCAGAGGAACCCACAGTGGGGTGAAGACTGGTGGAGTTCTTTATCAGCTTTTCAGGACAGCTATCCGCCTCCACAGTCAGACTACTGGGGCGCCTACTACAGGCAGGGAGGAGCACCTCCACCACCTCCGCAGTGATCATCTACCCTATCACCCTAGACTTTAGTGTCATGCTGAGGATAACATGGTTCAAAAGTTTGGGGTGGTAGGGCGGTATGCCCTTATTCTTCTTTCAATCATTTTTGCATCTCATCTACTATTTTACTTTTTGTTTGTTGTTTTTCATTTCTTTTTCTTGTCCTGCTATCTAGTCTAGAATTTTACTGCTTTGCATCTCTGCATACCATGTAGTTTGCTTTCTTTTCATTTTTGCATAATTTTCAAAAAAAAAATTGCTCTTTTTGCCATGCATTGCATATCATGTAGATTTTTGGTAATTTCTACATGTTTTATCTAGGATTTGCTTGTTTGTTGTTTTAAGTTCAATAATATAGGCTTAGATGTGATTGAAGGCAACTTGGCACCATTTTGGCCAATTTTGCTCAAATTTGAGATTTCTTGCCTAAAAGTATGTTTTGACCCAATCTCTACTATTTTGAGTAAAAATGATGATCTTTGACAAATGCAAGTGAGTTTACATTGTTTGTTTCTAAATGGTATCCATTCTTGACTTTTTACATGTGCATCACCTCTCTTAGGATTGTGATTGAATTGGTTGAATTGTGAAATTGAGCAAGCTTTGAACGCTTAGTGCTTGTGGAATCACTTGTTTGATATATCAATTTCATCTTGTTCATTCATGTGGTGTGATATCTTGAATGAAGTGTTGGATTAATTTTCATGCAGGATGTCTTATGTGGAAAATCATACCAATGACCCCTCTTTGACCCGACTATTCTTCCACCATCTTCATAACCCTCCGCCTCATAAAAAGATGCCCTAGAGCACATAATCATCCTTGGCCACCTCCAAAAGTTTGGGGTGGCCATATCTTTATCTCCCCGCTTCACTTTATCCACCATATGCCCTATCTACACCAAGGGCAAAGAAAAAGAAAAGCAAAAATAAAATAAAAGGATGCTCCTATTTAAGAGCATTCAAATAAAGAAAATATGAGTGTGTAAAAACACTCCAAAACGGCCGTGGCACAACAGAGCACCACGGCCGTGCCCCACAAAATGGCCGCGACACAGCAGAGCACCACGACCGTGCCAGCCACCACGGCTGTGGCACACCACCTCCACCATGATCATGTTGATCCACCACATCCGTGGCCGTTTTGACAAAAACCCTGTAACTTTGCTATTTTAATTCCCACGACCGTGCCCATCCACCACGGCCGTGGCCTATCCTACCCACCACGGCCGTGGTACCCCACCACGGTCATGCTACTCACAGAATCCATCCACTTTTTCACTGCTTTCCCCATTTTGCCCCTAACTTAACCTAGTGCTTCCCCCACACCTTTATATACCTAGGTGGCGGCTGGGGCACGGGGCTGGCGACCTTCTACCCCTTCCTAGCTCCCCAAATCGCCACCCACTCCATTCCACTCCATATCCACCTCAAATCCACTCCATTTCACCATTTCCACCACATAACCCCCCATATCTAAGCCTTCCATCCACTTCCCTCCATCATTCCACACCATTTCATCCAAGGAGAAGAAGGAGGACGTCCCTGCAGCTGCTGGAGAGGAGGACTTCTTCATCTACACCGAGCTCCATGGCTTCTTCTAACTCTTTTTGTATTTTGCTTTGTTATGAGTAGCTAGGCACCTTGGGTGGGCTGTTTGGGGGAAAATATGTTACTTTGATACCATGTTGGGGGAAAATGACATGTAAACTTTGTAATTTCATTTGTTAATGATTATATTCTATTTCTATCTCTTTCTCCATGGATTGCTTGTTGGTTTGTGTGTGAAATCACCTAGGAATTTAGGCAAATTGCTTGTATGTGTGAATTTTGGGATTTGCCCCTAGGTCCAATTCTTGGATCCCTAGGTTGTCTCCCATCTTCCTACATCCTAATCAATCTCCCTAAACCTAAGTGGGAGATCTAAGTAGCTAGATTAGGTAATTCTAGTGCAATTAGCATGGAGCCTTCTCAAGGCTAGAATGTGGGGGAATTAGGGTCCAAAGCCCTAATTTCACCTCCCCATTACTACCCTCGGCCCCTAATTGCCCTAGGAATGCCTAATATAGAAACCTAGACTTGATTAGACTCTAATTGAATTGAACCTAATCCCTAACCCAATCGAGCCTCGTAAGGGTAGTAGGGGGTGTTAGGGATTAGTTCCCCTATGCACAACCTAGCATATCCACGGCCAGTTAGTAGCTTAGGTCAATTCATTAGACTCTAGCTTGTTGTTTGGTTTGGATAATCTAAATGAAATCATAATGTTCATATGTCACCCCCCAACTTAAGTGATAAGTTCATACCCCTAAACAGCCCACACATCTCTTTACTGCTTAAAACCCTAGTTTTGTGCTTGCTTAGCTTAGTTAGTTCTTTTCTTGCTTAGTTAGCTTCTTTCCTTGCTCTTGTCTTGTTTATGCTAGTTTAGTTCTTTAATTGCTCTTTTGCTTCTCTCTTGCTTGCCGTAGTGTAATTTTCCTTTTCATACCTAGCTTAATCCTTTCTTGCTTGAAAGAAATGCAGAAAGCCATCTTGACAGTAAAGAATGGAGGTGAAATTGTGTTGTGTGGTTTTTTTTGTCTTGAAGTATGGAGATGAGTGTGGTTAATGGATCAACAAGGTGAACCTTGTATGCTATTCAAGTTGACCTTGATGGCTGTCGTCTTCCATATTCATTGCATGGACTTTTACTTGTGATGGAGCAAATGGATTGATGATGGTAGTGACAATCAATGATGGGCAGGGCATTGTCAGTGGATGTAGCATTGGGCTTGCCTTGTTCTAGGTTGGGTGTGGGCATCATAAACCGATGTCATTAATGAATGGAAATTAAAGCCAAATCCTAGGAGAGAAAGTAGTTGGGCTTCAATTTCAAGGAGATGTTGCCTTTCTATGGATGCAAAGGATGATTTTTAAAGATGGTTGCTAAAGTTGCAGATTGAATTCCCATCCACCAAAATTCATTTTGGAAATGATAATAAATGCATTGGGAAGTGTTGATATGGAAGAAAAGGAGGTGAGGTGTTTTTTAGAATCCTCATCAAACACTAGTGGCATCAGTTGTTGGAACGACACTAGATCATGGTTCTATTGGGTGTTGGGAACACAAAGGCTCGTTAAGTAGAAACCTCACCAGTAGGGAGGTCCTCATTAGGCAATAATTTTGTCAAGCATAGGAGTCTTGTTGTCTAATAAGCCATCAATGTCTGGAACCATTCATCCATGATCCTCTTCAAGCAAAAATCTAATTAGGTGCTAAAAGCATCTGTTTGTGGAAGCCTCGTTGGTCAATGAGAATGTGGATCAATTGAAACACATGTCGATGGAAATTCCATCTGTCAATGAGAACATAGAATGATGGAAATGTGTGTTGATGGAAGTCTCATTAACTGGTGAAATTTCAAAATGATGGCAACACGAATCTATGTGATCCTCGGGGGGAAATTGGTTTGTTGTCGAGTGAATGTTTTGTATGATGTAGAGTTTGAGGGGGAATATGGAACACAACAATTGATGAAACTCAACAAGACCACCGTCCTAAGTTGGTGTGTAAAGAATGAGTTCCCCTACCATGAAAATCAATGAGTTATGTCAAAATTTCATAAAATTAGCATAAAAATAGAGAACACTATATGAAAGGTTATTTGAAAGTAAGATGGGAGATATAAATGCAAAATTAAGCTAAAATACAATGAAATCAATTATGAATATGAATTCATCATAACCTATGAAAAATAGAAAGAGATTATGGTTCAAGATTGTTATTACTAATATCTCAAAGACTAGAAAATGTTAATAAAAGATTTTTTAAGATAAGAAAATCATAAACATACAAATGTCCTCAAGCTTTAGAAAAAAGACTCTTTATTAAATACTACATGTAGAGGTATAATCACAACAATTCCTTATACATGTAGTCCGATGAAAATAAGAAATGTAGACAATATGGATTTAGTATGATATTATGAAGGACCTTAAAATCCAAGATGATACAAAATTGTAACTCAACTAGGTTCATTTATTTCCTTTCTACTCGTTAATTTTTATCATGTAAGAATACACAGATAGGTGTATAATCCTTGAAATTGAAGAATGTTTTTAGATTTGTTGACAAACTCTCATCCACAATTACTATATAGGACTTTCACTTTGGAATAAAATGAATTGAATTCATGTGATGAAATTCATAAACCAATAAATAGAATCCAAGGTATGCTTTGAAGGATAAAACTAGGAATTTCCATTGAAGTCATCCAAAGGTAAAGCATACTATAATGACTGTGTACAAACCTTATTTAGCCCCCTCCTAAACCACAATAAAATATATGAAAATAGGAAGAAATTATTATATGAGTGTTTGAAAAAGGTAGTATGGTTATTTTTCTATATGCACTTACAGTTTAGAAGACTTTAAATTCATTAGTCGTATTGATTATCGATATATTCTTGAGGAGTAGAAGAACTTGATTATTAACATCACCTAGTATTTTATGCCATGAACAGATTTCACTCTTCTAATTATGAAGGATATTTAGTTAGAGCATTTGAGAACCTAGAATCCATATTTATGAACTCTTCTTGCCAAAGTATACTATTTTGTAGGTGCTTCATATAGGATCAATATATTGGATAAACACAATAACAATGAAACCCATTTGCTAATTCATATAGTTATAGATAGTTGTGTTTGATATTGATCACAAATATCAATAATCAAAATGAATATGTATGTGGTGATTACAAAATAACTTCCCATGTGAGTCTTTGGAATATAGTATCTATTTCGAACCATGAAAAAAAGTATGCCCCTTTCAGAAAACAATGCTAGTTTAAATATATGGATCATGATCCATGTGATATATGGAGCTAGTGTCTACATGTAAATCTATCATGACATTCACATATGGATTAAGACAAAAAGATTCCTTCCATTTTCAACCAATGTAGATGGAACCTCTACAATTTAGATAATTATTGTCAAAATTATTCCCACAACTTAGGGCTTCATAGCCTTTATTTCCACATATTTGACAAATACGAAATGATTGATTTGGATTACTTTTATTGAAAACTTGAAGGAAAACCTTGATTTCTTGATGTGAATTCAATGTTTCAAGGGTAAATTTGAAGAACTCTTCATAGTGTGTTAATTGATCACCTGCTGATTAATATTGGAGTTATGGATATGAGACATTGTTGTTAATATATTGATTCTAACTAAGCATGACATTCCACCAAGCAATCCATTTGGGAGAAAATTAGATTGAATTTAATTCATTTCTAACCAAAACTACATATCAGGGGTTTGCACTACTTATTTGATAAGTGAATTGAATTATTATCTTCTAGCATACTAAAGAGAATATCTCTATCCATAAAAGACAACACCATTTATGCAATAGGAAGCTTGGAAGCTACTGTTGTGTATCTCATGATACTCTAATAGAGAATCAACCGCTTTGGATGTCGGAATAGGATGATACATCATAGATAAGGTGAATATCTTGTGTTGGTCTTGGTGTGTGGATGAAAAAATGGACAAGGATGGTGGGCTTCCTTCTTCTCTATATCCCTATTCGTTCTAAGATTTGGTATGGGTGTGTGGAAGGTACTATGTTAGGATCCCACTCGTTGTTGCATGAATGTAGAAGTGGTGGTGGGATTTGGTTCCAGATCTATGAGTGAAATGTGGCTAGAATTGGTAGGAAAGGAACGGTTTGGAAGAAATGATCTCATAAAAGGCCTTGCATGGCCTGGAGATAGTTGATTTAGCTATATGCAAGTAAAAAAATACATTAGAAGATGTGTATAGTGTTGGTATACCGACATAAAGTAGTTGTTTCCACTAGGTATCAACAATTCAAAAATGCCCAAAATACCCCACCTAGTCATAGTGGGGAAGATAAAGCCTGCAAGAGATAATACCATGCATAAAACATAATTTGTCAAAAGACATAATCATTTAATGGTGAAGAAATATATGATGGTGAATCTTGTTCGCTTTTTTTTTCTTCCTATAGCAAGTGCTGGAATTAAATTGTCATACATATAATAGAAAAAAATAGTATTATGTTGCAAGTTTTATCAGACAAAACTAACATATCCAAATAAAACATTAAATTTATATGGAATGGGAGTACAATTACAATAGAGTTCAATACATAGTAGAACCTTTGGTATAAGACTTCAAATAGAATAGGAGTATAAGTACATCAAAATCAATTAGTAGTGGTGCATCTCAGCCTTAATCATGCCTAATTCATAAAGCCATCCAACATTACTCTTGTGTGAACTAGATGAACATACATTTGTAACTTGAACCTTTAGTGGAAAAGTGTATATTAGTAATGACACATTAAAGGTTGTACGAACACAAAATTTTGATGCAGGATGGCTATGTGTTGAAATACAAGTATCTCATTGATATAAGGGAACAACCCAACTCCCTCATTGCAAGCACAAAATTATATTTACTTCTTGTTGTTAGTAATTATAGTGTCACCTTTTTCACTATTGTGACAAAAAATATTTATCATTTTTGTAATGTTTTTTTGTAGTTTAGACATTAGCCATTTCTAACCATGAAAAAAACATGCCCCTTATGAAAACTAGTCAAGTTTAAATACATGGATCATGATCCATGTGATATATTGCACAAGTGTCTACATGCCAATATATCATGAGGTTTCTCTATGGAGTAAGACAAAAATAGCCCTTCCATCTTCACCCAATGTAGATAAAACCTATACAACATTGATAACTATTGTAAAAGTTATGCCAAAAACTTAATGTTGGTATGTATGCACATAGAGCCAATCATATGATGATCATAATGGGACATCATATACTTTATTTGATAATGATAAAGGTAATTATATCTATTATGTTTGTCTCAATAAAGAGATGATGACACTAATATAATAGATGCCTAAAGAAAGATGGATGTTGACGTCATGTTATGCATTAATTTGATATTAAAATCCAATATATTTATGAATCAGAAACATTGTGAACCAACCAATTCAAGAGTTGAACCAGCTGTTTCACATGTGAACTGACCGGTTAAGCAGTGAACCGACTTGTTCGATGATCACAGCTTCCAAAAAATTCATGATAATCCATTTCCTTGACTCCCAAATGATCTGGAAACCCAGACCATGGCCATCCTATTTAAAGGAGGGAAGTCTAGGTTTTCATAAGATACAACAAAAACCTCTAAAAATTAGTGTCCGCATAGTTGTGGTAATGTAAGATCCCGAGCAAGACTTACCCATCAAAGGGAGAGACAATAAGGAAGAGCAAGTCAATGCTAGCAAGTTTATATTTAAAGGAACAACTCCTTCATGTTGTCTCTAGTAGTGCATCGTGGAGTTCTCAGTGTATAGACTACGTAGAGGCATGAAGATCATTGCCACCTGCTAGGAGGATAAAAACCACCACCATTTGTGATGTTGCACCGGGAGGCCATCATCTCCATTTGACCATGTGCGTCTTGAGAGGAGTGCACATCACTATGCAAGAGTAGTCACTGGACTTTCTTCAAGACCAGGTATACTTGTTACTACCTTCTTCACTAGATATATCGTTGTTGATGCGATTTGTCGGTCAAGGAATAGGGACATATTTTTTTGTTTCCACTACCTTCTCTGTCATCTCTATTCCCTAACACTAGTATTAGATCCACGTCAATTTATGTTGTATCTTTATTTAAATCTATATGATTAGATGTATTTTGTTACATACGATATGAATATTAAAATGATAAATGTGCATATATATATATAAATATATATACATATATATGCAATCTATGCGCTTCACCCTAAAAACATTTTGATGGTGGATGTATGTGTGGTTCTGGCCAAAACCCCTGTGGATGTGTGTGCTTGGTTGTTTGGTTTTCTTTCATGTTGTTATTCAATTTTCACGTTGAGCCTATCCCCTCCTTTCTAAATGTAAATTAATGCTCTTCTTTCTATATTCCTCTCGAATATAACTCGAGATTTTCCCTTTTACAATGTAATGTAGAATACGATAATTTAAATTTATGCTTCATCATGAGAAGACATTCTACAGTTGGCGAGTCAATCGACTAAGAGTCGAGTTGGTCAACTGGAGGACTTAGGAGGCCAATGACAGGAGGAGCCAACTGATCGACTGGAAACCCAACTAATCGAATGGAGGAGTGCAGTCATTTTCTTGAGTGAAGAGCCAGTCGACCAATCGAAGGAAACCAATCAAACAACCTGGCGTCCAACTAATCAACTGAAGGGTTAATATGACTGATAAATCATATAGAAGTATTCTATTGCAGGTTGCTACTTGTGATGTGGATCTTATGTGGTAGAAAGTCTTTGTGGCTACAAAGTAGTGCATTAGTATGGCCATGACCATCGCTCGTATATTTTGATATTGCATGTTTTTCGTTTGTGGATATAGCATGTATATGATATGTACTATAAGTATGTGATGATTGGATATATATATATGTACTTATATACTAAATCCCTCAATAAATATTAAGTTTAGGATGCTTTCCTTATGTGACACACATGTAAAGATTGATCGACCAAGCGTAGGTTATGCCAAAGTGTGGTGCACCGTCTATCTTGTGAAAGTGTGATGGTAGATATGTGGGTTTGCCAAAGTATGGTACATTTCTATCGTGTTGGTTTTTTTGTCAGGCTGGGTGGCCTTAATGGGATTAAGTGCCTAGAAGCATGTAGATGCAATATGGAAAGGAGTTCTGCATACCATCTATCCAAGAATTTCATGAGATGTAATTGGCAAATGTTTCTTACCTTAATAATTGGTTATGTAGTCTTCCGAATAATAACTTAATTATTTTGGGTCTTGTCTCACTAGAAGGTTGTATGTTGCAATCTTCCAAATTGGTAGTGAGGGATATCAATTTGAACAAAATAGTGGGAGTGATAATCAATTAAAAGCCTATTAAATATCGTCAACATTATCAAATCATGACAAAAGTGTTTTGACAAAAGTTGCAAATTTTCTTTTGTAGATGTAATGATAAACACAAACACATTTTCTTTGTGATCGGTCCTTGAAAAGGACAAGTTAAATGGGAACAACTTTCATGACTGGATCTAGAGACTTTGAGAATCATTCTCACTTGAGAGTGTAAGATCTATGTCATGGAGACACCAGAGCCAGTGAACCCGCTCCCAATGCGCCTAAGGTTGGTAGGAATGCTTACTAGAAGCACTCGGAAGATGCGGTGGATGTAAAATGTTGATGTTGTGCTCAATGAACAATGAGTTACAAATACAACATGAGAACATGGATATTATTGAGATAGTTACACATCTTAAGAACATGTACCAAGATTAGGAGAGACAAGATAGATATGAGGTTTATAAGACATTGTTCAAGTTCAACATGGTAGAAGGAGATCCAGTAGGTCCCCATGTACTCAAGATGATTGGGTATGTGGACAACCTTGATTGAATGGTATTTCCCTTGGGTCAAGAGTTGGCCACAAATGTGATTTAGTAGTCACTTTCAGAATCGTATAGCCAGTTTGTCATGAACTACAACATGAATGATTTTGACAAGCCATTGTCAGAATTACTTGGCATGTTGAGGACAACTGAAGCACTGTGGAAGAAGGACAAACTCAGACCTATTATGATGACCAATAGAGGAAAGTTGAAGGGAAAAGGCAAAGATAAGAAGAGTTTCAAAACTAGCCAAAAACTGAGGTCTTATGCACTGAAAGCTAAGGGAGGAGAGAATAAGGAGGGAAAGTGCCACCATTGTCACCAGGCTGGACATTGGAAAAGGAACTACCCTCTTTATACAGAGGAACTTAGGAAGAAGGAGATAGAAATTGGAGAAGAAGTACTCTAGAACTGTGTGGAGCAAGAGTTGTTGAATGTACATTTGGAATTTGTCATTCATGTAATGGGTATGTAATAGAACTAGTCAATTGCTATTATGTACCTACCATAAATGAAAAAAATCACATATCTTGTATAGACAAGAATATTATGAATATAATTGATGTTTTGCTTTCAAAGATAAGATTTTTTACAGTAGTGGCCCCAATGTCTCATAGTTTATATTTGATAGTTCAATATATAGTTATATAGATAGGGAATGACTCAATGACTCAAACAATGAATACATATGACATTGTCATCTAGAGCACACAAATGAGAAATGCATTTCTAGAATCCATAATGATTGTCATCTAGAATCTTTTGGTTATTGAACCAAAAGAAACATACAAGTCTTATTGATTGGGCAATATGACAAAAACACCTTTGACTAGAAGTAGTGGGAGAGTGAGTATTCTATTAGGCCTCATACATACTGATGTATGTAGACCTTTTAGAATAAATTCCAGAGGTGGTTACTAGTACCTTTCTATATTTACTGATGATTTCAAAGATATGGTAGATTGTATTTGATGAAATACAAGTATAAATCTCTTGAAATGTACAAGGAGATCATGAGTGCAGTACATAACTAGCTTGGTATACGTATTAAAATATTTTGATATGATCGATATGGAAATACTTTAAACCAAAAGTTTGAGGACTTTCTGAGAGACTGTGATAAGGTATCACAATGACTCCACCTGAAACACAATGAAAGTGTATCAAGAAGAAAGAATCACACCATGTTAGTCATGTTGTGATTGTCAATAAATCTAGCTAATCTTGCAATTTCCTTTTTGGGACATGCTTTACACTAAAATAATGTACCATCTAAAATGGTTCAAAAGGCACCAATGAGATATCCCGATAAGTGTTTATAAATATTAGGATTGAAAGTTTAAGTAAGAAAATAGTTTCTTGAAAAACTTTTTCCACAAATCACATAAATAATATTTTGTTGAATACTACTTTTACATTCCAATCTGAAACCAAAATATATGTTTCTAGGATGGTTGAATTTCTTAAATGAAATTTATTTCCAAAAGAACTAGTGGGAGAACAGCAGAACTCAAAAGTTTAAGACTAACAAGAAAACATTAAAACTAAAGAGGTATAGTAGGAACAAGGAGAATCACAAATTATTATGGAATCTCAAGTTCCTTATGTAAAACAAAGCCTCATAGATCTAGTAGAACAATGCTTCAATATGATAGACTTTGATATCTTATAACTCAAAAGGGATATGTGTGATACACGCAAACCTTATGTTAAATGCAAGTATATGTATCAATGTAATATAGGCCCAAAGAGGCCTAGATGTCAAACTTAGGGAAATTCTTTCTAGAGACTACTACTAATTGTGATGCGATCAGCTAAGCCAATGAAAACTTTGAGTGAAGGTTTAATTATCTAAGATGGAGAAAATAAATCTAAGATTACTGGTTTTGATCTCAAGTGAGTGAATTCCTTAGGATTACAGTTTCATCTCAGTTAATATTGCAACTAACATCATATAATTAATAATTACCTCTCCTAACCCCTAGACAAAGAGACACGTAGCAAGAATTGCCCACTCTCATGGTGTAATTCACTAACTAATATAATACCAATCCCACTCTCATATTAATTTATTTATTAGTTAGGAGTTTTACAGAAATATCTGGGTTATTCTCTTCACACTCGTAGGCCTTTCTCGAAGCGTGGTATGAAATGTGTATATCTATGAGTTTTTGAACCCTTAATCCCTCTCTCGAAGCAATTAACAATCTAAACAACTATATATGGTGATCAAGCATAGATAATTTGTGATACTCTCTTAGAAATATATCCACAAATTAAGAGAGAAAGATATATTAATGCATAATAGTCAATTACAATGTATAACCGGGCTACTCTCGGGTTCTAAAGAACAAGGGGATTAGCCTCGTATAATTTCCATTGTCAAGTACATCAGTGAGAAGAAGAAAATGTGTGGAACATTCGAGAACTAAAAGAACCCTTGAAGAAGATGGTTTTTATGACTCCCTTTCGTGAACATGCCGATTGACTAACCTCGGGTTGCAAATTTGTCCACCGAAGGTGTCCGAATCTCCTAGAACGTAGCTTTCTTATCCACTTTTCTCCTCTCCTTGCTCTCGGTCATCGTACATTGGAATGGAACGAGATACCTCAGTTTGGCCGAAATCCCTCTAAGTCGTAAATGTGACTTAGGGTGTCATTAATTGCCAACTGTCAAATTAAACATGATTTATAAATCTTCCTGATCTTGATGTGTCGA
Organism: Alisma plantago-aquatica; assembly: GCA_963693085.1. Classification (NCBI taxonomy): domain Eukaryota; kingdom Viridiplantae; phylum Streptophyta; class Magnoliopsida; order Alismatales; family Alismataceae; genus Alisma; species Alisma plantago-aquatica. Next base: position 872,945,704 of record OY856409.1, read on the forward strand.
TACTACTAACTGTGTGTCAGTACTACTGACTCCTTCGATAGTTGCAGTCACTTGTGCACTTGTCAGTACTACCAAGTTGATGTCGGTAGTACCGAGAGTTCTCAATATTTTCTGAATCCTTGTTGTGAGGTTATCGGTACTATTGACTTCCTTGGTCAATACTACTGGGTTGTCTCAATTTCACATGTTCCTTTTTGAGCAAGTGTTGGTAGCACCGATAGGCAGGTCGGTAGTACGGAGCTATGTATTTTCTTGTAGTTTCACAAGAAATTCCACAAAAAATAAACATAAAATCTCAAATAATAATGAATCTAGCAGGAACATTAAAAATAAATTTATTTGATACAATTAGGTGTCACAAGATAATGGTGAAAAATTGTGAACAAATGATATGAAAATGAACAATAACTGCACAAAAATTCTATAATAAAATAGCATGTGAGAACGACAATTATTTAATGCATCAATGTGTTGGTCATAGATATTGAGACAACAATCTACCTAGAATCTATTGAGGGACCAGAGTCTGAGAAATGGCTTGAGGCCATGAGATCCAAGATGGATTCCATGTATACCAGTAAGGTATGGTCTTGGTGGATCCACCTGAACGGGTAAAACCCATAGGGTACAATTGGGTCTTCAAAATGAAGACTGACATTGATGGTAATGTACAAACCTATAAGGGTAAATTGGTTGCAATGGGTTTCAAACTAGTTCAAGGTGTTAAACATGATGAAATATTTTCACCAATTTTCATTGTTGAATCCATCAAGATCATGCTTGTCGTTGCATCTTAGTAAGACTATGAGATTTGGCAAAATGGATGTTAAAACCACATTACTTAATAGAAATGTTGTAGAGGATGTATATGTGACACAACTTGAAACTTTTTTAAATCCAATTATTACAAATAAAGTCTATAAGCTACAAAGGTCAGTCTATGAATTGAAGCAAGCATCTCAGAGCTAAAATATTCTATTTAATAAGATAGCCAAATGGTTTTACTTTAGTCAAAATGAAGAGGAAATATGTAATTAAAAAAGTTGATGGGAGCATATTTATATTCCACATAATGATGGGGAATAACATCTTTATCTTGCATATATTAAAACCTAATAAGGAAGTACCTACTCTATGAAAGGTTTAGGCAAAGAATCCTATTATCAGGAACCAAGATCTATAAAGATATATCTATAGAGCTTCTTGACTTAACTAAGAGAACACACATTGGCAAGACGTTGAAGGGGTTCAACATGGGGGACTTGATGAGAGAAAATATGTTCATGTTTCATGGGATTTGTCTGTCAAAGGCCCAGTATCCAGTTCTTGTGAAGAACAGGCAAACATGTGTAAGATGTCATATGCATTCACTATTAGATCTATCATATGAAATTTTATCTACTCATCATGTTGACTCTTATGTATTACATGACAAGCGGATATCAATCGGATCCCAGTAAAAGTCATTGGACTACCATAAAAGAACATCCTTATGTACTTGAGAAGCACTAAAGGACAAGTTCCTTGGTTATGGTAATAATTAAGAGTTGGGTGTAAAGGGTTACATTGATGCAACCTTCCAAAATGACAAAGTAGATCACAATCTAAATTTGTGTTTGACCTTAAAATGAGAACTATAAGCTGAAAAAGTTCTAAGTAAGAGACAGTTATTTAAATTCTACAATAGAAGTTGAGTATCTTTGTGTTATGAAATATAGATATAGAAGCTCATGTAGATGAACTTCTGGGAGGTTACAGCCATTGATGATACAGTAGAGATATTGTGACAACAATGGAGCTACTAGATAGGCAAGGAATGTCACATAGTATACTACTAAAATTCCATCTCACGTGAGAAGTTGTATAGTGAGGAGATGTGAAAACTTGCAAAATACTGACTTGAAGCAAGCATTGCTAACCCTCTATAAAAGTACTAGTACAGTAGAAACATGATGGACATGTTAAGATCACTTGAAATAATAATTCGCAAGTGATTGGATATAAGTGCAAGTGGGAGTTTGTTGGTATGTATGCCATAGAGCCAATCATATCTTGATTTTTATGGGATAGCTTATACTTGATTTGATAATGATAATGGTAATTCCACCTATTATGTATGTCTCAATCATGAGATGATGACAAATGTATAATATATGTCTAAAGAATGATGTTACTCAATGACATATGTTTTTAGGTTGAGGGGCTAAATAATAAGATCATATGTATAATAAGAGTACATACATTTGTGTTATGTCCCTTGTCAGATATTACCATGGAAGCAAAATAGACAATAGTAATACACAAGACTAGAGTGTGTGTTGGTCGATGATAGAATCTCATCAATCATGATATGTGATATCAAACAAAGCACATATGACCCTAGGAAGTGAGGAGGATAGAAGCAAATCAAAATACACCAAGGGCCTCAATCAATATACTAATAATTAAAATATAAGTATAGTTTTACCTAAAGTGTGTCAGTTTCTCTTTTTACGGAAGTTCACTTTAAAAAATATTTAGATGAAAATTTAAATGAATTTAGACTAAAGCTTGTAATATTAACAAATAAAATGAGTGATCAATTACCGCCAGTCCTCTTGTAATATTATATGCATGTATTAATACATATCAGTTGTAAATGTATATTACTAGTATGTCAATGAACCAAAAAAATTTGGAACTTTAGTAAATTGCAACATTTATAGATCTAGTGGAAAATTAATATATATCATCAAAATTATTACAATTAGGTAGCCAAGTTTATCTATAATCTTAATAGTTTTCATTCTATTACTAGTACACATATAGATATGTGAGTTAATAAGTTGTTAAGGGATGAATAAAAAATTTAAGTGTTTCCTAATTAGAAAAAGGAGTGTACTACATTGTTTTCAAATATTACATCAACCCTAGATACACACACTTATATACATACATACATACATACATACATACATACATACATACATACATACATATATATATATATATATATATATATATATATATATATATATAGAGAGAGAGAGAGAGAGAGAGTCAGGCTAGTGTACACTCGAGTGTACCGGAGGCACTGTACACCTCAGTCATTTTTAAAGATGCAATAACTTTTTGAAAAATCTAAACTATTTATCTTCTTAAATATCTTAAGAACATACCATATAATAAATTTTTGCTCATTTGGACACTTATAGGTCGTGCATTTAAAGGATGCAAAAATCAGGCATTTCAAATTAGTTTTGTGTGTAGATTTTGTTGCCCTTAGATGAATGACTTACACTCATCCAAATGAGCTCAAATTTGTATGTGGTCTATTATTATTGTAACCATTAAGATCAATGGATTAGATTTTAGAAAAACATGGTCTAGATAGGCAAACACCATTGGGGTGTACGATGTGATCTGTACACTCGAGTGTATTCTAGCCTGACTATATATATATATATATATATATATATATATATATATATATATATATATATATATATACATATATATACATACATATATATGGTATGTATTCATTGCTTGCACGGGTGACTAACTTATGTGACCCGTGAATTTGTTTTGTAACCTAAAGGCACATAATTGTAATGAGATGATCAAAATTGTAATATGAAAAATCATTTTGTAAATATAGTGTGAAATTTTTTTGACCATTTGTAAACAATTTATGATGTATTATAAAATGAGTCTTTCTATTACAATTTTAGTCATCTCATTACAATTTTGGATGTATCATTACAAATATGTGCCTTCCTATTACAAAATAGATGCAAGGGTTACAAACCTTAGTTGCCAGCAAGGTTGTGAATGAATTTCTTATACAGCTCCGTGACTATGTTGCCTATGGTTGCACCCCAGGTTGTTGACTTTGTACAAGTCATCTGGGTGCACCTAGGTGACAGTGGATGATAGAGGAGGCTGTGTTGCTAGTTTTTCCATCATCCAATCTAATTATATATATATAATTTATTTTTCAAAGGGAACTTTTGTATGAAGAGAATGATACAGTAGGTAGAACTATACATATATTTTAATTATTAGTATATTGATTGAGGCCCTTGGTGGATTTTGATTTTCTTCTATCCTCCTCGCATTCTAGGGTCACCAAACATGACTCCATGAAATTGAGACACCTATGTAGTTTATTGTAGATTCACTTGAAATTCCACAAAAAAATGAACATAAACTCCTAAATAATAATGAATCTAACTGGAACATTAAAAATACATTTATTTGATGCAATTAGGTGTCACAAGCTAATGATGATAAATCATGCACAAATGATATAAAAATGAACAATAATTGTACAAAAAATCCATAATAAAACAACCTATGAGAATGACAATTATTCAGTGTCAATCCTCTAAGCTTAAATGTTGCTCGTCCTTGAGCAACACCACCTCAGATATGTTTGAGACAAGTCAGTCAAAGGACATAAAATATGAATTTCCTTTCTTAACTATCCCCACCTGGTGGTCCCAAACCATCCTTTACTGACCAATGAACAAATAATTACTGTCAAGCGACCAAAAATATCCATAAAGTATGTCCACCCTTAGATTAGTGAACACTATCAATATAGAAGTTAACATCATAGTCAATCAGACATTCGGTTGGTGCATCATGTGATTCCTTATCTGCATTTCTCTTTCCTAACTACCAACTACTTGGAAGCAGTTCTCCTTATAAGAATGAATGAGGAGATCAATCATATATGTGACCTACAATAAGAGCAATGGATGGAATGAAATAGGTGGCTTATGAAGAATCACAAGTAGCATCTGAATTATTTATGCAAAATAAAACATGATGAACCTAAATGGTGAAGATAATGAGAAATGCATGAATCCTAATGCCTAATATAATGGGTGAAATGATGCATGTGTTGAAAACCTCATCAAATGGATGGGAATGAAGTAAAGAAGAGAATATATCATGTGAATGTTTTCATTTATTTGTGAAGAGTTTAGGGCATCATTTCTCCCTCTTTATTTCAAAATATTAAATTTATTTTTCACATTTTTTCATTGGCTTGCTATTTTAGCATGATGGAAAGTTATGCTTGTGCTTCACCAACATATCTCATTCATTTTTTTTCTTTTCATATTTTTTGGTGGGTATGGATGTGCATCCCTGCACTCTTATTTCAAAGGAAAACATTATACCAAAAGATGTGAAAATGAATATTGAAAAAGCATGTAATCTACATGTAATTGTTATGCAACTAGATGATATTCACAAAATTTGTTTATGCATAATTTTTTTTTCTTTTCATTTTGTAACTAATGCATCTAAAGAGAAACTCACTATCATATCACCTATTATGCCATGCAATGCAATCAAAAGGAAATAATTTGGTTTACTTGATCATCTTAAGGTGGTGAATCAAAATGAGTGGAAAATGGATGGAATCACATAATTAAGAAACAATGACTTTTTTGAACTATGATATGTCCCTCTCTAATGACTTGTGCACAGGGTAACTTTAAGATTTTTTTTCTTAAATTTCAATTTAAGATCCCGTTAATTATTTGAACAAATCAGGCTCAAACCCCATCTTCACCCAAATTACATGAATAATTAAGAGCGTGATTCATATTAATTTTCCTTAAGATGACTAACCCATACACTTCCTGTAGGTGGTGTTACTCAAGAAATTCAACTAAGCCCAAAGAGAAGAACACATATTTTTCATTTTTTTTATTTCCATTGCAAACACATGAAAGCACGTGATAATGATAGGAATCATGAATTAAGCTCCCCACTATTACACTAGATAGACGTGGATCCTACAAATTAAGCAGTAAAAACGAAAAACAAGTAAATAGGAATAGGGTTGTTACAGCACCCCCCGAGGTTGAACATGACTATGTCTGCTGTAAAGACCAAGTCTCTACTATTAAACATGATAAACAATTACATCAAATGTGTGGCAGCGGAAGAAATAAAACTTGACTTTATTCAAAATGTATAAAGAGTACATTATAAAAATTTCCATAAAGGAAGTACAACTTTATAAAAAACATAGGATCTAGGTAGAGGAAGACTTAGACTAAGCCAATATTGTCTCCAAACAAAACAACTTAATATATAAAGGCGACTATGAACATGCAAGCTATATGTTCCTTTTCTTCTTGTCCTATCCTTAGCCTTAGGTTCACCAAGCTTCCATGCGCACTCTGATCCTAGCCTGGATGGTTGGGGTCGTCCAGCAAGAGAAAGATAAAGGTATGTGTTATTCAAGAGAAATAGGACAATTAAATAATCTAAAGCATTGCAATATAAAAGATTCTCTACAATAAGAGATTTCAAAAGAAATGAGGCAAGTATATGAATAAGAGAGAGAAAACTGCCATAACCAATCACCACAATAATAATCACATTGCATGAATATATTAAGACACAAAGTCATCTCAATGTAGGGTGAGGCACCTACCAGACCTCACCAGTGGTAGGGGGACTAAAACCCCAGTGCCTAATATATAAAATGGCATGGGGACTAAAACCCCAATGCCCGGTAGGAGGACTAAAACCTCAGTGCCCTATGGGTGGTTTGTACTCATGTACACTACATTGTCATTTGGCCTCAAATATATCATGCTTAATAGTCACATGGCAGTAGTGAGAAATAAAAGAACATTACAACATTGCAAAATGGGAATAAAACCCAAATAATTAATCTCAATAGATGGACCATCATTGGAAACAACATTATCCAAGTATTTCAAAAAGATGAGCCAACATAGGCAACCACAATATACAATATCTCCAAGTATTTCAAAAAGATGAGCCAACAAAGGCAATAGCAAGGTTCACATAATTCAAATATATGAGTCATAAGGGCAACAAAAGCATCAAATATGTAAAGAGCCAAATAAAGGAATATTGAAGGATAACAAGGCTAGCACATCTTTAGGGTAGGGTTGGATAAGAGCCCAACTGAAGGATAGGTAATTTGCACATATACATTCACATTCACCTTTGATATGATTAACATATATAAATATGATTCACATACCTGTTTTAATTAATTACCATCACATTCACCAATCTGATTGTATCCCCATTCCACATTATCCTAGTTGCAAACATTATCATGTATTAGAATGTATTAACGCATAAAGTATATGAAAAACCCTAATTTTCTGCCTTCCAAGCCAAAACACGATTTGTGACTCAAAACCTCGACCAAACGATTATTCATATTATCCTGATTAATAAAACATATTTTATTTTACAAATTGGAGTTAAAATGAATTAATTATGTATTTTAGAACATTTTATACACTTAAAAAAGCATTCAAAGCAAACTTCGAAAAAGGAATCCAAATCATGACTAAAAAACTTCAAAATCGAATTCTACATTAAAAATCCTTTCCATTGACTATTTATTCAAATTTTTCTAACATGGGAATGATTTATTATGAATTAAACCATCTCACCCAATCAGAATTCAGGGAAAAACCACATCAGCAAAATAAGGGGCGATTGGGCCACTAAGGTCGGGCCCACGCTGACGCGGACCAATCACAATTGGCCGCATCAGCAGGTCCACTCTCGCTGACCTAGGTCAACAGTGAGGAAGAAGGAGAAATGACCAAAATACCCTTCCTCGTCAAATTAAATCAATTAAAATGGCGAGGGCTCTTGGGTCATTTATGAGTATCAAATAGTTGCTGTGAGAAAGAAACACAGAAGGTGAAGTTACACAAAACCCATGCGATGTTAAATGGTTAATCACAGGCGCAGGGGCTCCCTGGTCATTGCATGACCAGGATTGTTTCCCACTCTGGCCATGGCTGCGCGCAGCACAGCCTGGAGCTCGGCTCCATGGCACATATCGCCTTCCAGTGCGTGGCGACACAAGACGGTAATGGGGATGGACTCCCCGAGTTCTCGCAGTCTCAGAGAACCAAAAAAAAAACAAGGAACCCAACCGAGCTCAGAAGCAGAGGCACACACATAGCCGGACAGAGAGGGACAAAGATCCGATCAACATCCAAAAGATCGCGATGAAACAAGAAAATAATACCATCCACACGATTGTGAATCCGTCACGAGGTCAGAGCAGGATGCGGTGAGGTTGGAGGAGCTCAGAAGCTCAAAAATAGTGGGCTCCGCCGGAGGTCGCCGGTGGCCTATAGGTATGAGCAATCAGGCGCGTCGCAGGGCAAAGAGGAGTGTCAGAATTGAATAAAAGAGGTCGGAGATGCTTACCGCACAAGGAATTGGTCTTTGAAGAAGACAAAGGCCGTGGCGAAGCCGCCATCACTGGAGAGGAAGGACAAGGTGTTCGGGGTGCCAGGGGTGAGTAGGGGTGAAATTGGTGGGAGAGGAGGAAGGCTCGAAGCCTGAGGGTCGTTTCTCAACCCTTAAACAAACGTGAGGAAGGGTCTACGCCCTGTGTGCAAGACCGGCAGAGAGGGGGGAAAGAAGCGACTTGGGCATTTCTTGCAGAATCCACCATAACGACCAATCAAGGGATCACATGAACCGGCGATGTGAGACGAAGCCAACGGAAGTGAAATCGTCTGGAACGGTGTTGTGTAGAGGGAGAACTGAGTCGAGAAGCATACCACGGCCTGTCTGTTCAGTTGCTGGAGGTAGAAGAAGGTGTTCGGGCCGTTAAATCAAAGGAAAATCACGTGGAGTCATCCGATCAGGTGTCCACGATGGACCCCAGGCGTGTGACAGCTAAAAATAACCGAACAATAGGCTAACGAATGCATTTAAATGCAAATCGCAATCAAACCTTAGTTGTACATTACTCCAAAATCATAAAATTGATTTAAGGGGTCAAATGAAGTCCAAAAGGTACCAAATTTTAACCACATGCTCATATTAAAGTCTAGAACAATGCTATACAATTATATTCTCGTTTTACTCATTATTTGTCCTTAATTAATATATTTCTCATTAAAGTGTATATTAATATACTAAAAGGTGTGAATTAATATGAAATGACTATATTAATGCAATTAGTGAGTCAAATTCGAGGTGATAGATATATATGAGTATTAAGAGAAAAATATCAACAATAAAATATGTTTTCACACATTTATCTTCAAATTGGAGGAGAGAGAAAGTAAAAGGAGTAATATTCTCATTAATCACTCATATACACATTATTACTAATATATTTATCCAAAAAGCTCCAAATTAACATTATCTACTTATTTGCTCTCTTAAGTGTACATTTTGCATATTAAGACCCCAATTATTTCATTGTGTGGGTTATTTGTGCAAACACCCCTCCATTTATATAAATGGGGGTAAAAAGGTAATTTCAACATTGAATTGTGCTCAAATTGCACAAGGAGTCCAAAAAGAATATAAAAGAAGGGAAATTTATGAAAAAGGTCCAAATGGACTAGAAGGCCAAGAAAAGCTCAAAAGTGGGTAAATTGCAGGGCAGACCCTGAGATTCAGTATGTTACATCACACCACCCCTTAAAGAGGATTTCGTCCCTGAAATCACAACAAGAGCAAAGAGAGCGTGAGTGTGCAACTTCCCAACCTTAAACACTAGGTTATAACCCTTAATCTAGGGTACGACACAAAATCTACATAAGTCAGGTGTTACTAAGGTTTCCACAAAACTTATAGCCTTTTATCAAAACACAAATTAACATTTTTGCCTTATTAGCATATTCTCCATTATGAAGAGGTATCATATCATTATACTATCACTTGTGCCACATTTTATTCAAAAGAATTACATATCAATATTATATCATGTGAATTTCCCTCATCAAGGGTTTTAAGCAAAATTAGGGTTTACTAAGCCATTTCACCATTAATGAATGTATTAGGTCAAAAGCCTTAATAACGTGAATTCATTTTCCATTATCCTCTTAAAACTATCATGTAGGATTATCACAAATTATTTTGTAGAAAAAGTTAATATTATCCAACAAGTTATTAAGCACATTGTCATATCATCTTTCATACTCATATAATGACATCATTAATCATTTTCTTCCATTACACTCCATATTATAAATTATACATGTTTTACATCACATTAGGCATTTTATGAATATTTATGTGAATCCAATCATTCATTATCATGTTTGAGTCATTATACTCATTTTAGTGAATAGGATGTAACATATTAAATATTAATGAATTAATTCATATATCAAGTTATGATGAGGTGTTCATTAGAGAACGAGGTGATATACCTTACATATATTGATAACTTTGTGACTATAATCCATTTATATGCATCAAGGTATATTATGTGATGATGACACCTAATGTCACTAATGTATCATGAAAGGCATATATATGTATATGTTGTCAAAGAGAGATGATTACATATAGGTCAACATGATCATTACATGTTAAAGCATCCATAGGGTGCATTATCCATACACATTTTACCATTAGGGTGGCATAGTCAACGTTATCTATATTCACAATTAGTAATGAGTAACTCATAATTATGTGCATCAAGAATATGTGAAGGTTCAAGCATATGAACTATCTTTATATGACTTACTACATATTCATGTGTGTATAAACAAACAAGTTGAATTACTAGTATAGTGTTTTGGTAAATTCTTGTTCACATAAGTTATTATGTACATAATTCCACATAGATAGGGTTTCTAACTCTAAAGGTATTTGATTTTGCTTTTTAGTTGGGATTCCATCCCCCTAAAAAGGGATTTCATCCTAGAAATCAGATTTGCAAAACCAAATAGGGTACTAACACCATTACCCTCACTCCACCCCTTAAAAGGGTCAACTAAGTCAAACTAAGCTAAGTGTAAAAGGTACATAAGGTTCAATGCTAAAAGGATTTACTAACCAAGCTTCAGGGTGTAACCTAGGGTACACTAAACCCTAAACATAAGAGTATAAGGTATTTAAGGATGATTTTTGTGTAAGAGATCAAATCAACTCTTATGGTTTTCCTAAGGTATTCAACAATTAGGCAACATGCCCAAAGATAGACTATTTTGAGCTGTCTCTATCAGATCAAGCCAGGCCAGGTCATATGAGCTCAGGAGTCCTCGTTACCAAGCAAGTGGGGCGGAGGAAAATATTGCCAGCCCCCAAGCTCTGACTCTTTCTAGACACCATCACTTCAACTTATTGCTCTAGTAGCTTCTCAATAGACAATTCACCAAAAAGTTGACAAATTTTATTTCTAATTATGAAATTATTATGATCTTAAATGAAACTTTCATCATAAGTCAACTCTAAGGTGAAAACTTACTAAAGGAAACTACATATGGTAAGGGTTCTATCTAGGAGACAATTTGAATTAGTGAAGAATCCGACTACCTTGATGCTCTGATACCATGCTGTAAAGGCCAAGTCTCTACTATTAAACATGACAAACAAGTACATCAAATGTGTGGCAGCGGAAGAAATAAAACTTGACTTTATTCAAAATGTATAAAGAGTACATTATAAAAATTTCCATAAAGGAAGTACAACTTTATACAAAACATAGGATCTAGGTAGAGGAATACTTAGACTAAGCCAATATTGTCTCCAAACAAAACAACTTAATATATAAAGGCGACTATGAACATGCAAGCTATATGTTCCTTTTCTTCTTGTCCTATCCTTAGCCTTAGGTTCACTAAGCTTCCATGCGCACTCTGATCCTAGCCTGGATGGTTGGGGTCATCAAGCAAGAGAAAGATAAAGGTATGTGTTATTCAAGAGAAATAGGACAATTAAATAATCTAAAGCATTGCAATATAAAAGATTCTCTACAATAAGAGATTTCAAAGAGGCAAGTATATGAATAAGAGAGAGAAAATTGCCATAACCAATCACCACAATAATAATCACATAGCATGAATATATTAAGACACAAAGTCATCTCAATGTAGGGTGAGGCACCTACCGGACCTCACCAGTGGCAGGGGGACTAAAACCCCAGTGCCTATAAAGTGGCAGGGGGACTAAAACCCCAGTGCCTAATATATAAAATGGTAGGGGGACTAAAACCCCAGTGCCCGGCAGGAGGACTAAAACCTCAGTGCCCTATGGGTGGTTTGTACTCATGTACACTGCATTGTCATTTGGCCTAAAATACATCATGCTTAATAGTCACTTGGTAGTAGTGAGAAGTAAAAGAACATTACAACATTGCAAAATGGGAATAAAACCCAAATAATTAATCTCAATAGATGGGCCATCATTGGCAACAACATTATCCAAGTATTTCAAAAAGATGAGCCAACATAGGCAACCACAATATACAATATCTCCAAGTATTTCAAAAAGATGAGCCAACATAGGCAATAGCAAGGTTCACATAATTCAAATATATGAGTCATAAGGGCAACAAAAGCATCAAATATGTAAAGAGCCAAATAAAGGAATATTGAAGGATAACAAGGCTAGCACATCTTTAGGGTAGGGTTGGATAAGAGCCCAACTGAAGGATAGGTAATTTGCACATATACATTCACATTCACCTTTGATAGGATTCACATATATAAATATGATTCACATACCTATTTTAATTAATTACCATCACATTCACCAATCTGATTGTATCACCATTCCACATTATCCTAGTTGCAAACATTATCATGTATTAGAATGTATTAAGGCATAAAGTATATGAAAAACCCTAATTTTCTGCCTTCCAAGCCAAAACTTGATTTGTGACTCAAAACCTCGACCAAACAATTATTTATATTCTCCTGATTAATAAAACATATTTTATTTTACAAATTGGAGTTAAAATGAATTAATTATGTATTTTAGAACATTTTATACACTTAAAAAAGCATTCATAGCAAACTTCAAAAAAGGAATCCAAATCATGTCTCAGAAACTTCAAAATCGAATTCTACATTAAAAATCCTTTCCATTGACTATTTATTCGAATTTTTCTGACATGGGAATGATTTATTATGAATTAAACCATCTCAGCCAATCAGAATTCAGGGAAAAACCACATCAGCAAAATAAGGGGAGATTGGGCCACTGAGGCCGGGCCCACGCTGACGCGGACCAATCACAATTGGCCGCATCAGTAGGTCCACTCTCGATGACCTAGGTCAACAACGAGGAAGAAGGAGAAATGACCAAAATACCCTTGCTCGTCAAATCAAATCAATTAAAATGGCGAGGGCTCTTGGGTCATTTATGAGTATCAAATAGTTGCTGCGAGAAAGAAACACAGAAGGCGAAGTTACACAAAACCCATGCAATGTTAAATAGTTAATATCGGGCGCAGGGGCTCCCTGGTCATTGCATGACCAGTATTGTTTCCCACTCTCGCCATGGCTGCGAGCAGTACAGCCTGGAGCTCGGCTCCATGGCACATCTCGCCTTCCAGTGTGTGGCGACACAAGTCGGTAATGGGGATGGACTCCCCCAGTTCTCGCAGTCTCAGAGAACCCAAAAAAAATAAGGAACCCAACCGAGCTCAGGAGCAGAGGCACACACATAGCCGGACAGAGAGGGACAAAGATCCGATCAACAGCCAAAACATCGCGATGAAATAAGAAACTAATACCGTCCACACGATTGCGAATCTCAAAAACAGTGGGCTCCGCCGGAGGTCGCCGGTGGCCTATAGGTCTGAACAATCAGGCGCATCACAGGGCAAAGAGGAGTGTCGGAATTGAATAAAAGAGGTCGGAGATGCTTACCGCACAAGGAATTGGTCTTTGAAGAAGCCAAAGGCCGTGGTGAAGCCGTCGTCGCTGGATAGGAAGGACGAGGTGGTCGGGGTGCCAGGGGCGAGTAGGGGTGAAATTGGTGGGAGAGGAGGAAGGCTCGAATCCTGAGGGTCGTTTCTCAACCCTTAAACAAATGTGAGGAAGGGTCTACGCCCTGTATGCAAGACCGGCGGACAGGGGGGAAAAGAAGTGACTTCGGCTGTTACAACCCCAATTTTTGGGTTCAATTGGTGAGAAATGCAGTTTCTCATATTAAAGATAATTGAACAAAGAATGGTATAATTTGTTTTGAATACATGGGTTTCGTTTACAATAGCCTTGATGTTTTTGTTGTGGGCTTTATTGGCTATTGGGCCCAATGGCAAAGAAATAACAAAGAAAATTCAATTAGTGAATGAATAATTGAATATTTGAGAAAAGAAATATGTAGAAACCTCTAGAAGGCAAATCCAAAGAAGATTTCGTGTCTCTTGGGTTCCTTGGGTTCCAAGGAGTCCAAAGTTGCATAAAGAGTGCAATAAGAAAAGAAAAGATTTATTTAGTATTTCTTTATTAAGAAAGAAATTGAAAATAATGGTAAAATATGGAAAATGAGTGGAAAGAGGCATAAATGAGATTCCTTGGTGAAATTTTGTATCCATGAGGTTGCTAATATTAAAAGGGATGCCAATGAGGAAAATAAAAGAGAAATAAAAAGAAATCCTCAAAAAAGAGATATTTTAATAAGAAATAAACAAGATAATGTGAAATAATGCATCTAGAAGGATAATAAGTATCCTTAAAAAGGAATTTCGAAATAATAGAGTTCCTTGGGATCCAAGGAGTCCCAATAAAGAGGAAAGAAAGAGAAAATACTAAAAAGACAAAATAAGAGGATATTGTGTTGCTTTATTAATGAATTATGAAGTATTGTTAAAAAGAAAGTAAATCCTATAAAAGGGAATAGAATTTCGTGCTTAAGGATTGAAAGGCAAGAAATAAAAAGGATAATGGCAAGGATTTTTGAATTCCTAATTGTATAAATAATGGAGGATACCAAAAGGTTAGAAAGAGAGAGAAGGAATACTTCTCTTTGAAGGAATAAGATTCCTTTTAGGAAAGGGACACTTTGACTCGTGTTTAGCCAACCTATGGCTTCTTTGACCCTCCCCTATATAAGGGGTAAGATCTGGATCGAGTTTCAGGGAACCCCACGCGTCCTTCTCTCTCTCCCATCTTCTTCTTTGCAAGCAAAACCTAGGGCAGAGGAATAGCACGTCTATGAACGAATGTGGAACCTCTGGACGATCTTGTTGGATGATGGATGTCCCCACGTGCTCAGAGCATGATGCGGCCCTCGTCCCCGAGCTCCTGCACTCCCGCACGACGCCGCAAGACAGCTGCAGCACGGCTGCGTTTGCAGCTCTGTTGGGCGCGATCCTGGCCGGACAGTTGCATACCTGAGGCTCCTTTGCCTGCGAGAAGGGAGGGCGGAGGTAGAGGATGGAGTTCCGGCTTGTGCTGGGTGCTGAGGTGGCGGGGGCGGCCTGCAACGCGCAGCCATGGCCGCTAGGGCGGCAGCAGGCCGTCAGCCCAAGGTAGAAGAAGGGTAGAATGGCGTTGGACGGTTCTACTCTCCACAAGCTAAAGAGCAGTCCGAATTAACCAGGGGCAAAAGCGACAATTCGAAATGTTTCCTGATTAGCAATGTTGCATGAAGTCGGATGACGTGGCGCACTCCAATTGGCCGAGTAAGTGAATCCTTGCAAAAATCATAATTAATTCTAGGAAGCTCGGATTAAAACAAGTTATATATGAAAATTGATCCTCAGAACGAGAGGAACACAAAGAAATTATGATTGAAGCCTAATTTGGCATGCTATTCAAAAAGTAGTGTAAATTATCATCTTTGATTAATTAAAGATTAAGAAACCCTATTTTGATATGCTTAATGTGTTTAATAGGGTTTAATGGATCATTAGAGTTGATGTTAACCTGTTAAATGTAAAAGGGTACATTATGTTCAAAAAGGAAGAACTTTGCACATGATTTGTCTAATTTAGAGTTTATATGCTTGAAATTGGAAAAGTACATAAAGTTATCATCTTTAGTGTTTTAATTAAAGAAAAACCCTTAGATTTGATGATAGATGGATTTAATGTTATTCAATGGATAATTCAAGCTAATATTAACCTATTTTTAATAAAAGAGAAAATCAGATCTAAAAAGATGATCTTTTTATATATTTTGTTTAATTTAGGGTTTCGTGCATGATTATGCATTAATGAGCTTGAAAACCCTAATTTTGATGAATATGTCTTTTAATTGGTTTAATTGTGTAAATCCACGAATAAAATAGAGATGTGATGATCCTAAGACAATTTGAGCATAAAATATCCTTAATGTGGATAATTTAAGTAATTAGGGTTTTTATGAGTGGAAAAGTTGTTTTAGGGTTTGTTGACCTAAAATGGATAAAGTTTGAGAAATTGATCTAAGAAACCCGAATGAATATTAATGAAACCTTAATGCGGATTAGAAACCATAGAAAGTGAATCCAAGTAGATTCTTGATAAAGTGTGTAATAAATAGAGTACATATTTATTTCAGGAACTATGTGATGATTGAATTACTTGCTTGGATATGTTGATTGGTTTGATGATATTTACATGAAGTATGTGTTGAATAAACTGCATGACTCATCAAATCAGGTATGTGGTTAATTATGAATAACCGCTTTAGTTTCCCGATGGATTCCTGGATGTTTAATCGCATTGAATGCAACTAAACTGTTTGGATGTTCATATTGCAAACTATAATGTGGCTATGACTATCACAAAGGATATATGCCTACAAACTCAGATCATGGTTCTCTCTATGGCATTATAGCTAACCTAGTACATGGCTACCTATGGGTAGGTCCATCAGGTTAGAGAAAGACCTAGTACATGGCTACCTATTGGGTAGGTCCATCAGGTCTATGGATGACCTAGTACATGGCTACCTATTGGGTAGGTCCATCAGGTCTATGGTTGACTTAGTACATGGCTACCATTGAGGTAGGACCATCAAGTCACAATGAGTTAGATATTGGGCTATCTTCGGATAGTGCCATGCGACTCTATTACCTAAAAGAGAGGTGATATTCATGTCCATTGCAGGGACAGCCCAGAGTTCGAGAATATGTATGGATTGAGTTGTATGGCTTAAAAATGTAATCTTGATTGTTAAATGATTAATTGAATGATTATGTTGTTAACATAGTTGAACATTATCTGTTTCCTCTACATACCAGCTACGGATGACCGACATTTTGTTTGTCGGCGTTTTAGGTACAATGAAAAGAACAAACAGTAAAGTGGCACATGTGATACTAAATGAGAATTAAAGTGCAAAGGAGGATTAGATAGATTAGTATCTGTGTGGATAGAAGTTTAGAGATCCAAGTTTTCAAAAAGGTATGGAAAATTTTATTTTCTTACAGCTTTCAGTATAGTATGTAAAAATTTGATAATTATTCTTGGTTAATTGCCGAACCTTTGATTCGGAAGTCATGGGTGCGGCTTCGACCTCTCGGTCTCCCTTAATTGGGGGTTATCGGGAGGTGGGGTCGTAACATGGGCATTTCTTGCAGAAGACACCATAACGACCGATCAAGGGATCACATGAACTGGCGATGTGAGACAAAGCCAACGGAAGTGAAATCGTCTGGAATGGTGTTGCGTAGAGGGAGAATCGAGTCGAGAAGCATACCACGGCCTGTCTGTTCAGTTGTTGGAGGTAGAAGAAGGTGTCTGGGCTGTTAAATCAAAGGACGATCACGCGGAGTTGTCCGATCAGGTGTCCACGATGGACCCTAGGCTTGTGATAGCTAAAAATAAATGAACAATAGGCTAATGAATGCATTTAAATGCAAATCGCAATCAAACCTTAGTCGTACATTGCTCCAAAATCATAAAATCGATTTAAGGGGTCAAATGAAGTCCAAAAGGCACCAAATTTTAACCACATGCTCATATTAAAGTCTAGAACAATGCTATGCAATTATATTCTCGTTTTACTCATTATTTGCCCTTAATTAATATATTGCTCATTAAAGTGTATATTAATATACTAAAAGGTGTGAATTAATATGAAATGACTATATTAATGCAATTAGTGAGTCAAATTTGAGGTGATAGATATATATGAGTATTAAGAGCAAAATATCAAAAATAAAATATGTTTTCACACATTTATCTTCAAATTAAAGGAGAGAGAAAGTAAAAGGAGTAATATTCTCATTAATCACTCAAATACACATTATTACTAATATATTTATCCAAAAAGCTCCAAATTAACATTATCTACTTATTTTCTCTCTTAAGTGTACATTTTGCATATTAAGACCCCAATTATTTCATTGTGTGGGTTATTTGTGCAAACACCCCTCCATTTATATAAATGGGGGTAAAAAGGTAATTTCAACATTGAATTTTGCTCAAATTGCACAAGGAGTCCAAAAAGAATATAAAAGAAGGGAAATTTATGAAAAAGGTCCAAATGGACTAGAAGGCCAAGAAAATCTCAAAAGTGGGTAAATTACAGGGAAGACCCTGAGATTCAGTATGTTACAGCACACCGCCCCTTAAAGAGGATTTCGTCCCCGAAATCACAACAAGAGGAAAGAGAGGGTGAGTGTGCAACTTCCCAACCTTAAACACTACGTTATAACCCTTAATCTAGGGTACGACACAAAATCTACATAAGTCAGGTGTTACTAAGGTTTCCACAAAACCTATATGTGGCAACACATCCCATTATCACACAGATAACGAGGTGTTACGCGAAAACGTGCGGAAATCACCATAACGACAGATTATCAAAAACACGGGTTAATTAAAACCGATTGCGGAAAACTGATAAACTGTGAAACTATTACTTTCCAGTCCTCATTCTGCACAGAAATATGTCATATAAGTACACATACGAGATCTAATACGTGTCCACAGCATAGGAACAGTTGTTCATCCATCACATGAGTTCACCACCTGTTCATATACATAAAGGCCCACATCCGGCCAGCAGCAGGATATACAAACATCATCGATCGATCATCGTGAAACAACGTCAAAACACTGCCAAGGACCTAAGAGTACAGGGATGACTCTAGACTCTACTACAAAACATCCAAAACAGCAGCATGTCCATTGCTTGCCTTCTACTTCTCCTCAAGCTGCTCGTCCGCAACACCACGACCACAACCACGTCTACCTTGACCACCTAAAAAGGGTGTAAACCAGCGGAGTGAGACAATTGAACAATTGTCCCAGCGGGAAACATAACTCCCCACCGCAACTACAGAACCTCAGCAAGATAGACTATAACAGTAGATATCTAATAACAGGTATAACAAGAGCAGTCTATATAAAACAGATTATTCTTACCGACAAGCTTACCCATTATACAAAAGCATATACCCAGATATATCTCAAGGAATATGATTAGCAAGATAAGATGTATCCCTATGTAACATGATTATCAGAAAAGGATATGATGTCACATAACCTGATTATCAAGCTAAGACATATTACCACATAACCTGCAAGATATAACAAATATATTACACAAACAAGGCCTCAACCAATGTTTCGTGTTTATCTTATGTAGTAATTGCTAAATGGCTCTATTACGTATTATTATTATGCCGTGAGGATTTGAACCGTACCATTCAAATCCAACCTTTGGTTATGAAACCCAAGTCGGTGCCATACAAGGTCAATGGAAGAGCCAGACTCCATGACCTCCCACCTCGTGGTCAGTACACGAGTACAACACAAGCAGGACCGCAGTCACATGCTGAAGTGGTCTAAGCCACAAGGTCAGCTCCATAGGCTACCCTCATCTCTAGCCCGCCTTGGTACAGGTCTCGGCACTAGTAAAACTGAGCCACGGGCCTGTTCACCGTTCTCTGAGCCATGAACGCATTCATGCTCACACATCACATATCCTGAGCCATGGGCCTGTTCACCATGCTCTATATACATATATCAGTCTGTAACCGAAGCTACACTCTTACCTCCTCATTTTCAGGCTAGGAGCAACCTACACATATTCAACAATATGCACTTCCAGGTTAACCCGTAGGAGAACCTGTTTCACCATCACCAAGTCCTGACGATGATGGATCTATGGCCAAGGCAAACTACATGATATATTTCACTGTGATTAATTAGTATCTTTTAGATGGATTGCAGGATTCAACCAAGTTGTATAACATGCAAGATATAACGGAGAGTAATCAACATTATATTATTATTTAATCACATCAACATGATCCATCACAAGGATCCAACATCACATGTTACCACTTGGCCTCTTGCCAACCATCCAGATCCATCTCGAGGATCATCACATACCCTGGGATCTCAATCCCTTATCATGTAATGTCAATGCCTCTCAAGGCTCACATCATCATCATGGAACTTAACACATTATACATATCATCTCATTAACCAGAGTAATTACCAAGTGATGTTACTCATCACATGTGTCTCATAACCCTTTCATGACTAATCATCACCTGCATGGTTAGGATACTCAATAATTATAGCTTCAATCATAAGGAATATGCTACTATCATGAAATGTCATTCAAGATACTTTACTTATCATTCTTACACTATTTGCTGATCAAATGTATAAAGTACATCATTAGCAAGCCATATCTATACTTATCCTTATCTCAGAATTGTATGAACAATCAAGATGTTCAAACGTATAGAACAAGTACTATTGTTACCCCTACCATTATGTCACCATCCACTATCATCATTATTAGCATTATTATCATTATGCAAGCTACTAGTATAACTACCACCATTCTCATTTAACAATTAAGTACTAGGATTACTTCATGCATATCATTACTATCATTATTTCCATCATTACTATGATCAACATTATTACTATCATCTTCTTTATTATTAACAAATAAGCATAAGGATCACATTATGCATCTTATTACCATTACCTTCCTCATTACCATCCCTGCTACCATTATCATCATTATGATTAGCATTATTACTATCATTAGCATTATTATTGTTTGCAAGGCATCATATTCATTGTTGTTATCACTAACAAGATACCACCATCGTTTAGCATAAACATCCACTTTCATAACACATGGAACCATTACTCTAGGATCACAAGACTCTCACCATAACTCATCATCGCCCTCACTAAAACCTATCAAGGCCTGACGGTCGACACACACACCAACCCTATCAGCCATCACCACCAAGGTTGTCGCCCAACATGGCTATCGGCCATCACTACCCAAGGTTGTCTCCCAACATGGCTATCGACCATTAGGGATATCGGCCATCACCAAGCATAGCCCTATCAGTCGACATAAGGGGGCAGCTGCATATGGCTATGTCGTCCGACACCAACAACCATCAAACTCAACAAAGCTATATCGGCCAACACCTCACTCGCTTGACCTATCACTCAACACAAGATCACTCACCATATCGCCCATCATAAGGTTCCCATCTCGCCCAACACCAAGACAAGAGAGGGTCTCGCCCAACACAAGAACAAAGGTGTTGCTCATCACAAGGACTATGTCGCCCAACAAGGTCACCATGTCAACCAACACAAAGAACACCATTATGTCGCCCATCACAAGAACAAGAGGGGACGTCGCCCCACAAGGGTCATCTTCAACCTCCAACACAAAGAAACTCAAACCCTGGAAAGCAAGGTATACAAGGGAACTCTAAACCCTAGAGGGGGATCGGCCACCAAAGGTACATAAGCAAGGTATAAAAGCAAAGAACTAAGCTAAACTATTAACATGCAACAAGATCATATCTAGAGGTAAAGGAGTTAGGGTTAGAAGTTATGCAACCCGCCTTAAGCTCCAAGGAAGAAGATGCACTTCAAGCTCCAAGGGATGTCATCCACCAAAGCTGATCCAAGAGAGGGTATCGACCACCACAAGAAACTCTAGGAGAGTGTCTCGGTCGACACAAGCAAGAGAGGGAGGAGTGTCGTGCACTCAAGGTGGAGGTGAGACCAAAAGATCAAAGGAAGCTAAGGCAAGGAAAAGAGCCACATATATAGAAGGGAAGGGAGGAGAAAACAAGGTAGATCTATGCTAAGTGTCGTCCACCCAAGGGACACTTGTCCTAGGGTTCAAGCCAACACTCTAGCACACCAAGAGACACTTGTAAAAGATACATACCAAGTGTCCACCAAACATGGTCAAGGTTGGACCAAGCAACATGGGCGACACAACTAGCAACTCCTCTGGGCGACACTCACTACTCCAGGTCGACACACCACCTCTAGGTCGACACACACTCTTCCTTGGGCGACACGAGCTGGTCTTGGCCGACACAAGGCTCAAGCAAGCCCAAACAAAGCACCCCAAGGCCCAAACAAGCTCAAGCAAGGCCCAAGAAACTCAAACAACAAGCCCAAGCCTTCCTCTCAACCCTAGAGGAAGCAAAGAGGGGAAAACATCTCACAAGATGGAAAACTTGCACACAAAACCCCAAACTTGGTTTATTTGCAAGTAGCCCCTTGAACTCTCAATAAGGCACAACAAAAACCCTAATCACCTCTCAAAGGTGATTAGCAAGCATCAAACCACCAAGGTTAAGCAAAACAAATAGGGTAAACCCTAAACGCAGGTCAGGGTCCTTACAATCTAACCCCCTTTAAGGGATTTTGTCCCCAAAATCAGAACAGAAAAGCGAGGGATACTTCCTCCTCATCTCTTCCTTAAGCACCCACGTGGCTTCCTCGATGCCACAAAGCTGCCAAAGAACCTTCGCAAGAACTAGGTCCTTCCTCTTCAGCTTCTTGATTCTTCTGTCAAGGATCACCACAGGACCTTCCTCATAGGTCAGATCTGCATCAAGCTCAACCTCAACTGGATGTATCACTGTACTTGAATCCGGATGACTTTTCTTCAACATACTAACATGAAACACTGGATGCAACCTGTGCAACTCTGGAGGCAACTCTATCTCGTAAGCTACTTTTCCAACACGTGCTCTGACTGGGTAAGGCCCCATATACCTGGGAGCTAACTTACCCTTCCGTCCAAACCTTAGCACGCCTTTCCACGGTGAGACTTTAAGGTACACTTTGTCTCCTACTCATAACTCCAGAGGTCGTCGGCGATTTTCTGCATAAGACTTCTGCCTGTCCTGTGCCACTTTCAACTGTTGTTGTATCACCTTGATCTTATCTGTCGTTTGTTGAACTAACTCAGGACCCAAAAGCTGATACTCACTAGACTCATACCAGCACAAAGGGGATCTGCACTTTCTTCCATACAAAGCCTCATAAGGAGCCATGTCGATGCTTCGTTGATAACTGTTGTTATAGGCAAACTCTATCAAACTCAGATGTACATCCCAGTTGCCTAGAAACTGCAAAACACAAGCTCAAAGAAGATCCTCCAAAATCTGAATAGTCCTCTTAGACTGTCCATCTGTCTGCGGGTGAAAAGTTGTACTGAACCTCAACTGCGTTCCCAACGCCTTGTGCAACTGTTCCCAAAAACGACTTGTAAACTGAGAACCTCTGTCAGAAACTATCGTTGCTGGCACACCATGCAAACGTACTATCTCATCCACATATACTCGAGCTAGTTTCTCAGCTGTATATGTCGTCTTCACTGGAAGAAAATGGGCAGACTTAGTCAATCTGTCCACTATCACCCAAATGGAATCATGATTCCTAGTTGTCTGTGGTAGACCAACTACGAAATCCATGGTTATGTGATCCCATTTCCACTACGGTATCGGCAAAGATTGCAATGTACCTGCCGGCTTCTGATGTTCAGCCTTCACTTGCTGACAAACCGCACACCTTGCCACGAACTCAGCTACATCTCTCTTCAAACCGGGCCACCAATACAAGTCCTTCAGACTATGATACATCTTGGTGACACCTGGATGCATAGCATACATCGACGTATGTGCTTCCTCAAGCACCAACTTCCTCAGATCATCAGCATCTGGAACCACCATCCTATCACGATAGCAAACTAGTCCATCCTCGGACTCATGAAACCCATTGCGCTTGTTGCTGCTGAACTCTGATCTAATCAACCGTACCGCATCATCTGTTTGTTGTGCATCCTTGATCTGCTGTCTCAACGTAGGTTTAACTTGCATCTATGCGAAAAGACCAGACAACACAGAAACTTCCATCTGTACATTCATCTGCCGCAGAGAAACAATCATATCTCGCCTATGACATACAAGAGAACTTAACTGTGCCTTCTTTAAAGAAAGAGAAGAAGACTTTCTGCTAAGCGCATCCGCTACCACATTCGCCTTACCAGGATGATACTTGATAGTGTAGTCATAATCATTGATCAACTCCATCCATCGTCGCTGTCGCATGTTCAACTCTTGCTGCGTAAAGATATACTTTAGATTCTTATGGTCCGTAAAGATCTGACATGCTTCCCCATACAGATAGTGTCTCCAAATCTTTAGCGCATGAACCACTGCTACCAACTCCAAGTCATGAGTCGGATAGTTCTCCTCATGCTTCTTGAGTTGTCGCGAGGCAAAAGAAACCACATGATCTTCCTGCATCAACACGCAACCTAAACCTTTCTTGGAAGCATCACAGAAAACAACATAGCCTCTCCTAGGTTCTGGCAAGATCAACACTGGAGCACTGGTCAGCTTCTCCTTCAAACTCTAGAAAGCTCGCTTACATCGATCATCCCAAACAAAAGGTACATCCTTCCAGGTCAACTTCGTCATCGGTAAAGCGATCGCACTGAAGTCTTTGATAAACCTCCGGTAGTATCCTGCTAATCTAAGGAAACTACAAACTTCTGTCGGCGTCTTCGGTTGTTCCCAATCTACAACGGATTCCACCTTCTTTGGATCTACTTTGACTCCTTCTACAGATATCACATGACCTAAGAAAGTCACTTCCGTCAGCCAGAACTCGCATTTACTGAACTTGGCATATAACTGATGTTGACGAAGAAGAGTCAACGCTCGACAAAGATGTTGTTCATGATCTAGCCTGTCCCGACTATAGATCAAGATGTCATCTATAAATACTACAACAAACTGGTCCAAGAACGGATGGAACACTCTGTTCATCAAATCCATGAAAGCAGCAGGTGCATTGGTTAACCCAAACGGCATAACCACGAACTCAAAATGACCATACCTTGTCCTGAAGGCTGACTTTGGTATGTCAACCGCCTTTATCCTCAAATGATGATATCCAGACCGTAGATCGATCTTCGAAAACATTGTAGTACCATGCAACTGATCGAACAGATCATCTATCCTCGGCAATGGGTACTTGTTCTTGATCGTGACCTTGTTCAACTGCCGGTAATCTATACACAACCGCATCGAACCACCCCTCTGCTTGACGAACAACATGGGAGCACCCCACGGCGACGTACTCGGTCGGATAAAACCTTTCTCCAACAACTCTTGCAACTGCTTCTTCAACTCTGCCATCTCTGCTGGAGACATCCGTTATGGTGACTGTGCAACTGGATGTGTTCCTGGAACCAGATTGATCTGGAAATCAATCTCTCGGGGTGGAGGAACACCAGGAAATTCCTCAGGAAACATGTCTGCAAACTCTCAAACCACGGACACCTCCTCAAGACTAGGACCTTTCACCTTGGTAACCACAACGGTATCCACCACGTGAGCTAGGAACGCCTCACATCCTTGTCGTAACAACTTATCTGCCACCATAGTTGATACAAAACATGTCGGAAGAATCTTCCTATCTCCATGGAAGGTCCGCTTCTCTCCAGCAACATCAAACATTGCCTGCTTGGAACCACAGTCCAAGACAACCTTATATCTTTCTAAGGTATCCATCCCTAGGATAACATAGAAACCATGCATATCAAGTGGTATAAGATCCACTTGAATGCGGTGTTCCGAGAAAGACAAGACACAAAATGGACACTCTTCTCGAAGCAAACAGGAACCATCAAGAGGGGTTTCTAACAACAAACTATCCTTCTTATAGCTAACAGGTAAACGAAAATTTTCAAGCATACTATAGGCGATAAAAGAGTGTGTAGCACCCAGGTCACCAGAACAGATATAAAGCAACAAGAAGACATATCAGAATGAAATAACTTTATCTGACCTGTCACCACTCGCGGGTTGACTATCGCCTCCGGCTGACTCATGGCATAAAATCGAGCCGTTGCTTGCTGTCCACGACCTCTGCTCCCTTGAGTAGATGATCCAGCTTGAGATGCTTGACCGCGTCCTCGACCTCTGCTACCACTGGTCTGTGGCCTCTCTGACCTCTGAAAACTCTACCTCGGCTGCTGCGTCACTTCAACATCTCTATTCGGGAAATTGGACTTCCAATGCCCGACCTGTCCACAAAGATGACATGCCTTGTCCTCAAACCGTGGCCTAGATGGCCCTGTTACTGCCACATAAGCTGAACTATGTGCCTTAGACGGCGAATAAACATAACCTTTCCCTTTACTCGGAGTCCACTGAGATGGTACACCAGCACTTCTCATTGCTGACGGTGTAGAAAACCTAGGCTTCTTAAAGCCACCAAACCTTCATCCTTGAAATTGAGCAGGGTATTTTAAGAGACATAGACTCTCTTTTCTTTCGTACTGTCTTCTCGATCCGCCGAACTGATTCCATGAACGTAGCAAACCGCTCTCGGTTTTCCAATGCAGACACTGGGGTTGTCAGCTCAGCACTCAAACCCTTCTTGAAACGTCTGATCCTTTCCTCGTCTGTTGCCGCCATGTGAGGACAAAACCTCAACAGATCCATAAACTTGGCTTCATACTCGGTGATGTTCATCGTTCCTTTCCGTAACTTCTCAAACTGACTGATCTTCTCATCTAGATACATCTTTAGAAAGTATCTGGTAACGAACTCACATCGAAACACTTCCCAACAGATCACCTCACCAGGCCGCTTCTCTTCCTCGATGGTCCACCAGTGACCAGCACTACCTTTCAAAAGGTAGATAGCATGCTTTACCTTGTCTGCTTCGGGGATGTCAAGGATCCGGAAAGCCTTCTCGAGACTTGTCAGCCACATATCTGCATCCGCTAGATCAGCCGTCCCAGTATAATCCGAAGCTCCAACTCGGCGAAGCTGCTCGAAGGTCTTCCCAATACCCGATGCTTCTCCATGGGGAACCTGTGCTCACGGAGGAGGCACTGGTAATCGCTCAACCATGAGATTCATCGTAGCCATTAACTGCCCCAT